>JASDDO010000273.1:3003783-3370441 GCA_030015575.1 Agapanthus africanus | reverse complement strand
TGCCTATGCATAGTCCACATGCTCAAATCACCCTCTTCATTTCCTGAAATATTGTAATGTCAAGAAATCTAAGCTGTTGGATGATAGTCGAGCAATATAAATGATCATATGTAAAATCTTCTGCCTCGATAAACTTATAGCTTGGAAATGATAAATTGGGCTTAAGAAACAACGACAAAAGCCTGCATCCCAAACTTTAGTTACAATAAACATATTTGAAAACCGTTAATGGTGGGATTGAAATCGACACTTTTTATAACCTGACGTTAAGATATCAAGTTAACCACGAAAATTTTCGATGTATGAGCTAACAATGAATGGAAAGCAGCCCAAGTCACTCGAAGCATTAGAGATCAGTATATCATTCAAACAAAACAAAAGGAGAGGAGAATCAATTATAAACCCCTCTACTTGCATTGGTAAGGCATCTACCAAGAATTAAAACTTTTGACCATGGAATATTAACGACTCAGATCAAAAGGAATACCTTCTTATTCCTTAATGTGCTCATATAAATTAATTAGTTATGTGCCACTTTGATATATAATGTTATGCAACATATACTCCTATTGAATAGGAATAAAAAAAATTATTAAGAATTTGGTAGCTTTGTAGTTTGTAAGTTTGATTTCATCTTGACGTTACTTTCAGTTGGTATTTATTCTATCTGAGTGTGAAAAGACTTAAGGTGAGGATATATCCTCCAACAATAAGAGAATAATGTTTCTTAGACTTCCTTGTAAATTCACAAGAAGAGAAGCTGAAGGTTCATCACTTTGCTCTCCACTTCATCTCAATAGCCTTCTTCAATGTTCAAGCTCTCTCACTTCATCGAGGACTACATCTTCCACTCTGATGATGGCAAAAGAAGTGCAGTAGAAATCTCAACATCTAACTATATAGTACTATATTACGAATATGCAGTGTTAAGTCGGCGAAGATAGCGTTTAAAATTCACCAACAGGTGAAGCCATTGGAAATAGTTTAGAATCCATCAACAGATGCAACAGTTGGTGATCATAGTTTATGTTTATCTATCTTTAAGTATGTTCATGTATGCTTATGTTGAACAAGCTGAACTGAATCATTGAGACTGGCTAGCTTAACATAACTGAGAAAGTTCATATTTAAAAGGCCAAAGGGGCAAGACCATAAACACTTTGAGCTTGAAAAATATAGATAAATTTAAATAGATAGGCTATGCATGTTTGATATGCAATAAATACCACAGCTGAAATAAACTTATCTGGAATAAAATCTTGCTCTCTTTTTCTTTATTATTTATCCAAAAAAATGAATTTCTTCTCTAACCGTTTTACAAACTTCTTACAGGAAATCCTCAGGAGAAACATGAGCTGAGAAATATGCAGGTGCATGCATCTAGCACTACTCTTTACATGTTATATGTAACCTAAGTTGGTTGCAAATTTACATAAGAAATTTATATAATTTCCTTATATTTTTTCCAGAACGAAAGGGATCATAGTACCAGCAGGACCAAAGCTCCCAGATTTCCCTCAACCCCCTCCACATCAGCACAACTAACAAGAAGCTAAAATACAGAATCAGGGTTTTTTGTCCTCATCGTCGTGACTCATAGATGATGAAACTTTCAATTAAAAGGATATGTACTTCTGATATAGAAACTTATTACTATTACACTGCTTCAGTTAAGACTTAAGCTTGCTCTAATAGTTGTGATAAGTTCAGGAGATAGAAGTATATGTTAAGGGTTGAAATGTTTATTATTATATGGAACAAATGGAATATGAAGAAGTGACAAACAGTGAATGCTTGTATTGCCTACAGATTGAATCTTAAATTTTTTGAAGGTGATCGCATTGCAGGAACAAAAAATTGCATGTTTATTTAAGGAAAATTGAATACAAAGCACATTACCACCAAAATATGAGCAACATGGTTTTTGATGTTGTGACTTCTTATACGGTTGAAACTTTCTTCTTCTTCAATTGCGATACTTTTATGGATAAAGCTGGGCAGTCTCTTTTTTTTTATACCTTCATTGATGGCCTGCAAAAGAGACAAGTGTTAGGAATATACAGTTTCATCAGCAGAAGTCATATGATACAATTACAGCCTTAAACATGGAAGGGAAAGAGAATTCGGAGAATAAAGAGAAGAAACCTTTGAGTTGCCATGGGTTGTCCAAACTTGTAAAGCGTTCAGAAAATTAGTATTTCTCTCAAATCTCGATTTCAGTTCGAAGTTCTGGTGCAACATAAACGACTTCAAAGTTATGAGCTAAAACTCTTTGTGAGGCTCGCAATGCAGATGTGAGATATTGCTCATGGATTGATGATGTATGTTAATTACGATGGTTCGATTTGATACTACAGATGGGAACCTTTTCCATGAGCTCATGTAGTTGATCAGAAAGCACTATATCTATATTTAAATTAGATTTTCCATGAGCTCATGTAGTTGATCATTTATCACCGACTAAAATAATTTGATTAGTTATATCTTTTTAACCTCTAAAACTGTCTTCTCAATGGGCTGATTTAAGAAACAGTCCTGCTTATGTAATCTTTTTATCCTCCAGAAAAAGAAAAACCCAAGAGGAGCTTGAAACAGAGTTGGAACAGAAAATCGCATGTGGTCACATGATACAAACTTATAGAATACCGGGGGTCAAACAAAATTAAAGAATTTCTTTAATGAAAAGGGATAAATTTTGTTTCATATACCGTTTACACGCACAGGCGCGTGCACATCTTTATCTTTACTACTATAACCCAAACTCAAGGGTGTCACATGTCTTCACCTTCTTTTCTGAATATAAAAAATTCTAAGAAATGAGAAAAATAAACATTTTCTAAGCATGAGAAACCAACCCCCCCCCCCCCAAAAAAAAAACAATCAAGCATGAGCTCCTCTCTCTTTCCCATGCCCACCACCTAAAAAATGGAAAGAAAAAAAAACTTATGCAAAAAAAAGGGGGGGGGGGGAGAAATCGTTGCATATACCCCCTAAAATTTACTTATGTGCACATGGCTTTGTTTTCTCATAATTTAATATATAACTCATTGTTTTTTATATTCAAAAATGAAAATTACATAATATGTAAACAAAGTAAAATTTTCAGTTGCCAAATACTTTTACCATGACCTACAAATACGGAAATACCACATTGCTTGCAATAATTAAAAAAACATAATAACTGATTAATCTTAATGTTTTACATATGATAATACAGCATAAGAGAAAATCATGAGACTTGTAAAAAGAAAAATAATGCTACACATTCAAATATGCAATCTACACGAGGAAAAAAGGATCAAGCTATCTATTAGAAAACACGGTTGGTCTTACATAGATATAGCTTTTATGAACTAAAAATTATATAACTTACACATATATATACCTTCATTGTTCATTTTTATGCAAGTATATGCACATGTGCATCGCACGTGCATCAAATCTATATTATACACAAACACACATAGATATGCATACATGTACTTACATTACATACATATACATATATACACGTACATATATACAGATACATTGCATGTACATACACGCACATAGATCCATCCTCTCTCTCTCTCTCTCTCTCTCACACACACACACACAGTTCAAAACCTGCACCCGAACATATCAAAAGGAAATTTCCACCCAGTCTCTCTCTCTTTCACACTCACACACACAGTTCAAAACCTGCACCCGAACATATCGAAAGGAAATTTCCACCCAGTCGCAACCTTGCTCACTGCTCAACAGATAAGAAATACGTGCAAGAAGAATCTATGGACAATCAAATTAACTTTGCAAATCAGATACCATAATGTTTTTGATGGATTTTGATATATCAAACTATAAATGTCTGGAAATGTCTGGAAACAGATGTATCTTTGAGTCTTTTCATAAAGACAGCAGGGTCTCAAACATTCTTTATGCAAAGCATAAAGACAAACATGTGGTAGAGAATGTCAGGACAACATCATGAATATTGGCATATTGGGACAGGTGAGAACAATGATATCTAGAAATACCTTTAGAAGTTGCTTTTTTGTTCCATGTGATCCTAATGCAAGTTGGTAGCCCGAAAGAAATCTTCCTTGAGATTTCACAACTATCCGAAACTATGAAGTTGGTTAGCCATCTACTAAAGAGTAAATCTTTTCATTAAGTTAGTAGCTGATATTAATTTTTAACCGTCACAATTCATGTTCTCTTAAGCCAATTGCTAGTTATAGTTGCTCCATTAACTTCAGGTTTCTCATTTTTCTTGACACGGACATTTATCAACACGTCCAATTTAATCTGTCCATGAGAGCTAATACTCCTTACGTCTTACAGGGATGCATCAATCTTTTGTTTTAATTTCTTACACTACAGCCACACATTAATTCACAACTTGCATTATTTCAATTATTGAAATAGCTGTCCTTAACAGTGTAAATCTCATATATATAGATTCTTCTGGGAATAAAACTGAAACGGAGAAATCTCAGCTGACAATATCTGTGCAAGTAAGTAATGCTTCCTACTTCTTTTTCTTTGGCTCTAATATGTGTATGTGATGTCAATGATATGTTTAGGAAAGAGGATTGGAAGTGATGCAAAGGGGAGCAGCTCTGCCACATTTAAAGAGTCCCCCCTCCTGCTCAAACTAACTGAAGTTGATGGAAATTTCATTTCGCTGGAAATGCAATAATATTCTTCAGGAATACTTTAATCTGAGAATATTCCGTCGAAAGTACATGGCTGGGAGTACTCTCAATTTCTATCTTTCGTGTCATTCTAGATCGCTGTTATATCATTTGACTATCGTTGTAATATGAACGTCGTTAGTGATTATTTGTAGTGTGGCTGTATGAATCCTTCTCTTCCATTCTGCTCTCTTCGGCTAAATTAACAATTAACATATTATTCTTAATTGCCTCTATCCAAGTTCGCTCAGATCTATCCCTACCCATATTTACGTCATGAACTACAATGTTGTCATTTTTCTAACCAGGGCATCAATTGCTCTCCGTTGCACATGTCCAAATCATCTTAGTCAGAGTTCTCGCATCTTATCCTCTATATAAGCTACCTCTGCCTTGCAACGAATACACTCATTTCTTATCTTATCTTTTAATGTATTATCACTCATCCATCTTAATATTCTTATTTCAGCCACATGCACTCATTTTTTGGATGTATTATTTCTTAATTGTCCGACATTTTGATCTATAAAGAACCGTGAGTCTTATCGTCATCTTATAAAAATCATTGATTTAACACAATATAATGATACTTTGAAGGCATTACCAAAGAAAGATCGCCCAAATAACAAGCATAGACTAACAAAATAGACAACCTTTTAAGATAAATAATATATTCACTAGATTTATCAAAGAAATTACAAAGCCCGCAAAATAATATAATCATGTGCTTTGTCGAAGAAGAGAGACAAGCCCATAGAGTCGAAGGATTCATCAACAACGTTCGGATCCAGGGATTTATCCAAGACGAGAGGCGAGAGGCTTAAATGTAAGGTTTTGTCGAGAATTATCCATGAAAGTTTTGAGTATAAAGATTCCAGTATGTTGCTTTGAGATTTTCTTAACCATTGAATTTGCTAAATTGCAAGTCGGGTTTAAATTAGTATGTAGAAACAAAAGTAAAATATAGTAGAAAAGGTCATGATTTTTGACCCAATATAAATGTCTTCGAAACGACACCGCCGCCATCACCACCACCAACAACAATTAAGCCTTTTATCCTAAGCATATGGGGTAGGCTAGATGAACCAACATGAGAATCACGCCGGGTCCAGCACATGAATCCTCCACCTCCACTCACTCCTATCAAACAATATACTTTCATTGAGGCCTTTGGTAACCATATCGTTTCGTATCACCTCCATCCATGTTTTCTTCGGTCTCACTTTCGCTCTTTTGACATTGCCTATATCGAGAGTATCCATTTATCGAACCGGTGCTTTCATAGGTCTGTGTCGCACATGACCAAACCATTTTAGCCGATTTTCTCGTATCTTCTCCTCCGGAGATGCTACACCAACTTTTGCACGAATATTCTCATTTCACACATTATCTTTTCTAGTGTTACCACATATCCAACGAAGCATGCGCATCTCTGCTACATGCATCTTCTGTGCATGATACTTCTTAGGAGTCCAGTATTTTGTACCATATAATAAAGAAGGCCGAATAGCGCTCCGATAAAATTTTCCTTTCAATCTTAACGGAAAGTTACAATCGCACAAAATCCCTATTGCACTCCTTCATTTCAACCAAGCAGTTTGGATCCTTTGATTGGTAAATCATGGTATATGGTCTCTATTTCTGATATGTCCGGCGACATTCAACATATGTTCCCCCACAATTATAACACTGCCTTATGGGCGCCCAAGACAAAATCAGGGTGATAATATTAGACGGCGTAATCACCAAAAAATGGTGCTAAAGCAGCCGCTTTTTAAAACATCAGGACTAATTGAATCAACCACATATGCTTCCAATTTTTTAGATAAAAAAGACTAGATCTTTCAATAGTGCAGAGACCGAGAAGTCGATGGAGTTGTTTTGAGTTATGAAGTTGGAGATGTATGGGGCCACCCTCTCCCCCCTAAACAAATATGGTTGGCCTCCTCTTCCCTTGTGTTGGTAGTTGGTCGTGTACCTTGAACTTGTGGTGACAATTCTCATGCCCTACGGCTCTTCCACCCAAGTAGGACTTGTACTTTTGGTAATCTTGGTTTGATGCGATAGAACATCTTCTGTCGCTAAACCTATCGGGCCGAGTAGATTGAGGAACATATTTGTACAACAGTTACATATTTTATCATTGCTTCTGCTTGGGTAATTCTGTTATTAACTAAAGACTTTAATGAAGCATATGGTGATTAATTAGTCCATCTTTTCCTCAAAAAAGAGAATAATTAAAACAAAGTTCCATTATTGTGTGCTTTGATACCAGATATAAGAATATAGTGCCCTAGACTTGTACCTAAATTACTATAAATAGCAGCCTAGAGAGCCTGAAGATAAGGGAGTAGACTTACAGTGGAACAAAGGAAAGACCGTCCAGTAATCCATGGCCAGCCTTGTCCAAAAGCTCAAGAACACCTTTTTCTACCTGCTAGAACTTTGCACAGGTAGAAGCAATAGGATATCAGAGAGCAGAGGTAGATAACTAACTAGACTCTTTGCCCTGGAGAAATCTTTTTGTCTTTTACTAACTAATTGGTTTCTTTTTTAAAATTATATGTTCCTTGGTTTTGATCACAATTCTGCAACAAAATCTATCATTTTTACTCTTTCTAGTCCATCCTAGTCTAAAAATATTTTGAGGACGTCAACTGGTTATTTAGGACGAAGACAAACTTGTTCTCTCTTGTATGTAACTTCAAGGACCAGAGAATTCAAAACTAATTAAGAGAAAGTAGGTTGTAAAATATTGTTAGAGGTTCCTTGAAGCCTCGCTTCATAGCCGAACTCAATTAAGCGGAAAAACACAATATAATTACAATAAATTTATTATGGCTCCTTGCAGGAATTGCATTTGAAGACACCCAGTTGATATTTGTCACAGTTAGTTGCGCCTACCTTCTTGTTTCATTTTTTTTGTTCATATTTATGTTTGTATTAACTTGAGTTGTGTTTGTAGGGAGGAAAGGGAGGAATTCCTGAAGTGAGAGGAAGAGCAGCATCAATCCCAGGCCTAAAAGAAGGGGCTCCGCCACAGCACAACTGAACTGCTGGACACTTCTATTTAATATTCCCTGAATGCTCAAGTTACACTTGGCCGTGTTCTATGTATTTGTCTTATGATGTGAATGTTGTAACTGATAATGATGAATGGAGACTGAAGTTTCTAGGGTGATATAAACTATCTATGATCAAAATGTTATGATGGTGAATTCATAATTAGAGATTGTGACAGGGTGCATATGAAAGAACAATGCAGGTGAAGATGAAATTATGCCAAGGTTAAAGAATGAAATAATGGGATTGAACTTACTTTAGAGTAATATGCGTGTGTGTTGGGGTAAAAATTTACACCCCCGTTGACCGAGTCAAAGTCAAGGTCAACCCCAAGTCAGGTGGGCCCAAGCCCAGGTCAAGCGGGCCCATGCCCAAGTCGAGCCCGCGGCCAGCCTCCTCCATGCTAAAATATGAATCATGTAATAAATAATTTTTATGTAATTTTTTATACATGAATGTATGCAAAATGGGCATAAAGCCAATATTTTGTAAGCCCATGGCTTAAGTGCAAAAAAATAAAATGGCACATAAGCCATGGGATGGGCAAAATGCCATTTTGTAAAGCCCAAGGGGCTATATGCAAATATGTAAGCCTATAAAAGGCAAAATGATGATGAATAAAATAAAACCTTTTATTCTCTCCACAAAAATTAGAGCTGAGCTCTTTCTTCCTTCTTCAAGGTTCCAAAACCTTCTTCTTTCTCTTGAATTAAATCAAGAGTTTTACTCTTCCTTTTTCAAAACTAAATAGTTTTCCACCACAAAACCCACAAAGGGGAACTTGGATCTGCCATCAGATCTTAAAAAGAAGAGATTTTGAGATTTTACATCTCTTGATCTTCAAGATCCAGCAAGCAACAGGAGGAAGAAGAAGAACCCTTCCATTAACCCAACAAAAAAAAAAACACTCAGGAGTCTAACTCCTCTTTGATTTCTCTTCAGAGAAATCTTTTTAGGCTAAAAGCCTGTTGTGTGCGCAAGTCGCCCGCGTGCCGACACGTGGCGCGCGCGCTTGCGCAACTGCGCTTGTGCGCAAGGCGCCCGCGTGCCGACACGTGGCGCGCGCGCTTGCGCAACTGCGCAAGTCGCCCGCGTGCCGACACGTGGCACGCGCGCTTGCGCAACTGCGCAAGTGCGCAAGTCGCCCGCGTGCCGATACGTGGCGCGCGCGCTTGCGCACTTGTGCATCCCTTGGATGTCTTTTCCCCCTCTTTTGTGTACATATATACACATATACATATGTATACAAATTTATACATACACGTACTCCACGACACTGTCCCTGTTAGAAAAAAATTTCTAACGGGGCGCTGCCCCGCACCCCGCAAAGGGGCTGCTAGCCCCCTTGACCCCCAGCCCGCTATCCGGGTAGCGGGACCCCCGTAAAAACTCTGCGTGGCTCCCGATATACCCAAAACCCCCTTTTCAAACAAAACACACGCACACCGCACATTGAGTTCGCATGACCAGTTTAACCCATTAATCGGAGGTTCCCTCGCCCCAAAGGCGAGGGGTAATTAACGGCAGCTTAGTCCGCGGCTGCCGGAGATTCGGATCCCCACAATCATTAAACCCCAGCCTATCCTAGGCAGGGGGAATCTGTAGTACGCCTGACAAGCGTGCGCGTATTCCCATCTCAATGGGGTGACGAAAAACACCCTACAGACTCTGGCACGCCCGGTGGGACGAATCTCTCCTCCCATATTTCGGGTTAAGCGTTCATGCGAACTCAACCTATATACATGTCTATATTTATACTGAAATAATGCTCTTTCATGCAGATTTTCAAGCAATCAACTTCCGACGATGTCTTCGACGATGAACTCAGCTCCTGTCTCCTACACGATGAAGATAGACTCCAGGACGGTCCTTCCGGCCAGTCTCGGGCGACAATGGGAGGAGCCGCTGCTACCATTCGGCTCTATTATGTTCATGCCTGTTGGCACCATCCCGGCTCCTCAAGCCCCGGTGGCAGACAAACCAGTCTCAAAAGGCAGGAGACCAAATGTGGTGGTCGCGAGGGCACCTCAGCCCAAGCGCAAGTCCGTTTCCGAACGACTCTCCATGGCCCCAGCTGGGGGCAAGGCCACCAACACCAACAAAGCTACAATGCGTCCCGAGCAAGCTCCAGCGGTGCCCTTGACCACTGCTCGATTGGATGTCTTCTCTAAGCTCCCCTCTGATCAACTCACAATGGCTTCCCGGGTAGCGGATGCCCGCCAAGCCTTCAAAATCGAGAAGCTGAGGGAGAAAAGGCTCAGGTATAGAGCCAACAAAAGGGCTAGGGCTCCTGCCAGGCGGAACCTCATGAGGTTCGAAGAACAGGATTACCCCGCCGAAGATGAGAAAATGGCTGGGTATGTGGTCCACACTGTCTACATGGTAAGCACGCGCAGCAAGAGCAAGGACGGGGCTACCACATCTCAAACCCAATCTGGCTTGAATGCGGTGGCCACTTCCCAAGAACAGCCGCCTCTGCTGGGTGATGAAAACCCTCTCGATGAGGATGATAGGCAGAAAGACCTTTCGGTCCATGAGGAGTCAGGCTCGGAAAGCGAAGATGAGCCAACTTTCCGTCCTAAGACCGCAGAGCAACAACTTCTCCAAGAGCTCCGAAAACAGCTCAGAAGCAAAGATAAGGAGATGGCCAAGCTCTACTCAAAGATCGACGACTTGACAAATGTCGTCTTACGGCTTACGGCCCAACTTGCCTCTCAGCCACCTAATCAAGCACAGGGCTCAGCTCATGAACCGGGAAACGGTGTCCCGAGACAGCCGACGCCCGTTCCCTTAAATCCAAAAGTGGGCGGACCGCATGAAAATCAGTCGCGTCCTATCTCAGCAAATGTCTTGGCTACCGATGACAGTAGCCCGCTAACTCAAGATCAAATCATGGACTTGGTTGCCAACAAAGTCAAAACCTTGGTAGCCGAAGCCGAAGCGCAAAAAGATATCAGCAGTAGTGGGAGACCATATCCTGCTCAGTATGATCTGGTAGAGTTTCCTAGCGGCTATGTCATCCCTAAATTCGGAAGATTCGATGGGACGGGAAATGCGAATCAACACATCGCCCACTTCAAAGCCTCATGCGGGAATACTGGGGGCAATGATGCGCTTCTCCTCCGCCAGTTCATTAATAGCTTGACCGATGTTGCTTTCGACTGGTACGCGAGCATACCGGATGGCTCCGTTACTACTTTCGTCCAAATGGAATCTTTGTTTCGACAGAGGTTCATGAGCGTCAGCGATAAGATTACCATTGCGGAGCTCGTAAGGACCAAGCCCAAGAACAATGAAAGCAGCACGGATTTTATAACCCGATGGTGCAATCTCTCCGTCAAATGCGAACCACCGATAGAGCAAGACCAATCTGTCAGTCTCCTCGTCGGAAATCTCAACAATTGGATGGCCCCGTTTCTATGCACCGCGGGTCTCAAAACATTCCAAGAGCTGACCAGGAAAGTTCAGATGCTGGAGCGCTCAAAGCAGGAGTCCTCCTCGGATTCCCAAAATAACAATAGGTCCTGGAGAAACCGAAAGGACGATAATCGCAAAGGCGGAGATCCCGACGATTCTGAATCTCTCAATGCTTCGGCTAACCGAAATAAGCAAGGGATGAACGGGCCTAGCGCCAACCAGCCTCGGAAGCCAATGTTCGGAGAGGGGGGAGAATCTCCACTGAAAGAGAAGCTGGATAAGGTCTATTCCTTCAGAAGGGACAAAATCCGTAAAATATTCAAAGACGCCCTGAAGAACGGTCTACAACTGCCAGAGTCAAAAAGACCGCAGGAAGCGAATAGGACCGACGACCCCAAATACTGCCCCTATCACAGAGTGATAGGTCATGCCATTGAGGACTGCTTCGTCTTCAAAGATTGGGTCGAAAAGCAATACAAGGCAGGAGAGATAGAACTGTCCAAAGGCGTGTTAGTAAACAGTCAAGATGCGACCGCCAATTTCATACAAACGGAGACCGAAGTTCTTCGTGAAACCGATTCTCTCAGGCATCTGCCTTTCTCTGAAAACAGTCGACCGCCACGTCATTAAACTGGGAACAATCGACCTCTAAGTCGTTAAACTGGGAATGTAAAAAAAAAAATGTAAATAAAAAAATGTGTAAATAAAAGAAAAATAAAGAAAAGCCGAAATGATGGGGCAACTCGCAATAAAAATCAGCGAGTAAAAATGAAAATGAAAATAAAGCCGAAATGATGGGGCAACCGCGAATAAATAGCCGAAATGATAGGGCGATCGCGACCTTCGCGATAAGAAAAGCTGAAATGATAGAGCAATCGCGGTAAAAAAAAAACAACAAAAAAAAAAACAAGGGCGGATGATGAGTTGCTCCTGGCATTATTCCAGTGCAGCAATGCAGACGCCAAACAAAAATCCAATTTCCCAAAATTCTTTCAGCCCTACGGCCAGTCCCCAAATTGACTACCGTATACAATCCACGGGCTCAAATAATTCTCAGCATACCCATGCCCCACCGCAACCACCAGTTACGCGGCTGGTCTCCGCCTTTGGAATTATGCTTCATTGGAAAGACCCACTCATGTGTCCTCACGATGCATGAGGAGAACAAACCTTCGTGAGATCCTTACGACTCACCAAGGAAAAACACACTTAGGAGTCCTCACGACTCTTAAGGAGAAAATACACCTGCGGGATCCTTACGACTCGTAGGGAGAAAATGCTTTTATGGGACCCTCACGGCCCATAAAATTGAAAAGTCTTAGGTGATAGGGATCCAAACCTGTCTCCTAAGCCATCGCTCCCCAATCCCCAACGGCGAATGATGAGTCGCTCCTGGTACCATATTCCAGTGCAGCGATGCAGACGCCAACCAAATTCCAAATCCCATACCCCAAAACGGCGAATGATGGGTCGCTCCTGGTACCATATTCCAGTGCAGCGATGCAGACGCCAACCAAATTCCAGCTCCCATATCCCAACGGCGAATGATGAGTCGCTCCTGGTACCATATTCCAGTGTAGCGATGCAAACGCCAACAATGTCCCAAAATTTTTCCGGCCCTACGGTCTGGATCATACATCCTGCAAAACCGTATACAATCCACGGGCGTAAAACGATCCCAATCTCTCCCAAGTCCTCCCGGGGCAAATGATGAGTTGCTCCTGGCACCATTCCAGTGCAGCAATGCAGATGCCAAACCAAAACCGAAATCCTCAAATCCACTCATGGCAAATGATGATTCGCTCCTGGTACCATATTCCAGTGTAGTGATGCTGATGCCAAACAAAAAAAAAAACAATTCTCAAATCCTCTCATGACAAATGATGATTCGCTCCTGGTAGCATATTCCAGTGTAGCGATGCTGATGTCAACCCAAATCAAATCAAACCAACAACCTCTACGGCGGAATCATGCTCCGTCCCAGAATTTACCCCGTGTCGAAATCATGCTTCGCCTCGGGATATCTACCTTCCCTGCCGGAATTATGCTCCACCTCGGAATCAAGTCAACCAGCAAGCTCTGCGTCGGAATTATGCTTCGTCTCAGAATGCACCCCGTGTCGAAATGATGCTTCGCCTCGGTGTACCTGCCTTCTCTGTCGAAATTATGCTTCGTCTTGGAATCAAGTTAGCCAACAAGTTCTGCGCCGGAATCATGCTCCGTCTCAGAATATATCCCGTGTCGAAATCAATGCTTCGCCTCGGAATATTTGCCTTCCTTGTCGGAATTATACTTCGCCTAGGAATTTACCTCTGCATCGAAATCATGCTTCGGTCAAAATGTCTGCCGCCCTTCGGAACGATGCTCCGAATTTTGGAATTATGCTCCGCTCTTCGGAAAGATGCTCCGAACTCTGGAATCATGCTCCGCCCTTCGGAACGATGCTCTGAATCCTGGAATTATGCTCCGCTCTTCGGAATGATGCTCCGAACCCTGGAATCATGCTCCGCTCATCGGAATGATGCTCCGATCCCTTGGAATCATGCTCCGATCATCGGAATGATGCTCCGATCCCTGGAATTATGCTCCGCAAATCAGAATGATGCTCTGATCCGTGGAATTATGCTCCACAAATCGGAATGATGCTCTGATCCCTGGAATTATGCTCCGCGGATCGGAATGATGCTCCGATCCCCTGGAATTATGCTCCGCTCTTCGGAAAGATGCTCCGAACTCTGGAATCATGCTCCACCCATCGGAATGATGCTCCGATCCCCTGAAATTATGCTCCGCTCTTCGGAACGATGCTCCGATCCTCTGGAATTATGCTCCGCAAATCGGAATGATGCTCTGACCCTGGAATTAAGCTCCGCGCTTCGGAATGATGCTCTGACATTGGAATTATGCTCCGCGAATCGGAATGATGCTCCGATCCTCGGGAATCATGCTCCCCGGGATGATGCTTCGCCTCCGGAATGATGTTCCACCTCGAAGTTCAGCTTCAAGATCCATCAATTTCATGCACACAACTCAAATGTGCGGTGTGCATTTATTGATGGGGGGCACTTTGTTGGGGTAAAAATTTACACCCCCGTTGACCGAGTCAAAGTCAAGGTCAACCCCAAGTCAGGTGGGCCCAAGCCCAGGTCAAGCGGGCCCATGCCCAAGTCGAGCCCGCGGCCAGCCTCCTCCATGCTAAAATATGAATCATGTAATAAATAATTTTTATGTAATTTTTTATACATGAATGTATGCAAAATGGGCATAAAGCCAATATTTTGTAAGCCCATGGCTTAAGTGCAAAAAAATAAAATGGCACATAAGCCATGGGATGGGCAAAATGCCATTTTGTAAAGCCCAAGGGGCTATATGCAAATATGTAAGCCTATAAAAGGCAAAATGATGATGAATAAAATAATACCTTTTATTCTCTCCACAAAAATTAGAGCTGAGCTCTTTCTTCCTTCTTCAAGGTTCCAAAACCTTCTTCTTTCTCTTGAATTAAATCAAGAGTTTTACTCTTCCTTTTTCAAAACTAAATAGTTTTCCACCACAAAACCCACAAAGGGGAACTTGGATCTGCCATCAGATCTTAAAAAGAAGAGATTTTGAGATTTTACATCTCTTGATCTTCAAGATCCAGCAAGCAACAGGAGGAAGAAGAAGAACCCTTCCATTAACCCAACAAAAAAAAAAACACTCAGGAGTCTAACTCCTCTTTGATTTCTCTTCAGAGAAATCTTTTTAGGCTAAAAGCCTGTTGTGTGCGCAAGTCGCCCGCGTGCCGACACGTGGCGCGCGCGCTTGCGCAACTGCGCTTGTGCGCAAGTCGCCCGCGTGCCGACACGTGGCGCGCGCGCTTGCGCAACTGCGCAAGTGCGCAAGTCGCCCGCGTGCCGATACGTGGCGCGCGCGCTTGCGCACTTGTGCATCCCTTGGATGTCTTTTCCCCCTCTTTTGTGTACATATATACACATATACATATGTATACAAATTTATACATACACGTACTCCACGACACTGTCCCTGTTAGAAAAAAATTTCTAACGGGGCGCTGCCCCGCACCCCGCAAAGGGGCTGCTAGCCCCCTTGACCCCCAGCCCGCTATCCGGGTAGCGGGACCCCCGTAAAAACTCTGCGTGGCTCCCGATATACCCAAAACCCCCTTTTCAAACAAAACACACGCACACCGCACATTGAGTTCGCATGACCAGTTTAACCCATTAATCGGAGGTTCCCTCGCCCCAAAGGCGAGGGGTAATTAACGGCAGCTTAGTCCGCGGCTGCCGGAGATTCGGATCCCCACAATCATTAAACCCCAGCCTACCCTAGGCAGGGGGAATCTGTAGTACGCCTGACAAGCGTGCGCGTATTCCCATCTCAATGGGGTGACGAAAAACACCCTACAGTGTGTATGTTGTGGCGTAAGTCATGTTGTAAAAGAGTTAGATAAAAATGCAATTTTGAATTAGTTTCAGCAATGATAAACATAGATTCGAAAATAAATAAATTCGATCTCTAGCCTAGGGTTAGGCGAGAATTTAATCTATGCTTTAGGAATAAAGACTCTACCTCTTGTGCAAGCAACTAAGTTATCGGTCTTCCCAGAAGTAAAACCTCCCTATGCTAGAGTTCCCTAGGGCGCACAGACTATCGGGAATATGGCCTGATCAATGCCTCAAATGCCCCACGTAAATATATAATAATTTGAGAATCAAAAGAAACTAAGAAAGTATTTGGGAACATGTAGATTTGAATAGAGTTGTAGAGAGCTAAGTATCATTCTAAATTATCATATATTTCAACAAAATATATCAACCCTTGATATATAAAAGCAAACACTCATGGGAAAAATAAATTAAGCTTCTGTCCATTACCTAGACAATAAAATTTGAATAACCTGAAAAATATTTCTTTGTAAATAGAAAGACATTAAGAGATGAAGTGATACGGATAAGCTAAGATATAAATAAGTCATAATGAGAATATATAGGAATATGATAGGACAGAAACCATATGCATCAAATGCAAATATTTAAAAGTAAAACTAATGAGTAAAACAGTTTCCATTAACTTGGTTTTTTAACTTGTTAAATTGTTTCAAATTTTATTTTGAAAGATAATTTCCAGCAAGTTCTGATATCACCCTGCAGAAAGCAATCTTAGAACATTAAGTTTAGAATCATGCACAGGATATATACAGCAGGCCTTCTTTTACGATTCCGCATTCATTAAACATAGTGTGTTGTTTCTAAATACATGAATCTTTTCTTAGCCAAGGTTGGGTTAGTTTACAAGTTGAACTTGGAAATGTGTACAGCATTAGTTTTTCATTGAATGAAAACTGATTTGTTTATTTATTTTCAGAAACAAGGCTGATACTGTTGTTAATGTAACCATAAGAATGCGACAAGCTTAAAGAACAACAAAACTAAGCATAAGAATATAACGACCCACTGAACTAGCACCAATTACTATCAAATATCCCAAAAGCAAAGTTAAAACAGAAATTAGGCCTATAGTAAAGTACCCACTAATAAAAGCATGGTCCAAACTCCGAATATATGTCATGATAAACAGTAATGATTAGCATGGTGTAGCTCTCACATGATATATAAAAGGGTTTTTTTTTCTTTGTAGTATTTGTATTGCATTGAAAAATAAAAATCTGGGAATGTTTACGTAGAGGCTGATGAATGAGCTCCCTTGCCCATAAAATTAATTTTTCTTTATACTCTTCGATGCTCTCCGAGACACTCACATTCTTTGGCATTGCAAACACAAGTGCTTCCTGAGTTGACAGATTGTTCTTCAGGATAGATGCAGCAGCAAACAGAACCTGCGTGAGAGGTGTTTATTAGTATCAGATTGTTGCAAAACAATCCAGGACCAACCAATGATGTCACAGACAATCTGATAAGAAATTTTTGCAACATTAATTGCAAGTTGGAACCATTACAGATTAACTGTGTTACCAACTGAATGATGGATAAAGTCTTGTTTGTTCGTTACTCAGCTTAATCAGTGCCTCAAAGTTTCATGCATTTTCTATAGCATGACCGTTGTCGTTAATTCCTTATAACTTCTCCCCAGATCTAAATGAGATTGGAGTACACTGCCTGGTCTTTAGATTGAAGGATTACAATAGGTTTTAGAAAAAGAAACCCTAAAGTGTTTTTGCTACGGCTTCTTCTACTTCCTTTCTCTCCTTCCTAAAAATATATCATTTTATTCAATCTCTTGTTTTATTTGATGGCTTCCTAAAGTTCAACTGATTTGGATGAGGATGAAGGTGAAATTGATGAAGGTCATGGCCCTCTTTGGAAGTATGTCAAAAGACTTGAAAAGAAATCCGGAGGTGGAGAAAATTGGACTTGGCAATGAAATTATTTCCGTGAAATTACCGGTGGTTCTCATTCAAGGCCGAAAGCATGTCTATTGAAGATGAAAAATTATGGAATTGATTTGATTTTTTTTTTGTGGTTTGTTGTAGTGCGATTATATGGTAATTTATAATTGTATGATATGTGTGAGATGTTGCATGTGCCCCCATATATTGTTTGTACGCAAATTATATAATATATATCGTACAAAATATATTGCATGTTCGGTGGGACTCGAACCCACATTATTCCTCATTTAATTTTATCCGAATGCCTTACTATTAGGTCATGAACATATTTAATATCTAATAATTGCAACTAAGGCTAAATTTTAAGCCAAGTTTCTTATTTAATAAATACTTCTTATATTTTTCTTATAAATATTTTTTTATATATTTGTTTATGGCCGCATAATTCTCGTAAAACGATTAATCACCGTATAATCCGATTATACGCTACCAGCTAACCAAACGAATAGAAAACGAATACATGTTTTACAACATTTTGTGAATTAATTAGCCCATCTTTTTCTTTTTCCCTATTTTTAACCATCCAAAGCGATCGAGGTTCTCGCCCATCTTTTTCTATTAAAGAGGATGATTAATAAAGTCTTCCATTATTGTGCTCTTACTACAATAATATTAGAATCTAATATGTCACATGATTTGATGCTCTACCAGCAATATTAATGTGCTCCTACTACAATAATATTATAATCTAATATGTCACATGATTTGATGTTCTACCAGCAATATGAGTCGACATAACCCTTAGACTTTAAAATAAATTAATTATAAATAGTGTAGAGATCCTGAACAGAAGGAGTAGACTCATAGTGAAAAAGTGGAAAGACCATACTCAATGGCCAGCCTTGGTCAACAGCTCAAGGACGTCTTCTTCCATCTCCTTGAGCTTGTCAAATTTAGCAGCAATAGGAACTCAGAGAGCATAGGTACAAAATGGCTAACTAAATTTAGGTGCATTAGCACCGTTTCTTTTTCAAAAAAACAAAAAAAAGGACTAACTAAACTCTTCTCCTTTACTTCAAGAAACCGTCTTCATTTTCCTTATTTGTAAATTGTTCTTCCATTTACCTCTCCTCTCTTCTGTTCTACAGTCTAGGAATTTTTTGAATGTCAATTGGTTACCATGACAAAATGATCCTCTCTTTTCATAGTTTCATGGACCAAAGAATTTGAAACTAGTTGAGAGAGAGAAGGGGGGGGGGGGGGTCATAATTCATAAATATTAAGAACAGTTACTTGATACCATGCTTCACAACCAATTCTTTGATGACATTTAATTATTTTTTTACTCTTCTCATTGGTACTGTAGATGGAGAGAAACCCCAATTGAAATATGTGACAGTAAGTTACACTCGCGTTCCATTTTCTTTGTTCATGTTATGTTTGTTTTAACTTGAATGGTTGCAGGATGGTCAGGAAGGAGGAACTCCTGAGGTTAGAGAAAGAGCTGCAACACTCCCAGTTCTAAGGAAGGGAACTCCACCAAAACACAACTAATTACCGGGTGCTTCCATCTAATATTTCCTAAAGTTTTCTGGTTGTACTATGGTTGTGATATGTGTGTCTTATTTTGTGAGTGCTGTAGTGTCGAGTGGAGACCGAAGAGCCTAAGAGTGATGTAAACTATATATGAGATGTCGTGATGGTGAAATCATGACTAGTTTTGGTGAGAAGCAGTGGTTTCTAACCAAAAGGAGCTGATCACAGTACTGTAAGTGAAGATGAAATAGTACCAGGGTGAAATAATGTATTTTCAAGATTGAACTATCTGTAGACTTATTTTTGCTGTGTTGATGTTGTGATATATCTTGTCGAAAACAGTGTGTTTATCAAATGTGAAGAAACATGTGCATCAAGTAGAAACCAATCTCTCTTCTTTAAGTTTTGAATACACGACAATGGAAATATACATTGATTATCTTCTTGTATGATTGCGCACTCATTATGTGTAGTGTGGGATTCCTAAAGACTTATAATCATTTTCTAATAGCTTTAAAATCTGTTGATTAACAATTTGAACGAGGACTTCTATACAACATTGATTAACCGTAACATAATATGTGTCATGCCTGAAGAAGAATAAAATCTAAGAATTATAAATCTAGAATAAAGTTACCGGCTAACCTAGCAGTAATTACCATCAAATGGGCTAAAAGAAAGTTTAAACATAATTAGGTGAATAATAAAGTACCCATTAATAAAAGCTTGTCTAAATTTAAATATGCCATCATCGTAGACAATAATGATAAGCATGGTCTACCTCTCATGTGATCTATAACACTTTTCACTCATGACAGAAGAAATGTGAAAACAAATCTGGAAACAGTGCTGAGGGGCTGTGGTTTAACTGCACAAACTAATCATGATAAGGGGGGAACTCTAACTTTTATATATAAGATTCCCCTTAACAAAGAACAGATGCCCCTAGATCAATAATACAATCCCTCGCTTATCAGGCTCTCACATATTGAAATTTTAATGCGAATTCGGTAAAAGTTTTCGAAAATTAGAGCTAAGGAACCAAATTTTTTAGAGGATTCAAGAGAATATTAAGATACCTTATTCCATTAAGCTTTCATTTCCCCACCAAAAACTTGAGGTTTTGGGAGCGAGATTTTGATGGACGGGAGCTAGGGTTTTGGTGAGGTTCAAATTGAGGGAAGAGAGAGCAATTTTAGGCGCGAGGAAAGCTTAATGGGCCGGATTGGGCCGTACATGACCATATATTTTGAGTCCTTGGATTATATTAAGGAGCAAAATTAGGGTTGGTAAAGAGCCTTCGCTAAAGAGCTTTAGCTCGGGCGTCAATGACTCTCCGCATTTGGTGAGAGATCTTTGGTTCGAAACCTCCTACTTGCAACGACAAGAAAAATCTTCGACCAATTACGTGGAGAAAACTCTCATAGGTCTAACAAGCCAAGTTTTATGTTGTTTGTGTTCTTTCAATTATTTAAACTAATTTAAAAACTTGTTTAAGCTCGGCTCGTTTATTTGTTGTATGAGCCAGAATGAGCTCCCACCTATTTGAAAACTAGAAAACTAAACAAAAAATTATAAAAGCTTGTGAAAACTTAATATAGATGTTTAATATAATATTTGATAAATTGCAAATATAGATGTTATTACTAAATAAACAATTTCAAAACTTGTTTAGAGCCTTAAAGCAGTTATTGACTATCTAAATCAATATCATGGCATAACACTACTTTGACTCGATATTTATTTTGATCTAACCTCCACTCGAATGAAGTAATACATGATACAATTTTTGTTCAAGGATCATATATAAATTAGTTAATTAAACAATAAGAATTACAGGTTGAGTAATAATATTTGAATCAATATTACATCCAAGTCCAGTATATTATAGCAAAAGGCTAACCGATATCCAACCGCAGACGTTGTTACAGCTTACAAACAAGTGGCATCTTAAATGCCAATGTGTTCTAAATCAATGATCTTTATTTAATTTCATGGTACAAGACCTTGATTTTATTTATTAAAAAAAATCTCTTTTGGCCTATCAAGCCATCTTAATTTTGGGCGTGTTTGGTTGTAAGAAAGTGGAGAAAGCTGGAAAGCAATGTACTTACTGATTTTTTGTTGTTTGGGCACACACAAAAATAAAGGCAGGAAGTACCATTCATTATTTTCATCCACTTCACTTTCGCTCTGAAACCTTAGAAAATAGGTCGTATAAGGTGAATGTAAAGTGCATATATTTATTATATATTTATTTTACTTTCTAATTTTATTTCATATTTTTTTACTTTATATCATTTCAACCAAACAATTCAATCTCACTTTTCATTGCCGTTAAGCGCCAACTCAGCTTTTTTCCCCACTTTTATTTTAACAAAACAAAAAAGAATTAATATTTTTTTCACACTTTCTTTACATTTTAATTTCCTACCCGTTCTCTTATTTTTCTAGTTTCTTTTAACTTTTGGATTGCCAAACATGCCCTTACTCAAATCACAGCCATGAAAATTTTCATTTTTCAAAATTTTATTTATATTAAAGGATGTATTTTCTATCCATTTGGATTCTGCTTGTGTTCTCTCGAAATGATGACATGACATGACATGCCCCATTTCATCTGGATTTTCATTTATATTTTTAATGGAGTGCAGATAAAATTAATATAGCCAGGGGAAGCTGGAAAATCTTATAGTCTTGATTTCTTTGCCTTTTGATTTCGTGTGTTTATATATCTTGCATATATGTCTGTGTCTTAGATCTTGTTAATTGTAACTAAAGAAAATCTCATTCATGTACAACGTGTGAAGGAAGTATAACCAAGTACCGTTTGAAAGCCTTATCATATAGCTAGACATTCCAGTTCCAGCTGCAATATTTAGATTAATATATTTTGTTGGGTATTTTAAGCCTTTGACATTCAAAATGCCCTATAATTACTTGCAATATACTTTGATTAATGAAATCTCAAATTGCATCATAACATGCATATCCACCATGCACCTATATCTTACCTGCATAAATTAATCCTCTTGTTCTAAGTGTTGAGTTTTAGTTTGGTTCAGACAACCTTTGAATTTGAAATTCAAAAAGACAAACTCTGTTATTAAGTCAACCCAAGATGCTCTATCAAAGACAATAATAAATAAATATTATAAGCCTGCTAGAAATCAGACCCACTTGGCTCATAACCCACTTTGTTTAAGATATTACTTAAATATTGGGAATTATTATAAAGGCTTGGGTATTCGTCTCTCCATCCAATGTTGGACTATTTCCCGCATTCAAATGCCACCAATAGATTCAGACTACTAACATTAAGTTCTAATATTTGACCCAAATTTGTTAATCATTCTTTAAACCTACGTTAACTATTGTTTCAATATCAATTACCGTGTATATATATTAGAAATACGTGAAGCTATGGGCTAAGCTATACTTGCAATTTGCGTGCATTCAAAGAATTAGAACTAAGAATGAGTCATTGGCATGCCTTTGCTTTAGGCATCTCTCTCTATATAAGCCTCAATAATTGCTTCCTCATATCTACAATTAATCCTCTCTAATTTTGTTCTCCAAATGGCCATGAACAAGGTTGCATTAATCATGCAACTCTCTTTGTTTGTGGTGTTTTTTGGGCTCTTTATAATTAGTTGCCAGGTTTTGGCTGAGCACATCGCTACAAATTTGAAGCGTGTTCAATTAGGGTCTCGGCCGGCTGAGACTCATCTACAAACTAGAATAGCTATAAACATACATTTTTCTTAAAATTATTTACAAAATTTCTACTTTCTTTTGGATTAAGCATTCCAATTTACATATTTCTATCGTTTTAGATAAAAGAGGTTTCTTACACGCGTCTCTGTAAAACAAAGAAGATCATCGCAGTAAACGGAAAGTTCTTAGGACCGACGTTAAAAGCTTATAAGCACCATTACAAAAGCGATCAAAGGTCACGGGAATTTCGTCATGGTTCAAACCGTGACCATTTTAACGTCTCGGTTCTAAAAGCAGTCAAGATGGAATCCGTGATCAATTGCAATATGCGGCGGCCCCACTAAGCCCCCGTGATAAAACCACTATCCCCTTTATTTCCTCGAGCTTTCCTCTTTCCTCTAAAAAAATTTCGCTCCAATTTCGTTCCCGCCTGTCGCTCTCTCCATCCACCCCGGCCACCTCATCAAGCTCATCGCCACCACCTGGAGCAGTTGGCCACCGCCTGGGGCACGTTGCCGCCGGTGATCGAAGCCCCAAGCGCCGGCAGTAAGTCGAAGCCCTAGCTTCTTGGAAGATCGCCACTAGCTGATCGATCGAGCTCGTCGCCGCCATAGATCGAAGCCTTAGGTTCGTGGTCGTCAGGAGGTAAGTTTAATTAGTTTTGATTTTAATATTTTTTGTTTAATTTCTATATTTGTGGCTTGACCCCAAATCTCCCGCCCTAGCGCTGCTCTCCGTTGCCTCCGCCTCGCTGTCTGAGCTCCCCCGCCCCCTCCAAGCCCCGGCAACGTTGAAGCCCTGTCCTTCCTCGTCCCAGCGAAGCCTCGGCAACGTCGATTGAGGCCCTCGTCGATGCTCGCCGCCACTGGATTCTAAGAATTGAAATCATAATTTTGAGTGCACAAGATTCTAAGAATCCATACTGCTCAGTATATTTTTATGTATGCCCTTAATAAGCAGCAGTATACATTTACGATTTTATATTTATCATAAGGTACCTTTGATGACACTCGTATAAACCTGGAAGGTTGCAAACTGCAACGAGTTTGGTCCTTGTTTGCGTTAGCAACATTGTTTGTCTACAAGGGTTGAAGTAACCCCGAATTGTGCTACAACATTAGATGTTAGTGTTGATTTCCATCGGAAATATTACTTCCAAAATAATCACGACACGCATAGTGTGATATGTGAAAATCACAAAAACGCACCTCTTGTAAAAGTATTTAACATAAAGCGATTCAGGAGTTAGAGCACTACTTGCAGTCAATATTTCATTTTTTTTAAACTTAGATGCTATTATGGGTGCCAAGGAAATCGAAATGCCTTGTTATCATGCTTGTGTCATCTTCATAATAGCATCTAAGTTCGGGGATATTGTTTGTATGGCTTATTGATTTATGATTTATGACGAGGTGGGGCTTTTTAATATCCTTGGGTAATCTTCTATACTGTCTGCATGGCTTATTGATTTATGATTCGATGATATTGTGTTGCTGATTAGCTGTATTAGCTTTTATCTCTTGCCTCTTTGAGTAATTTTGGCCCTTGGTTTTGCGCAGCGTTATCATTGAGCATAATTTTGTATAGCAAATATATCATAATTCCCCTTTAGATGTTTCCTTGGCGTAGGGGAATTTTGGTGTACGTCAACCGGCCTTTAGGATTATGAATAGCCCTTCTTATGTCGTTTTTTAAAACTAAGAATGTGGCACTAATTAAAAAGGGCCGTGTCAGGTTGGCAGCCGGTTACAGAATTTTGCCCAAATTTTCATCTAGCCTTGCTTCATAGCGACCCCGCTTTGATGGGAAAAGGTTTACAAGATCATGATGTAGATCTGTTTATTTAGCTTGAACCCTACGTGTTTATGATGTGTCAAAATGACTGTCTTAGAATTTTGACAAGTATGCTTACCCACCAACTGGCTTTCATGTGATTTCCACTTCTGATGGTTGCATACTTTGTGAACTTGCAAACTTGTCACAATTCTAATGCCTTGCCAACACTCCCACCCCTGGTAGGTTACTGGCTTCCATTGCGGTGTGGCTGAAAACTGGGCACAAACATGTATAGGGTTTGAGACCAAGTTTAACCTGTAGTGGATTTTTGGGCAATTTCTTTTGGGAGCTTTCTTAACTTTTGTTCTGCATATAGCCGAAACCATTTTAATGGGAAAAGAAGAGTAGATAAGGATGCGGTTGGTGAATAAAAAAACATGTATAAGTTTTATAATTTTCTGGTGCATTAATGAAATAATTTTACAGTCTGTTGAGGTGCCTTAACATCAAATGATATAAACTGTGGCATCTTAAGGTTCTCAATCGATTATTTATATGTAGATAACCAGTATAGTAATCTCATAGGTTGATAGTTTACTCGGAGCTTGAGGTGGTGCTTTTGAGCATGAAGCAACACGAAGAATGAGAAACGAATTTATGGCAGCTTGGGATGGTCTGAGATCAAAGGATAGCCAAAGAATCCTCATCCTTGGTGCTACAAACCGTCCTTTTGACCTAGATGATGCCGTTATCCGTCGCTTACCAAGAAGGTAAGATACGATACACTAATAATTTCATATTTTTCTTAGGCTAGAAAACACTAAACTACCTTTCACTATCACTGTTATTATCAAACTACCTTTAAGTTTTTTTTAAATGGCAATCTCCCTTAAAATTAGGGATGTCAAGATTGGAATGGAGTGGATATAGTTGTTACCGTCTGTAGACGGATTCAAATACGGGATATGGACAGTTATTAGAAATGATAACCACTATCATATTTGGTAAACGTGGGATACGGATACATATGCAAAATGAATATTAGAAAAATATTTCCAATAAAATCGAATATCACTATAACCGTATACAGATATGGAGTAGATATAGGGTGACTATATCCGTTTCCGGTGGCTGTTAGCGGATGTGGATAAGGATACAGATAGTTAACGAAAAAGAAAATTACCATCCATATTTGATAAAATTCGAATGCGGATATGGAGTCGGCTCAGAATTGTTTCTAGGTCATTTTGGGCAAAAGGGCTTTACATCCCTACTTAAAGTGTTAAATGTCACGGTATTTTAGTGGAATAAAGTTTAAAGGAATTTACTGTAATTAAAAAACAGATGTTCCTTAATGAAAAAATGATAGTTAAAGATGGTTTAGATTTAGCTTTTTTGGGTGAAAAGAACTTATTATGGAGCTACTTTTGTGTATATTTTGAACCTATAGGATATATGTGGACCTTCCGGATGCCGAGAACAGAAAGAAAATCCTAAGAATATTACTATCCCAAGAAAACCTAGAGCGGGATTTCAGATATGACGAGCTTGCAAAGGTAACCGAAGGATACTCAGGAAGTGATTTGAAGGTAAAGAAGAAAAAAATACTGCAGCTTCTCTTATCTGCATAGATAGATTTCATAATTATTTACATTGATACCGCCTGCAGAACTTGTGTATTGCAGCTGCATATAAGCCTGTTCAAGAACTTATAGAGGAAGAAAAGAAGGTATATACCAAACCTGTCGTATGCTTTCTCCTCCAAAAAGTTCAAAAAAATAATAAATAAGAAGTAAAAGAAATCATAAAGAGTTGAAGTAATGTGTGCTGCATAAGAAAAATCATAACTAATGTGAGTATAAAGAGTTCATTTTTTTCCTTTAAAAAATTGTCTAACTAGGGTATTGCCAACGTATGCCGTCATTCAGTCCCTCAAACGTTCAGTAAGCACTAATATTCTCTATTTTAACCATCAGAGTGAAGATAGCGCATCACCTCAACTGAGACCTCTTAATTTAGAGGATTTTGTACAAGCTAAAGCTAAGGTAATGCAGAAGTTCTTCATAAGTGAGTGCTTATAGAGCTGCCTCTACTAATAATCTCATGTTCCATGTTTATTTCTAATAATTTGTGTACTTTATAGGTTGGTGCCTCTGTTGCATATGATGCCGGGAATGAAATGTATGGGGAGGGTGGCAGCAGAAAGAAATCACCATTTGGATTTGGCAACTGAAATCAAAGTTATATCCTATCAAGAGGCCTCTGTAATATTTGGGAAGGATTTTTTCCTACGAAATTCGGCATCCCCTATACATTCCTTTGTCAAATAACGTGCTCGACAGTAAGTTTTAATGATCAAGACATAACCAACACATGTAAAAGCCTAAGGCATAGACTTTGGGGTTTAGATTGCAATGATCCTTGAAATAGAGAAAGATTCCGAGCCTTTACAAGTTTGCGAATGAAGCTGACTTGCATTCTCAAAGGGGAGGTGCCAAAAGTCGTAGGAGTTCTGGGCTTTTATAATTTATACGAAGGTTCATCAGACCTTTTTTCTGTATCTTTAGTTATCTTCATAATATTTGTATTTTGCATTCTCTTTTCATAATTAATTAATATTTATTACGATGAATCGTTGGTCTCTGTAAAAATATTTTGGATTAAATTTTGTTACGTTGCTGTCCCCAAAACTAACTTTGGGATGAAGGCTTGTTGTTTTTTGTAAATTTTGTAATGTTAGAGATGTTGAGTATATTTGCTAGAGATGGAGCAAGGTTGAAATATCGGATTAAATGCTCATATGCCCAATTTCACAAAGTTGTTTTCTAACCCATTCTTGTTTCCGTTATCGTGCTTCTTGATTGTTATTTTGCATAGCAATTTCTTTTGTTTCAAGGTTTCTGTTGAAGCGTATGAGTATCTCTGCTACAATTTGATTGTTATCTGGTAGATTCTAAAAGGATGTTTGTTATCTGCTAAATTATGCAATTTTCATACTCATTATAGTTTAGTTCTATTTTTATTTTTGCTCTTAGGCTTGCTGACCTTGAATCTTATTCTGGAAAGAGAAAACTGCTTTATTTTGTATAAATACTTTCTTTGGTTGAGATAAATACCAGAAGAAACTACAGGGCTTAGCGTTTAAAGTCTTCACTTTTCACTGCCAATAATGCTAAAGCTCGTGTAGAAGAAATCCTCAGATTCCAGCTATGGTCCCCTCTCATCTTAAACTCTACTGATTGCCAAAGAAGCTTCCAAAATTGATTGTGACATTTATTTATCATAGTCGCAAGCTCAAACATTCTGATGCATTATTCAACTGAGATGATTTGTTTAATGTTATATTTATTCATTTTTATGTCTTTGATATTCTTTTTTTGTTCAAATCATACTTGAATTGGTAGGATATAATTTTTTTTTTATATCTATTTGCAAGTTTTGATACAGTGACTGGCATTGATTTTAAGTTAGTACAGAAGTATTCCATTTGTGATCTAACTTTCATATGGTTAGAAGAACATATTAGAAATAATAAAAATAGTAATAATAGTGTTATACTCTGTCTATACAAGAGCATTCGATATACACTAACGCGGGCTGAATATTAAGATAGTATCTGTCAACTCATATCAAAGCTTTAAAGTTTTGATGTGTAGGTTTGTAAACCTCGAAGCCATTATGATGTCTGAAAAAAAGAAGAGAAATGGAATCTGCAGGAACAACAAGATAAAGTCCTTCCAACTCTTTAGTCAAATAAATATATAAATAGATAGATAAAATACAATAAAAATTCAAGATAAAGACCATGCTCAACCGGCTCATAGTCACCCCATGTAGCATCTTGTCATCCATGAAAGAATAGCTCCATAGCGTCGGCTTATCCTAAGGCAACTAAATGGAACATATACATTTGTTGCTACTCAAAGAAGGATTCTTGCTATGTTTCAGATCTAAGCCAAATTATTTAATATAGTTTGATATTGAAAAAGAAATACTAAACTAAGGTGTTATTCTCGTGTTATCTCTGCTGCAACAACAAATAAACCAAGCTAAAGTAAGCTATTAAAATGATTAAAGTTCTTAGCAATTGATTTTGTTCATGATTACATCTTAGTCAATATCATCAATCAAACCATTTAGGACTATAATAAGATTAATTATGGACCAACATAGGTGACATCATGATCAATCTCAAAATAGTATCAGGTGTCTTTTTAGCATTATATTTATAACTAATTAGCTTTATATATATGTTACTCCTTAATTAAGTTGCTTTCAAGGTTTATCTATGATCTACACAGGAAAATATTCCTGTGTTCTCCATCAGTTAAGTTGCTATCAAGAATTTAAAACATTAGTCCTCTTACATTTTGAGTTTCCACCCATATAAAAATATTATATGTGACACTATATTTTAATTTATCTATATTGAGCAATGATTGTCGTTTTTTCTGTCGAAGATTGTAGTATCATTAGTTTCAACATAGTTTGATTGGTAATGAATCAAGAGAATGTGTGTCCGGTTGGGTCTGGACCTTTCGCATGACAACTACCAATCTTTTTAACAAATCTTATATATATCTTGATACTTCTTGGCTTGTTTGATTGTGGATTGATGTATGTTGTGGTCTTGGATGACATAGCGCTTTTGGATCATACAGTCACAAACTTATATCAGCTCACATGTTATATGTTGCGGCAAGACGATCATGAAGATATACAAATGATAGAGAAGAAAGCACAAAACAAATCACAGGCAAATAGAAAATAAATATACTAACCAAAAGACGAAGGCGGAACTTTTATTAAGCCCCAAAATGGAGGAGTATAAACGGTGGATGAATTACACAAATCCCTCAAAACCCTAGCTCTCACAAATTACAAAAGGGTTCTCTCAAATAACACAAAAGCTATCATAGAACTAGGATTATAAAATACTACATTATATATAGTATAGAAAAGATAGATCCAAATAACTAATTTTCCAACTAACAATTATCCGGTCCAAGATATGACAGACGTCCGAAGAAGGTATTGTCAGACGTCTGCCCAAGAAGTCTTCAAAACAACAGAGCGTCTCCAAACGTCTGAAGAAAGATCTTCAGACGTCTGGTCTTGAGCCTTTGAAAGTACAGAGCGCTTGCAAACATCTAATTAGTTCTATTCAGACGTCTGCCCAAGAGTATGCGAACATACAGATCGTCTACAGACGTCTGAAGCTGTAGCTCCAGACATCTGTTCCCTTGCTTACAGACAATTTCGAATTTTCACCAACTTTGTGATAACGTCAGATTGATTAGAAATCAAATAGGGATGAGAATGTGAGGCATACACAACAAATTTCCACATTACCTCCCATTCCTACAAAACTCCTCTATAAAATTAATAGTAGCTCCACTTTCACTACAAAACCCCTAAAGGGATCAATGAGTGCAACACACTCTAATTAAGTTCAAGCAATACTCAAACGTAACAAATGAAAGAAAATTTGTCAACATGTCGGCCGGATTATTAGTTGTGCCAACTTTTTTCATAACTATCTCTTCTTTTTCAACGATATCCTGAATAAACTAATACCAAACATCAATGTGCTTCGTCCTGTCATGATGCATCTGGTCATTTGTCAAATGAATCGCTCTTTGGCTATTACAGGAGACTATTATGGTATCTTTTTGAATACCAATTTCCAAAAATAATCCTTTTAACCAGATCGCTTCCTTAACGGCCCCATCAACGGCCATATACTCCGTCTCTGTCATAGACAACGCTACCGTAGGTTGTAACGAAACACGCCAACTAATGGCACATCCTCCTAATGAGAATACATAACCGGTGATCGACCTTCGCCTATCGAAATCATCTGCATAATCGGAATCGCTGAATCCAATCCAACTGTCGTTGTTCCTTCCAAATACCAACCCCACATTAGACGTATCTCGCAGGTATCGTAAAATCCATTTCACAGCTTGCCAATGATCTTTACCAGAAGATGTCATATAGCGACTAACAACATTAACTGCATGTGAAATGTCGGGTTGGGTACAAACCATGGCATACATAATGCTGTTCACTGCACTCGAATAAGGAACATGCGACATATACTCAATCTCATTCTTTGTTTGCGGTGATGAACGAGCTGAAAATTTGAAATAAGATGCAAACGGAGTACTTACAGATTTAGCGTTTGTCATACCGAAACGCTCCAAAACTTTCTCAACGTATCACTGTTGAGACAAGCAAAGTTTTCTTCCCTTGCGAACTCGCCTAGTCTCTATATCAAGTATTTTTTTGGTCGCTCTCAAATCCTTAGTCTCGAACTTGCTTTTCAGCCGTTCCTTCAAATTCTGAATATCAACAATATATCTTGCTGCTATCAACATATTATCAACATAAAGTAACAAGTATATGAAAGAACTATCGACGAGTTTTTTACAATAAACACAACTGTCGCCTTTACTTCTCGTAAACCTAATATCTATTATGAAAGAGTCAAATTTCTAATACCAATATCTAAGTGATTGCGTCAAAATATAGAGAGACTTCTCTAGCACAAATATGGTTTTCCTTACCTTTAATTTCGAAACGTTCGGACTATTGAATGCAGATCTTCTCTACCAAATCACCATGCAAGAATGCAGTCTTAATATCGAGCTGCTCGAGCTCCAAATTCTGCATAGCCTCCAAACCGAACAAGACATGGATTGTAACATCCTAGTACATTTATACTATATATTTTCGTATTTTAAATTTTGCGGTAAAATTCTTTACTATTGTTGCTATTGGGTTGCGAATGATGCAATTAGTAGCAGTGGTTATTATCCGACCCGACCCGCATGTTTGAAACCCGATATGGTACGAGATTATATCGAATAATCGCTAGTACAGTGTATCCATGTGAATCGAGTACTATATATATACATAATATATTTTAAGCTCTACATATCTCTTTATAATACGATATAAAAACAAATAATATTCTTTTCCAATCTAGCCTTGCATGGCAAATTACCCTATATCAGGTTGTTGCGCATATATATCATGTTCATATCCTCAGTTATAGACAGACAAATAATTAGAGATTTCTATGTATATTTTATGGGGTACATGTATTTAATTACAGAATGTTGTATTATGGGTAAAATTCTTACGCATATTTTTTATATTTAAAAACTATATTTTTGAAGGGAGACGGGTAATATTTGGAGTAATCTGGTATTATCTGTAAAATCCTATAATATATATATAATATTACTATAGCTATTGTATATATCACAGCAAGTGTATATATATATACATACATATATATATATATATTATTTCTCTCCCCTATATATATATATATATATATATATATATATATATATATATATAATTTTATAAAAACTCTCCATCGTCTCCATCTCCCTCTTTCCCTCGCCAAACCCCACGTCGTCGCCGTCCCCACTTCTTCGTCCTCACCTCCTAATCACCACTACCGGCCACACCTCCTCTTCCTCCATCCCTGAGGTCTCACCAAGCCGACTCCGACCCCGAGAACCCATCACCTCCCTCTTGCCGTCGCCTGAACCGGCCACCACCATCACGTTCTCTTCTCGACAGCATCACCAGAGCACCGACACACCACTACTGCACCTTCTCCTTCTTCTCTTTCTCTTTCTTCGATCACCAACCCAACCTCCTCATCCCTTCAATCTAGCCGCCAACCGCGGCTCCCCGTCACCTCGTCGCCGACCATCTCTCTCTTTCTCCCTGTCTTCGCTGAACCACAGAACCCCAACAGACCCATCTTCTTCTTCTTCTTTCTTCTTCTTTTCTTTCTGACTTTGCCGGAGTTGTTCACGTCGCCGACGATCCAGATGAACCAGTCACCATCGTTGTCTAATCCAGTTACCACGTCACGCAATTTCTCAGGTCAAGTCCTATGTACGTGGGTTTTGCATCGTGACATTATTCGGTTTTCGGAACGTGATATCCGTATATTCGTCGTGAGATTTCGATCAGGCAAGTTCTAAACTTACAACATGCTATCTGATTATATCAATATTTATATATTTAATTATAGTACATGTGTTTTAATATTTAGCAAATATTATCGATTTATAGTTTTATAGAATCAGTCTATATCCGTACCAATAATGGTTTATCTAGTTGCATGCCAGATCATCACAATATTATCATACTATTATATCAGTTCAGTATTTTATCTAGATTGCCATGTACCTGGTAACAGACGTAAAACAGTTATTACATATAGATACATATACAACCTGGTAATAGTTATGTTTACCGTGTTTAGATATTGGTTACGTTTTACTTTTGGTATCTATTTTGGTTAATATATATTGCCTGACTTGTACACGAGACATTACCAGATATGTTACTTGGATCATCCGCTAATGCCGACAATCCCGACTTGTTGTCCTGATGGACGTGACTTGTTGTCTACATAGACAAGACTTGTACCTTATTGATCCTGTGTTGGTATTAGATTTATATCATCAATACCTGACTTGAACACAAAACCTGGGGGTAAGGGGGAATCAATAATAAAACCTGATTTGTAACTCAACAGTTTGATACTTTCCGGTGACTAATCAGTCGATACGGGCTCCGGCCCCGGAATGATGCTGCTTCATTCGTCTATATATGATACATGTTTTTATTGCTTAGCGGCACGTCTTGGATTCAGCCCCGAGAGTCTTGACCGTGGTCCCGGGCACGCACGGGATACTATTGAGTTACATCGACGATTCTATTTAATTGATTTCAAAGACCTGTAGAATAGATAACCTAGAAGCACAGACTTTAGGATACACATCACATACATGTAGCTCACTGTTTTACACATGTGTTTATTAATTACACTCATGTTTAATCATAGCATCCTATCTTGGTTATTACTATTATTTGATATTCATGACGCACCGACGTCTGGGTTTTGCATGGCCCAGTTCCTTTGATTTTATCGCAGACAGATCATGAGTATTTTAGCAAGTAAGCCGAACAATGAGGAGCTAGATGTTTAGTTTTAGAGATGATTAGTTTATTTTATTTCCGTAGTTTTATTTTATCGATGTGATCCCATAAGGGACGTGGTTCAGATATTATTCTTTATTGGATCTTGATTCGTTTCCGCTATATGCATTTCTTAACTTTTATCTACTGTGGCAGATGGACATGTGTTACTTAGATTTTCTTTACTGTTCTTGATATCTGATTGACAGCCGTAATATGACTATGGAAAGATTATTCCTAGCCATAGCTAGTATGGTTGGCTCTGTCACGTGTCGTATTCATGTATTTTGAAAAGCGGGGCATGATATGGATAGAGGTGTGTTTAAAATCGGAGAAAATACTTCATTGAAGCCAACTCCCCGAACATGCGAATAGCTTTTAACTACCAACCGTGCCTTATAACGAGTATCCAAAACCCCTTGGTCTCCTTTCTTCTTCTTAAAAACCCACTTGCAGCCAACTATTTTCTTTTCTCCTTCGGGTTTAATGAGCTTCCATGTCTGGTTTTTGTGAAGAGACTCAATCTTTTCATTCATAACGAAAAGCCAACGAGTTGACTTATCGGATGAGATAACTTCTTGATAGCTCATAGGCTCGCTATTATCAACTGTCTCTGCAACAGACAACGCATACGCCACTAGATCATCGTAGCCATATATCTATGGCTGTCTAATGTCCCTTCTTAGTCGGTTACGAGCGAGTAGATACTCCTAATTTTAAGGCTGCTCATCTTGAGAATCAACAAATGGTGGTGAAGGAGAGTTCTCCAGTGAATCCGAGCTTTCACCGACCTCGATTTCAACTCCCGGCTCGTCCTCCTTGAATAGTTTTTACTTGGAGATTTCACAAACTTCGGTTTCAACATAGCAGATTTATCAAAAATCACATCTCTGCTAATTATAAATTTTGGCGACTTAGGATCCGAACACCATAACCTATAACCTTTGACGCCGATAGCATAACCAAGAAATATGCACTTTTTCGCTTGAGGATCCTACTTGCCCTCACGGCAATGTGCATATTGGGACAACCAAACACTCGAAGTGTATTATAATCGGTGTACTTCCCAGACCATACCTGCTTCGGTGTTTTATTACCAAGCGATGTATGAGGTGACCGATTCACAATGAAGCATGCCATGTTCACCGCTTCTGTCCAAAATTCCTTACCGAGCCCTGCATTAGACAACATGCACCGAGTTTTCTCCAAAAGAGTCCGATTCATACGCTCCGCGACTCCATTATGTTGTAGTGTGTAGACAACGGTATGGTACCGAGCAATTCCTTCGTTTTTGCAGAAATCATTTAAATCTCCATCACAAAATTCCAACCCGTTGTCTATCCTTAGTCTCTTGATCTACTTCCCTATCTGCTTTTCAAGTAACATTTTTCATTGTCAACACATCACTTTTATACTTCAAAAAATAGACCCAAACTTTCCTCGAAAAATCATCGATAAAAGTAGGTAGATACTTGGCATCGCTTCATTTAGAAGCAACTGGAGAGGGTCCTTAAAGATTTGAATGGATATGATCAAGAGTACCTTTTGTGTTGTACACCGCCGAACTGAAACTAACTCTTTTCTGCTTCCCAAATACGTAATGTTCACAAAACTCCATCTTCGATGTACCCTGTCCACCTAATAGACCCTGTTTCGATAACTCGGCTATACCTCTCTTACTCATATGTCTGAGCCTCATGTGCCATAATCTAAGAACCTCTGAATCTAACATAGATTTGAATGATGAAATAGCCGCTGATCCGGAAGTTGTCGAACCCTGCAACGAATATAAGGACCTCTTCTTCAAGCCCTTCATAACAATGAGAGTATCTTTGGTTACCTTCAAAACTCCACCTTCAGCGGAAAACTTGTACCCTTATCGTCGAGTGCACTCAATGAGATGGGATTTTCTTCAAGTTGGATACGTGCCTGACTTCGGCCAATGTTGTCATAACGCAGTCGAACATCTTGATTTGGATCGTCCCCTTGCCAATAGCTCGACACGAACTATTATTTTCCATCAAAACCACACCACCATCAATGGACTCATAAGTGGTGAACAAATCTCTATTGAGACACATGTAGTAGGAACGACCCAAATCAATGATCCATTCGTTCTTGGATCGATGTATGTTGTCAAGAACCACAAGAAGATCTCTTTCTCCTTCCGCTATACTAGCTTCGTCCGAAGACTCCTTCTGTTTGTCTTCTTGCTTTAACTTGTTCTGCAATTTAAAATAATTGACCTTAAAATGCCCCTTCTTCTTACAATAGTTGCAGGTCAAGTTCTTATTCTTGGACTTTGACCTTGACTTCCTCTTGCGACTTTCCGGATCTCTCTTCTCCTCTCGCCTTCGAGCAAATAAGCCAGAAGATTCACTACTACATACAGTCACTATTAGAGACCGTATGGAACGGTCTCCAAAAAATATTGAACGGTCCTTAATGTATATTAGCGGCTGTTTATATTTTAAACGGCCACTGATTGGGTGGTCGCTGATACATCTATTAGCGACCGTTAATGAACGGTCTCTAATACGAACGGCCGCTAATGGATATATCAGGGACCGTTTCCTCCGGTCACTAATAAGCAGACACGTCGACATCTCAACGAATTTACCTGTTTTCTAATAGCAGCGAACGGTCGTTGATGAGGTATTAGCGACCGTTCCTGTAGCTTATACGGTCGCTAATAATTATTTTTCCTGAAAAATTACAGAAAATGCTGTATTCAATACAATAATATACAATATCACAATATATTACGCCACAATAGCGTTTCTCATACAAATCAATATATATGCACAATTCACAACATATCCAACAAGATCAACAACAAATATGAACACATACTTATACAAACCAATATATAAACATTATCCACGATATATCCACCAATATCAACAACTCAATCAAACACATATGAACTAAATTTTTAATAATCAAGCATAAATAAACTAAATTGTTTTGAATACGAACAACACAATACATACGCTATAAATATGTCCAACAAAATGGAAAAATCTCCAAATCACTCACAATCGCAACTCACCCAACCCTGTGAATCGAAATAAATATATATATAAATATATGAACTCAAATTATAATCTTCGAAACAATATCAGCTATACTAACACATATATATGCTTACCTTACTAGCTTCTGCCACTTCCATCGTCAAAACATAATCCTTTCGCCATTAACTTATAAGAACCTTACGAATACACACTATGAATTTTAAATATAAAAACTCAACACAGTTTAATTGTATGCTCAAATTTCTGTAAATAACAACTATACATACCTCACTAACTCCCACCACTACCATCGCCACCAGAAGCTCGCCTTCAATAGTATCCATTCACGTCGTCGAAGTTCTCCTGCAAAAAAAGTTACCTAATAACCCTCCCAGTAGGGTCGACTGATCAGGGTTATACGGTTCCTGTGGTGAAGGGTTAGGGTAATAAGGATCATGTGGCGGAGGCGGTGGATAAGGATAGTACGATGTTCCGTATGATGAGGAAGGGTAATACGGTCGCTGCGTCGGAGGAGGGTAATATGCCGGCTGTGGTGGGAATGAACCCTGTGCTGATCATGATTGCGGACGTGGAACGTATTGTTGCGAGAATTGTTCCAACCGCGCCTCCATTTGAGCTCTTCAAGCCGCTTCATCTTCCGCCCTCTTCTTATCTGTTTCATCCCTCCTTCTGAGCAGCTCCTCTAGCTCATTGATTCGTTGCGCCTCAGTCGATTATTGGTTGGAGCGAGCGGTCGACGAAATTGAAGTGCTTCTTCTGGAACCGGACCGCGAAAAACTAACGAAACCACTGTATAGGGGAATACGACCGTGTCCTCTCGACTGAGGAAAAAGCTGCTCTATAATAGATACTTTGGCCTCCGTAGGAAGAGGATCATCGTCCGGATTTTCGGGATTTGATTCCAGATAGCTCCTTTCCGCCTCCTCGAAATCCTCCTTCAATAAATAAAATAATAATTAATTTTCTTTACGAAGCTAACAAGTATAATTAATTTACTTAAAAGAATTGAAAAATGCAAGCTTACCACATGTTGAGTGGCTATATCCATCCTTTCTTCTGACATACCCTCTCTCATATGCAATGCATTCCAAGTCTCAGGGAGGCACGGCTTTTTTCCAGCCTTCTCCTGTAACGGATATTCGATTTATTTATACGTGAAGATATGTAATGATGAAATTGAAAAATCGAATATTTATTGTCACGCTCCGCTTCCCAGTATACGGAGAAGGAGACGTGACGAGGCCCGCGGTGTATTTACTCAGAAGTAAACACGTTAAGCGTAAATAAGCAATATAAATGAATAACACAAGAATAACAAGAGATGTAATAAAACAACAACTTTTTATTGATAAACATTCTTTACATACAACTGAAAAGTAAATACAATGCTGGAAAGCGATTCCTAAACAATGGCATATGAACGAAAGTAAAGTAAGTACAAGTAGATCTAGAACTCTGTATCTTCAGTGAACTACTCCAAATCGTTTTGACTGGGTTCGATCTCCTGAGAGTCTGGTTCTCCTGACAACATTCCAAAGAAAGAAGAAATATGAATGTCGTCAGCGAACTAGCGCTCGGTAAGTTTCAAGAGGTAGAATAGAAATAGACAGGTAAGAGAATAGAATAGTTAACTTATATATTTGTTATGCTAACGTAGTTGTTTGTAGCTTGGTACAGAATGTGCCAGTGTATACGAGAGGAGTCCAACTTGCTTCGTGGACTAAGGTAACATGTAAGTACAAGGCCCCATCAAAACTCACGGGACAATGGCACAGGATGTTCATGTAGGTGTCTTTTAGTGACCATCATCGTGCTACTTTTAACACATTCCGTACCAGTCTACCCTTTTAAAACCCCGTAATGTATATTGTATTGTTTGTAGATATAAGACTTGCTAAGACTATGGTATAAATTGTTCATGTAAATGGATCGGGATATAAACAGATAGTCATGTAGTCAAGTTCAAGATATATCCATGGTTTGGTCAAGTCAAGACATGTTCCATGTTTGTATAACTCTGGTATTCATGTTCAAGTTCGAGTATTCATGTTTCGATATATGGGATTCATATTGAGTTGGAGTTATGTTTGGATTGTATTCATATTTAGATTGTATTCAGATTAGACTGAGACTCAGATTAAGTCAGACACTTAAACAGATTTAGGTCATGAATTAGGTTTTGGAGTTATCGGTAACTGCTGCTCATGGACGGCAGGATTTGTGTTTTTTCCAAGACAATTACCATTTGATAACCCCGTTTTAGTTGTCTACCTTAAATAGGCAAGCACCCATTTTCTCCGGCTCTCTGAGGCTCAAGAGAATTGGTCCCGCTTAAACCTATATTTATTAGGATCCTTATTGTAATTTAATATAATTTGAGGGGGTTTTATGAAAAATATTTTTGGTATACTTTCAAAATAAACCTCAAGTATTTATATGTTATTTAGAATTGTCATGGATGTGAATTTTATATAATGTGGTATATTAGTGATTATATATATATATATATATATATATATATATATTGAATAGTTCAAGGTATTTTAGTGTAAACTTGACTTGAATGGATTCTTGATGGTATTTTCATGAAACTTGTAATTCTTTTCTTTTGTTTAAAAAACATGGAATTTATTATATATTTAAAATAGATGGTTTGATAATATTTATATATAATTATTAAAAATAAAAATTTATTTATTAAATAGAAAATCACGTTTTTCTTAAAAATTGCATTAAAAATTCCTTCGAGATCGTATGCTCCGTGAGGAGGTCTGCATCTCGCCCTACTAGTCCGATGGATGTACGATAAGCCGCACCAACTGAATCGGATTCCCCAAAAGTGGGTTGTAGAGGCACAATCGAAAGGAATTTAAATAGCACAATTTAAAGAATACGAGATTTTAATAGTTTATGGTATTTTGATGTAAAAGTCGTAATTGCCACAAAATTGTTGTTCAAGGGAATCATGCTATGTCGAGATGCATGTTTGTGAGAGGTAGGTCATTATCTCGTGAGATTTTTCTAAAAGTAATATAAGCAAGAATGATTAAACGATGTCATATGTAACCTCATGGTATTTAAGCTCATAAGCTTAATAAAAGTTGTTTTACATGGAGTTTTAAATTGAAACTTGTTTCTAAAAATTGTTTAATGATTAACAAGCAAGGTTTGATGATTTGGATGATTAATTCTTAAGAAAAATTGCAATTCTAAAGAGAATAGAATTTAAAAATAGGTATAACTCCACCTACCGATGTGATTTGGAAAAATGAAGTTTTATAATAGAAAGAGAAGTATAGAGGTGGGAATTACAAGTTGTTTGGTTTAAGAAAAGTGAGAGGAAGAGTTTGAGGTCATTGTGGCGTCGCGGAGTCGCCGGAAACGTCTCGAATCCTCGCCGGAACTTGACCCAGTGCTAACTCCACTTGTACTCTTCTTTGACTTGGAAATTTTTGAGAATTTTTAACAAGAGATTTCCGAATGAAGAGAGCCAAGGTATGGGGTTGTATTTATAGGGTAAAATTAGGGTTTTGAGAATGAAGAGAGAATTAAAAATGCATTAAAATAGAATTAAAGAGGTGAATTAATACACTTTGGATAAATGCAGGAAAATCAAATAGTACTGGGGTAGTGGGGGTAGGCCAAGAGACTAGTGTGCAGAGTTTGGGGGCATTAGCTACGGGGGAGCTCGAGGCCGCAGGCCCAAGTGAGAATCTCGCCAGCCATTGGGTGGGGGTTGGGCTCTGGATTTGTGCCACGTGTCTAGGTCGGTTTATATAACATTGTGCACATGTTTGATTTTCTGTGACTTTTCATTTTACGTGTATTGGACGTGTAAACTTTTGGGCTTCCAAAAAGTTTAAAAGAAAAATTAGTAAAAATAATATGTGGCTGGAGGGATTTGAACACAGAAGCTATGTCACAGCAGTGCAAGGTTTTACCAATGAGCTACAAGTGCTTTCTTATTGTTTTCATAATAGTTAAAGTATACTCAGGCTTGTAAATACTCCATTCTGTACATTAACTTAAAAATTTTTGTAAAATCAAAACAGAGTCGTTACATTTATGTAATTAAAGATAAGCTAACCAAAATAGCCATATACTGATCAGCAGTAACCGATCCACCATAATAGTCATCTGTGGCTTTCCCTCGGTTCTGCTTATTCCTTTATGATACTTCCTGCTTATTCAAAAAATAATATCCCTAAATGTAATTTATTTTAAATTCGGTATTCAAATTATTTAAGTATATTTTTAATTACCTTTACTTCAGATGTATCCCAATGAAATAAGAGAAACGCAAACCGATCTCTAGGGATGATGGAGGGAAGAGCGGCAAAACGTTCCCAATTATCTGTAAATTTCTCCGACTGTTTGAATTTTTTCTTCAATCTTTGACGTCATCTCTTGAATATTTGTGACATCTCATACCAGACATATGTCCAATGCCCGTCTATATCATCTTCTAAGACGAAATGTTTCTGTAATATAGATTAATAAATATATTATTTAATAAATTTATAATATATAACAGGAATGCATGTAATGTTGAAATATAGTTGAGTTATGTATTACCAAGAGTGAACGCAAAGTCCATACATATGCTTCCCAGGGGTTATCTGCAAATGTGAAGCCCACGTTCCAGAAGTCGGTGTTGCGGACAAGAATACCGATATAACCGTGGAAATGTGTAGCCCACATACCCGGACCTACGGGCTTCCCACCTACCCATTGCAGAATTGCCCTTTTTACACGCATATCGTATTTCGTAATTTTGTTTGCAACACATCTTCCATGGTGTTCAAACCGGGCCAGATTATCCCCCGCAGCTCGTGCCTCATCAATACTCGTGTCTGCTGTCTCTATCATCATATTGATTTGAGGTCGAGCAGTAGCCTACCGCGCTATTGCCTTCGCATTGTCCCTATCGCGATACGGTTTTTCATTTTGTAAATCGCAAGGAAGAGCCAATGCATGAATCCACTCATCGGTGACGGGATCCGAGAACTCTCCAAGTTCCCTATTCAAGTCCATGCATTGCTCGTCTAGATGTGCATACGGATCATACTGTTGGAGATAGTGCCCTCAGAGTCAATTATTGGATCACAGGCACGTGATTGCAATGATTGAGGGGAGGACCTGTCCCAGTAGGACAGTCTTACTCGAGATGATAGTATGCTATCTGGTTTATCTTTATCATCGTGTACTGCTTTAGGTGACCTTTCGAGTCGCTATTACACGTTGATAAAGCCCCTAGGATTCTTGCTTGACATCCAGCAGTATGAGGGCGATCATATAAGTGGGAGCTGGGGTCTACAAGCACATCCTTAAAAGGTCCCTAGTCGTGGGAGATTCGAGACAGGGCATCGATTCTCCACAGTAGACTAGTGTATACAGTCGAGACCCCGACGAGGGGCGGTGGCCGGTCTCACAAGCCACTGGTGTCAGTTGGTTCACCTGAGATGTATACAGGTGCTCATTGGGTTATGAGTACACCGGACAGGACTCGCCGGGAACCTGCTAGTTGGGCATATACCAGACGTCAGATAGCAGTTCCCAGGTGACATGTGTACAGGTTAGTTCATCGACCTGGGATCGTCATTTGTCTCGTGTGAGTTCCCACTGTACTTTGATTACTACCCTACCACGGCTCAAAGGAGTCGTGCAAACAGGTTTTAGTTGGGTACAGTCCCGAGCCACATGGAGGCAGTGAGCGGATCTGCAGGGGTTCGTCTCTCCCGGTATTGGGGGTGAGGTCGTGCTGTGTCTAGGAGAGCCAGAACATGAAAAGTCCTTGGCCAAGGCAGGAGATTTGCTGGTAGGTATTCCAGTAGTATCTCAGGGTGTTCTGGGCTACACTCCGACACGACTTGTACCGCTTTTGGGGGTCTGACTTTTACCAACCCCCTAGGCCCGCCATGCGATGCTCATAGACGAACGGACCGGACTGTACGGATATTGTCACTGACAGGCTCAGTAGGGTGTCAGGATGAGTTCGCTCATCGACGTCCCTTTTGGTCAATAGCTGGTGGCCCGTCACGTATGGCTAATACCTCTGACGTGCTAGTGGTTAAATCCACAGCCATAGTATTGACGAGTCTTTAGAGTCCACCACACACCCAGTTACTCAAGCTTTCGGGCGAAAAGCTGTAGAGGCCGTATGGAGATATGGCAGGGTTCGATCAGATACGTGCGGTATTGCACGGATCGTGATCGGACGGTTTTTACTAGCCGGCTTTGGCTTAAGCCGGATTCTAGTATTAGATAGTGTAGTTTGTTTCTTTGCATTTGTATTCCGGTCGGAATACAAATGCGGGTGTGTATGCACAGTATCGGGGTTTTCCTGTAATTTATTACGGGACCAGTTTTTTCTGGAGTTGCCAGTTTGCATTTCGTTCCGGCCGGTTATCCTTTGTTCTTTCCCGGCCGGACTTTTGATGGAGGGGGTTAATTGCAAGTTTGCAATTAACTTATTTGGTGAGGGCTTTCTTGCATTTGTGAGGCATCATGAGTGTTCTCTTCATAATGAGATTCCATTCTAATCACTTTGCTTGCATTAATTATGAAGAGAGGTGAAAGGATTTGGATGGGATTTTGTTGTGACCATTGTTCTTTTTAATCTTTGCTTTTGGAAAAATCAATCATTTATTCCACCCACTTAATGGGGGGGGGCCGGCCACATGATCAGTGAGAGAATGGAGAAGTTTTTTTTTTTGCATGGAAAATTCGTGGCCCCCACATTAGTGTGTGTGTGTGAGTGTGCTGTGGAAATTAATTCCTTTGCATAGTTTTAATTAGTGCACTCTTCCTGCATATTTTTTCCAGAGAGCACAAGAGGGAATTTTTTTTGGCCGAGCTCTTTGACAGAGGATGCTCTATTTTCTCTTTCCAGAAAACTCCATGGAAAATTCCTTTGCATAAAATTCCTCCATCTTGGCAACTATACTAAATCCCAAAGAGACAACTATTCTACACTTTTCTATAGCAAGCCTTGGACGCGTCGGCTAGCCAACTTCGCGCCCGAGTTGCCTCGGTCAAGAGGTGGGAGCCCGTAAAAGATTCCGGCTACGTGGTGCCCTTTCCGACGAGCGAGGAGGTGACGGAGATTCCGCGGGAGATCGGAGCGGAGACGAAGACCGAAGGACACGGATCGTTTGGTATAGCATCTCTACTCTTTTCTTTTTGCTAGCTAGCTAGGTTAATGGCCCGATCCGGGTAAAAAGTCCGCGGCGGTGCCGTTTTGCAAAGTTCGCAAAGTTTTTGTTTTCCGCGTTTCCGGCGTCGGATCGACGGCCGGGGCGCCCCCGCGGGCTTACAATGGTATCAGAGCCACGCCGTTAACCTACCTAGCTTGCTCTAGTATGTTTAGTACTCGATCGAACGAGAATCCCCAAAAACCGTATTTTTTCCCATGCTTCAGGTTTCTGTCGTTTTTATTTTGTCTCAGAAAATTTTTCAGGCCATCTCAGAAACATGTGTGGACAATTATAAGACTTCTGGGAAATTTTCATACACTGATCTCCTAGTACGGCCGCGGAAGCGCGGCCAAACCCATGGTTTGGCCGCGGTTCCGCGGTGGGAAAGTTTCATCACTGCACCAAAATTTCTCAGTAGGCTTTGGACTTGGAAATAGGGCTTTTGGGATATTTTCTTTGGGCCCAGTTTTTCTGTAAGTGCTACAGTAGTATTTGGGGCCCACTTGATAATATTTGTTCGATCGGATATTTTAAACATGCCAGTTCACAGTATTTACTTTATATCTGCGACCGTGAATGTCACTTGATCGGTAAATCCCGTCTAACTGCTATAGCCCGGTTAGACGGATTTGCGAACGTGACTTTCACGTTGATGTTCTGTGATTGTACTGTATTGTTGCGGATCGGTCGTGGGGATAGCCTGGATGCAGTTGTAGTACAGTTCTGTTTTATATGTACATTTGATATTGCGGGGCGAGCGTCCGACATGTGGACTGCCGTCACTGCCTGTTTGTATTATTATTTTGGGGCACGACCTGGTTGCGGTCGATGTACCCGTTGTATGTATATTTTACTTTCTGTACTAGGATTACCCCGCGGAGGGGTGCACGGGTAGCCGGGTTCTGGAGGGCAACAAGCCCGCATCTCATGGCATTGAGACGGAGGGGGCTTCACTCTAGGATTGGCGGGCTATTCGCCGCACTCGTAGGGGGTATAGGGTTGACCCAGGAGGGGTGCCCAAGTTACCGGATTCCGTGAAGTGCTGGGTGGTCCATTCACGTCGCTGAAGGGGGCTGCCTCGCTTCAGGTTTTGGCGGGTGACTTGCCGCGCCCGTAGGGGTCTAGGATTTTCATTGCACAGGCTATCCACACGACCAGGGGAACGTCGGGTTTCAGCGGCTCTGTGAAACCCGGGGATCCCAGATATCTGTATTGATCTGTGTTGCTATACATTTCTGTGTTGCTTTTTATCACGCCTTGAGCGAAAATTATATATCATATATATTAGTAGATGTTGTATATGTTTTTCATCCGCGCTAGTCTAGTCCCCGCTCTGCCGTTAGTTAGCTAACCTAACGGGTGATGACGGGACCCAGTGGCGAATGCGGATGGCATATACGTACATCAGTATATTTTCGTTCTTTATTGGTGTGATCAATTGATGGGACTGCGTTGATTCGCATCAATGCAAGTTAAACAAACCTATCTGATGTTGTTGGAACACTTTTTCAAAAAGCTGTTATTGCAAGGGCGTTCTCTTTTGTTTTGCACAGTGGTATTCAGTTGGAATATCCTGCTCCTCAGTCGACGAGGCAAGGGCCGAGATCCCTTCACCGGGAGTGACCCCTTGGACAAAAGTTTGCGTCAGGGCATTAACTTCACTATAGCCGATTACTTTTGCTTTGCACCGTGGTATTCAGTTGGAATATCCTGCACCTCATTCTACGGGGAAAGAGCCGAGATCCCTTCACCGGGAGTGACCTCTTTAGCAAAGGTTGTCGTCACTATATTTTTATAAAGCTATCAGTTCCTTCGACGATATCGAGTTCATTACGTTAAAGGTTTTCGCCAGAAACCATTCGTAGCCCTCCGTCGTTTCATATGGATGGTCAATAGTATTCAAGCTGTGTATGTTGGCCAAAGTCAAGGCACAGTGTTTGGTAGCTGTTGGGTATTCATATGCAGCATAGATAGATGCGTTGGTTTGGGACAGTCGTACTGCCATTTTGGCCAAAGTCAAGGGTATGTACGGGTGGGCTCAAATTAACCAGGAAAATGACGGGTAGAACTTGACATGTGACTTATGATATGTTGGCCAAAGTCAAGGTCATAAGAGCATGGGGCAAAAATCCTCATCGGGAGTTTCAAAAGTACTGAAACTTGCCAAGTATGCGCATACCTTCTGGAGTGTGATAGCGTGAGCGGATTCCGTCACGTTATCATGCGATGATAGTTGGATCCCGATTCCGACTGATGAGTTGATTTACTCCTCGGGTGATCCCGGCTAATTCTTCTTTCAGGTTTGGAGAAGAATTTGACGTTACAGTGGGAGGTTTCCAGATTAGATAAATTGGTAACCATTCTGATCTAGGTTAGAGTGCACGCTGAGTGTTTCTTTTCTCTCTCTCTGGCAGCGACCATTGACCCGACCCTAGACTATGACTCAGTGACCAAGTTGACCGAACCTTCTTAACACTGGTTTTTGGATTGTCAGAGTTGCAGACCTCTTTGCCACTCCTACTTTTACCCTTTTCTCCGGGACACCCCGTATTACTACGAACGTCCACTTCCATTGGACAAAACCATCGTATGGTTATATACGAACTCGAAGGACTTCGAGGATGGTTTCTGGTTCGGGAGAAAACGAATAGGACTATTCAGTTGTCTTTACCTTTTACCTTCTCTCAGGTTGCGAGTACTCCTTGGTTTAGGAGATAGTACACCTATTACGCAAATTGGATAGTCTTCTTCCAAACCTTAGGCTGGTGCCGAACAGTGGGGAATGAAGAAAGTCAATTAGCCTAAACGGTGTACAGAAGGTATTAAGTTCAGACAAAGCAAGGGATTAGTAAGAGGGCAAAGTAAATTGCGACTGCTATTCACAACCAAACCATGTACTTCTTTGTCAATCCTAAATCACCTATGAATTAAGTACATTCGGTTGTCTTTTATCCTCACCTTCTCTCGCATTGCGAGTGCTCCTCGGATTAGGACAGTACACCCATTATGCTTTTTGGATAGTCTTCTTCCAAACCATAGGCTGGTGCCGAACGGTAGGGAAGGAAGAAAACCATTTGGCCTAAAGGGGTGTACAGAAGGTAATGACTAAAGACATATAAAGGGATTTAGAGAGGTGGCAAAGAATTATACGGTTACAGTTGTGAATCTGGACAATGGAAGAGGCATTACTAGGAATACCAGGAAACCCCATCGAAACATTTCAATGTTTCAGTTTCACCGTGTACTGTTAAAAGAAAACTGATTTCTCAATTAGACACTTGCTCCAGGGTATGTATTTGCCAGGTATGATTCTCACATCTGTATGGTTTTACAGATGATGAGTGGGAGTAAGTTATTGGGAATTAGGTGACCATCCTCATTATATCGGGATTCATGATATTTGAGGAAGCCACCTGGGTTGTTTGCCGGTCGGCAAATATTTGGTTTTGAATATCCGTTGTTGTGCACCAATTTCAAATTGATATATCTGTACGTCTATTTTTATAGAGTGAGATATACTTTTTGAAATTATGTCTATGACATTTACCTATATCAGTGGATAGTTAGGTAAGGAGCATTGAACAACGGTGTAATTCTTCTTAACCAAAAGTACAGTTTTCAACCTATGACACACAGTGAATGAGTCACTAGACTCAGGGGACTTATACAGAGTATTGTATATTGTCCAGTGTCCATCAGGACAGAGGGGTTGGTCCTCGTACTATATTCTGTTTACTTTTAACTTCTCTAGTTCTTAGACATGTGTTTCGTAGAAACACAGGGTCTAAGTTTTGAGGAGTTATAGGTATATGAATAAAGTAGAGAACCAGGTGTTGCAAGTATCGGGATTCTTCAAGGAGATCGAAGATGTAGATACTTGTGAATGGTATTCAGTTGATAGTGATGATTAAGAGAACTAACTTCTCTTTCAGGTTACTCATAATTGGAAGTACTCCTAAGTTGAGTAACGCTGATCGGCCTCTCTTCCATTTACTTGACATGCACTGGAGACAGCTGCATGATTTGAATCTGGTTCAATTAAATCAGTGCCTCTGGTTCTTGGATATAGAACAGTTCATATCTTGACATTGTTAAGATACGGGGAGTTGTCCGGCTTATGCTTAAAACCAGACTCTGGACAACTCAAGGCACGTTTCAGTAGTGGTTGTTTGTGGGTTGACCCGGGCTATGACGAGGGTTGATTTTCTACCATCTGGAAGATCAATAGTGATATTGTTCTTGACTCGCCACAGTTTTATCAAAAATGGATTTTTTCAGAAAAACAGTAGTGGGAGTATGGTAGAACTGGAAGTGATTCCAGAACCGCAAACGATTACTGAAGATTTGATTAGAACCTAAAGATTCAATCTGGTTTGACATTCCATTGGCCACTCCGCAAATACGGTGGGTAACCTCAGGCACTCGAGAGGTACTTCGGTATGCTCAAGGACGGTGGCAGGGAGGTTCTTGTTTACCCACACTTGCCATTGCTGTTGTTCCAGGCTGCGAGACCTGGCGGGAGGATGAGTATAGCGTCATTCTAAACTAGCTTTAGAAGTGTACGCCTATATGACTCTGCCAGAGGGTTGTCGTAGTCAGTGGGAGCAGCGGAAGCATTGGTGGACATCAGGCTTATGTCTATTTATAGACTAAAGCAGATATAGCGGAGATAGATCATCTATTTCTGATGTGACAGTCATAGGTTTGACTTCATCAGAATAGGGGATGGATCTGTTAAGGAGGTAGTAGGGTGTGATGTCCTGGTATTTGATGACATACACAGAGTAGGAAGTGATATTCCTATACTACGATCGGTTATACTTTGGTCGTCACACAGTAGTTTCTCCACATAGGACTTGGATATTATATCAGACATTCTGGTTACTAGATCTATGGTTTTAGATCTAGATTTGGGTGGTTTCCCAATCTGGGTACTTTGACCGCATTCTATGAGTATTTAGAATGGACGACTCCTGGCACGGTAGTGTACCTGCAGGTAATGGAGTCACCCTCTCTAAAGGTGTCTTACAGACTAAAGGGGAGAGGGATACGCATGATTGACAGATCACTTGCTTAGGCAATTGAGTCAATCATGAGATGTCAAGTACCACACCAGATGTTGTTCTTGCAGTAGGTGCAATAAGTTGATATTGATCCAATCCTGGAGAAACAGTCGGAAGCAGTTTTAGAACATAAGTGAATGTTCTAGGGATATGATAACGGCAGTCTTCTTCGGGAGACGGTTATCATTCCAGGCTTCCAAGGTGACCTGGATGGCAGAGTGGCTGTCAGAGTTATAGTTTTCCCTCTGACGAGGGGCAGTATTTTGGACAGTTGGTCCAGGTGGATACTGAGGGAAGGCATGGCGCAGGATACTGAATAAGTTCAGTTGACGATACAGTCTAAGAAGTTTGGATTTGGAGTTCACTTATGAGCTAGGTCCCATCAGACATCCAGACATTCTAGGACAGGTATTGCTCATTTCGGGAGATAGTTTTCTCTGCGAACATGAGATATAGAGAGACATAGAAAGAAACACCAAAGCGGATCCACTCACTGAGGCTATTCCTCGAACGCAATAGTCTCGCAAACGAGCTTTGTGAGACTGACTAGTAGAGGAGTTGGGCGTTCGGTATCACACGGGCTGTGAGTATGCGACATCGCAATAATTAGCCTCGAGTGCAAGTGGGAGATTGTTGGAGATAGTGCCCTCAGAGTCAATTATTGGATCACAGGCACGTGATTGCAATGATTGAGGGGAGGACCTGTCCCAGTAGGACAGTCTTACTCGAGATGATAGTATGCTATCTGGTTTATCTTTATCATCGTGTACTGCTTTAGGTGACCTTTCGAGTCGCTATTACACGTTGATAAAGCCCCTAGGATTCTTGCTTGACATCCAGCAGTATGAGGGCGATCATATAAGTGGGAGCTGGGGTCTACAAGCACATCCTTAAAAGGTCCCTAGTCGTGGGAGATTCGAGACAGGGCATCGATTCTCCACAGTAGACTAGTGTATACAGTCGAGACCCCGACGAGGGGCGGTGGCCGGTCTCACAAGCCACTGGTGTCGGTTGGTTCACCTGAGATGTATACAGGTGCTCATTGGGTTATGAGTACACCGGACAGGACTCGCCGGGAACCTGCTAGTTGGGCATATACCAGACGTCAGATAGCAGTTCCCAGGTGACATGTGTACAGGTTAGTTCATCGACCTGGGATCGTCATTTGTCTCGTGTGAGTTCCCACTGTACTTTGATTACTACCCTACCACGGCTCAAAGGAGTCGTGCAAACAGGTTTTAGTTGGGTACAGTCCCGAGCCACATGGAGGCAGTGAGCGGATCTGCAGGGGTTCGTCTCTCCCGGTATTGGGGGTGAGGTCGTGCTGTGTCTAGGAGAGCCAGAACATGAAAAGTCCTTGGCCAAGGCAGGAGATTTGCTGGTAGGTATTCCAGTAGTATCTCAGGATGTTCTGGGCTACACTCCGACACGACTTGTACCGCTTTTGGGGGTCTGACTTTTACCAACCCCCTAGGCCCGCCATGCGATGCTCATAGACGAACGGACCGGACTGTACGGATATTGTCACTGACAGGCTCAGTAGGGTGTCAGGATGAGTTCGCTCATCGACGTCCCTTTTGGTCAATAGCTGGTGGCCCGTCACGTATGGCTAATACCTCTGACGTGCTAGTGGTTAAATCCACAGCCATAGTATTGACGAGTCTTTAGAGTCCACCACACACCCAGTTACTCAAGCTTTCGGGCGAAAAGCTGTAGAGGCCGTATGGAGATATGGCAGGGTTCGATCAGATACGTGCGGTATTGCACGGATCGTGATCGGACGGTTTTTACTAGCCGGCTTTGGCTTAAGCCGGATTCTAGTATTAGATAGTGTAGTTTGTTTCTTTGCATTTGTATTCCGGTCGGAATACAAATGCGGGTGTGTATGCACAGTATCGGGGTTTTCCTGTAATTTATTACGGGACCAGTTTTTTCTGGAGTTGCCAGTTTGCATTTCGTTCCGGCCGGTTATCCTTTGTTCTTTCCCGGCCGGACTTTTGATGGAAGGGGTTAATTGCAAGTTTGCAATTAACTTATTTGGTGAGGGCTTTCTTGCATTTGTGAGGCATCATGAGTGTTCTCTTCATAATGAGATTCCATTCTAATCACTTTGCTTGCATTAATTATGAAGAGAGGTGAAAGGATTTGGATGGGATTTTGTTGTGACCATTGTTCTTTTTAATCTTTGCTTTTGGAAAAATCAATCATTTATTCCACCCACTTAATGGGGGGGGGCCGGCCACATGATCAGTGAGAGAATGGAGAAGTTTTTTTTTTTGCATGGAAAATTCGTGGCCCCCACATTAGTGTGTGTGTGTGAGTGTGCTGTGGAAATTAATTCCTTTGCATAGTTTTAATTAGTGCACTCTTCCTGCATATTTTTTCCAGAGAGCACAAGAGGGAATTTTTTTTGGCCGAGCTCTTTGACAGAGGATGCTCTATTTTCTCTTTCCAGAAAACTCCATGGAAAATTCCTTTGCATAAAATTCCTCCATCTTGGCAACTATACTAAATCCCAAAGAGACAACTATTCTACACTTTTCTATAGCAAGCCTTGGACGCGTCGGCTAGCCAACTTCGCGCCCGAGTTGCCTCGGTCAAGAGGTGGGAGCCCGTAAAAGATTCCGGCTACGTGGTGCCCTTTCCGACGAGCGAGGAGGTGACGGAGATTCCGCGGGAGATCGGAGCGGAGACGAAGACCGAAGGACACGGATCGTTTGGTATAGCATCTCTACTCTTTTCTTTTTGCTAGCTAGCTAGGTTAATGGCCCGATCCGGGTAAAAAGTCCGCGGCGGTGCCGTTTTGCAAAGTTCGCAAAGTTTTTGTTTTCCGCGTTTCCGGCGTCGGATCGACGGCCGGGGCGCCCCCGCGGGCTTACACATACTGCACTGATGGACCTGCATCCTCCTGATCATATGTACCTATATATTTTAATTTATTATAATCAATGCAATAGTTATTTGAATAAAATAATGTGGTCGATGATTATTTAAAACTCGTAATATATACCTTTACTCGCAGTATCAGGCTATGTCGAGAATTCAGTATCTCGATCTCTTTTCTTTGAAGAAAATGCTTTGGCAAATTTTCCGAATATGCCTTTTTGTCCCATCCGTTTCATGCAAGAGTAACTACAATACAAAATATATAATATGCATAAACCATTAAGCTAACAAATCAATAAATTACAAGTGATTAGAACTGTTAGGTTTTTCATATATCATTTACATGCAAGTGATTATAAGTTTTTACAATTGCAAAGTTTATAACATATATCAATTGATTACAATTGTTTACAATTATAAAGTTTTTCATATGTCAACCGGATCTGCTTCATCAAGAATTTTTGAAATATTTCATATGCGGGCGCACACGCACACACACATACACTCTCACACATTCACACATATGCGCACGCACTCAAACACTCATACATACATTCGCTCACACACACACACACTTGCTCACATACGTTCGTGCGAACACATATTTACATATACTCACAAACACACATGCGCGCGCACCCCCCTAAATATTAACTATAATACATTTTGTAGGGTGTTTTTCGTCACCCAATTGAGATGGGAATACGCGTCGCTTGTCAGGCGTGTACAGATTCCCCCTGTCCAGAGCAGGCTGGGATTTATTGATTGTGCGGATCCGAATCTCCGGCAGCCGCGGACTAAGCTGCCGTTAATTACCCCTCGCTCTTAGAGCGAAGAAATCTCTGATTGACGGGTCAAAATAGTCATGCGAACTCAATGTGAAGTGTCGGTATTTGAAAGTAATACAGAAAGGCATATTTATTTCATTTTTATTTATTCTATTTGTGACAAATGATTTTTTTCTATTATTATTTTTTTATTCAAAGAAACATTTTTTTATGGAGTTAAACTCCAAAAATTTTTTATTTGGAGTTAAAATCCCAAAAGTTTCTGTATGGAGTTAAACTCCCTTTTATTCAAAGAAACATTTTTTATGGAGTTAAACTCCAAAAGATTTTATTTGGAGTTAAGCTAAAAAAACAATTTTATTTGGAGTTAAACTCCCTCTCATTCAAATTTTTTTATGGAGTTAAACTCCAAAAGATTTTATTTGGAGTTAAATTCCAAAAAAGCAATTTTATTTGAAGTTAAACTCCCAAAAGTTTCTGTATGAAGTTAAACTCTCAAAAAAAAAACATAAAAAAGAAAAAAGGAAAAAGAAAAAAAGGGGTAGCCCCCCTCCACTCACGTGAAGGGAGGAAAGGGGCTCTCACTAAGTGGGAGCCTTCCCCTCACGTGAAGGGGAGTAGAGAGCTCCCACTTGGTGTGAGCAACCTCCCCCTCACGTGAGGGGGAGCAGGGGCTTAGCCTCCCCCTCATGTGAGAGGGGATCCCAAATGAAATTTTTATTTTTATTTTTATTTTTCTTGAAGGAGTTAAACTCCAAATCATTTATATGGAGTTAAACTCCAAAAACATTTGTATAGAGTTAAACTCCAAAATATTTTTTTTATTATGGAGTTAAACTCCAAAAGATTTTTTTTTATGGAGTTAAACTCCCAAAAACATTTGTATGGAACTCCAAAATATTTTTTTATTATGGAGTTAAACTCCAAACGATTTTTTTATAGAGTTAAACTCCTAAAGGCATTTGTATGGAGTTAAATTTCAAAAGATTTTTCGTGGAGTTAAACTCTCAAAAAGTTTTGTATGGAGTTAAACTCCAAAAGATTGTACGTGAAGTTAAATTCACCAAAAGAATTTTTATTGTGGAGTTAAACTCCAAAAACAAAACTTTTTTGATTTTGATTTTGATTTAGAGTGGAAGCTTCCCTCTCACGTGAGAGGGAGCTTCCCTTCCCCTCACGTGAGGAAGGGAACCACCACTCATGTGGGGGGAAAGTGGAAAGTGCCCACTGGCTTGGAGTTAAACTCCAAAAGATTCTCTCTTTTTTTTGTTATAATTATTATGGAGTTAAACTCCAAAAGATTTTTAAATATGGAGTTAAACTCCCAAAGATTCTATATGGAGTTGAACTCCCCAAACAATTTTAATTGGAGTTAAACTCCAAAAATATTTTTAATTTTAGAAAACCCAAAAGAGATCTCTTGAAACTCCAAGATTTATGTCTTGGATGATGAAAGGGGACCCCTTTCTCCTTTTTTGAGCCTTGAATCCCCTCAAAGTGAGATCTTTTTAAGGATGGGTCTTCTTCTCCCTCTTCCCTCCTCCTTTTTTCGGATCTTGGGGGGAAGGGTGATGAGATTTAAAATCTTCTCTTTTTAGAGACTTGACAGGAGATTTGAACTCCTCTCCAAAGATTTTTTGGTGAAAACTAATTTTTTTAGAAAACAAGAGTTAAACTCTTGATTTAATTCAAAAAAAGAAAAGAAGAAAAGAAGCTGTGAACCTTAAAGAAGGAAGCACAAAACCCTAAGTGGATATGAGAAGAATCTTATTTGTTTATCATTCATCATGATGCCTTATACAGGCTTTACATTTTACATATGGCCCCTTGGGCTTTTCAAAATGGTACATGTGCCTTTCCCATGCCATGTACTTTTTTTTGCACATAAGTCATGGGTTTTACATAATTTAGGTTTGTTGCCCATTTTACTACATTTATTCATAAAAAAAATTACATTAAGCCTATTTATGTTTAACAATTATTCCTTTGGAATGGGGGAGGCCTCTTCATGCTTGGGCTCGACCTGAGCATGGGTCCACTTGCTTGAACTTGGGTTCGGGCTTGGACCCACTTGGCTGGGGTTAACTTCGATTTTGACCTGGTCAACCGGGGTGTAATTTTTGACCCTAATAAAGTGCTCCCATCAATAAATACACACTGCGTGTATGGGCTGTTGTGTGCATGAAATTAATGAAGCTTGTTCTATATGGGGATTGATTTGGTTTGATTCCCTGTAAAGGGTCGGCGCTGCCATTTTAGTGACGTGGAAGGTTGATACTGCCATTTTAGCGACGTGGGCGGTCGGTGCTGCGATTTTTATGACGTGGGCGGTTGATGCTGCCATTTTTGCGACGTGGACGGTCGGTGCTGCCATTTTAGCGACGTGGGCGGTCGGTGCTGCCATTTTTGCGACGTGGACGGTCGTTGCTGCCATTTTTGCGACGTGGACGGTCGTTGCTGCAATTTTTGCGACACGGACGGTCTATGAATTGCTCCGCTTCTTGCGGTGTCGGGATTTGATTTGACTTGCTCCGCTTTCTGCGGTGTCAGAATTTGATTTGCTTTAGGAGTCCCCTACCCGTCCAGTGGGACTTTTGAGCTTGGAAGCACGCCGGGTGGGACGCTGATTTGATCTGTTTGATTTCTACTTTGTTTGGCATGACTTTTAAATTTGAGAGGAATTTGGAATTTGTATTTTGTTTGTATCAACATTGCTGCACTGGAATAATGCCAGGAGCAACTCATAATTTGCCCCGAAGGGACTTAGGATTTGGTTTTTGGGTCGGCATCATTACCGCTAACACTGAAGCGTGGTGCCAGGAGCGACTCATCATTTTCCTTTGGGAAAACTTGGTGTTTGAGTTTTTGGGTCGGCATCAGCACCGCTAACACTGAAGCAATGCCAGGAGCGACTCATCATTTGCCGTTGCCCGTTGGAGAGCGACAGGTTTAGATCCCTATCACCTAAGGCTTTTCAATCTTATGAGCCGTAAGGGTCTCATAAAAGCATTTTCTCCCGATGAGTCGAAAGCATCTCGCAGGTGTATTTTCTCCCTAAGAATCGTAGGGATTCCTTAGTGTGTTGCTCTTTTGTGAGTCGTAAGGATCTCACGCGGGGATTTTCTCTTCACAAAGTCGAGAGGACTTCGTGAGTATATTTCATCTCTTTTTCATGAGTTTGCACCCTTTCGGGTTTTCACAAACTCGCTGGCAGTCCTGCTATTTTTCTTACGGAGCCATTTCGGGTTTTCATCCATGCCCATTTTTCTTATGGACATACCGCTTTTTTTAGCTTCATCGTCGGTAGGACTTCAGACATAGTATCACCGGTAGGACTTAGGAGAGATAGGGACGTTTACGCCCATGGATTGTATACGATTTTATAGGATGTATGATCCAGACCGCAGGGCCGGCGTGCTTGATCCGTTTGCGACCTGGAGCATTCACGCGTAGTATTTCTTGAGGTATCGGCCATTGATGGGTGCATGGGCCTTTCTCCCTCGGCACTTATTAGTTGGTAGGATTCTCCTTCGGACACTTTCTCGATGACGTATGGCCCTTCCCAATTTGGTTTGAATTTTCTTTTGGCATGTCGATTGGGAATGATCGGTATTCTGAGGACCAACACCAATTCGCCTTTCTTGAAAGCACGAAGATGGGTCATCTTGTCATAGGCCCGTGACATTTAGGCTCAGTACAGCTCCAGATTTTGTTGTACTGCGAGTCTCTTATTCTCGAGCGTATCGAGCTCCTCAAGTCAAAGGAGAGCGTTTTCTTCTTTAGTCAGATTGTGCTGGACAGCCATCCTTAGGCTTGGAACTTTGATTTCGAGAGGGAGGATTGCCTCCACTCCGAAGAGCAGCGAGTATGGATTGGACCGCGTCGGAGTGCGGTGCGTGGTACGATATGCCCACAACGCCTCATGGAGCTTCAGATCCCAGTTTCATTTATTGGTTGAGGCATTTTTTCTCAGGAGCTTGCACAGAGTTTTGTTGAACGCTTCGACTAACCCATTTGCCTTTGGAATATAAATAAAAGAATATCTCCAGTCTATCTTATATTGAGTAGCGAATCTTGAGAGTTTGAAGCTCTTAAAAGAAAGCCCGTTGTCAGATATGATTTTTCTCGGCGTACCGAAGCGATATAAGACATTATGCCGAAAGAATTTCAAAACGTCTTTTGTCTTAATCTCTTTTAGCGGGATAGCTTCAGCCCATCTGGAGAAGTAGTCCGCCGCGGCTAATATGAACCGGTGTCCTTTGGATGACGGAGGATCAATCGGGCCAACTATGTCGGTGCCCCAAATTTCGAAGGGCCAGGATGTCACGGTAGGGTGCAGTGGATTGGGGTGTTTGTGAATGAAATCACCATGAATTTGGCATAGATGACATTTCTTTGCATGCTCTTCGCAATCCTTTATCATGGTAGGCCAGTAATATCCAAGCTGTTTGATTTGATGCCGCATTTTAGGGCCGGATTGGTGAGCTCCACAGACGCCCGAATGAATTTCTTTCATAATTTCTCAAGCTTCAGCCGGGGACAGTGTCACGCCCCGCTTTCCAGTGTACGGTAAGGTGGCGCGACGAGGCCCGCTACGTATTTACTCAGAACTAAATACGCTAAGCGTAACTAAGCAATATAATAAATGTACACAAGAAAAATGACAAGAGATGTAAATGGACAACAACTTTTATTTATTAAACATTTCTTTACAATACAACTGAAAATGTAAATATAAGGATGGAAAGCAATGCCTAAACAATGGCATGAACTGAATGAAAAGTAAGTACAAGTAAAGTCTAATGGCCATGTTGCTCAGTGATCTGCTCCAAGTGCTCCTGACTGGTCTCGAACTCCTCAGAGTCGGGTCCTCCTGACAACATTCCAAAGAAAGAAGAGAATAGGAATGTCGTCAGTGAACAATCGCTCGGTAAGTCCCAAAGAAAGAAAGAAATAGAATAAACATGTGGGAGAATATAACTGTTATGATGTTTGATTGTTATGTTAACGCAGTTGTTTGTAGCTTGGTGCAGAAGATGCCAGTATATACGAGAGGAGTCCAACTTACACCGTAGATTTTGGTAACCCGTAGTACAAGGCTCCGTTGATAAAACCATGGAACAACGGCATGGATGTATAATTGCATCTTTTAGTGACCACCTCGTGCTACCTTTAACATGTTCCGTACCAGTCTACCCCTTAAATATCCCGTAATGTATTTTGTATTGTTTGTATTGTTGTAATAAATGGTTATATACGACTTGCCGAAACCATGATATCATGTAAACGGAATGGATATAAATGGATAATCATATAATCAGAGTATATCCATGGTTCGGTTCAAGTCATGTTCATGTTGTTATAGATTGTATTCTGGAATTCATAGATTCATGTTGAAATGGCGTTATACTGGAATTGAATTCAAGATAGATTATAATCAGATTTGACCGTGACTCTAATTGAGTCAGACATTTAAACAGAATTAAGTCTTGAATTAGTTTTGATGTTATCGGTAACTGCTTCACATGAACGACAGGATTTATGTCTTTTTTCAAGAAAATTACCGTATTGATAACACCGTTTTTAGGTTGTATATCTTAGATAGTCAAGCACCCATATTCTCCGGCTCGCTGAGGCTCAAGAGAACTGGTCCCGCTTAAACCTATATTTACTAGGGTCCTTATTGTAAATTAATATAACTTGAGGGGTTTTTATGAAAATAGTTTGATATATTTTCAAAATAAATCTCAAGTATTTATTTATCGTCTTTAGGGTTTTCATAATTGTAATTTTTATAAAGTGAAATATTCTAGTGGATATAACCTAAATTTCATTGTTTATGATATTTTAATGTAATATTGGAATTGTATTGATTTGTAATGGTAGTTTCATGAAATTTGTGATTCTTTTGATTTAGAAAACATGGAATTTATATATAATATATTTAAAGTAGATATTTTGATAATATATATATATATATAATAGAATTTATTTATTAAACAGAAATCACGTTTTTCTTAAAATTGTAATACAAATTCCATCGAGACCGAATGCTCCTTGCGGAGGTCTACATCTCGATTTAGTAGGTCCAAGGATGTGCGATAACCCACACCATCTCGATCGGGGTTCCCCAAAATGAGTTGTAGAGACGCATTTGCAAGGAATTAAATAATACACTTTTAAAGAAAACAGTTTTTGAATGTTTATGGTATTTAAATATAAACTCGTATTTTCCCACAAATAATGTTCCAAAAGTTATTGTGCTATGTCAAAAATGTGTGTTGTGATGAGGTAGATCATTACCTCGTGAGTTTTCTAAAGGTAATATGGGTAAAATGAATAAGCAATGTCGTATGTAAATATGATGGTATTTTACCGTAAAAATGAAATAGAAGTTGCAATACATATTATTTTGAATTGAAACTTGTTGTGAATGTTGTTTTATGTTTGTTAAACAATATAAGAAGAGATGGTAATTTGTTATTTAAGAAAAAATTGAGTTTTAAAAGAAAAGAGAATCGGAAGTTGGAATAACTCCGCTTCCGACGAGTTTTGAAAAGTGAAAGTTTTAGACTAGAGATTGAGAAGGGGAGAGGGGAATTACATGTTGGAATTAGAGAGAACAGGTAGGAGGAGATTTTGGGATCGTCGGGAAGTTGTTTCGTCGCCGGATTCTTCCCAAAACGTCGCCGGAACTTTGACCTTTGCTAACTCCACTTGTACAACTTTTTGGCTTGGAATTTTTTTAGAGAGTTTTGGCACTGGATTTCTGAATGAGGATGGCCAAAGTGTTGGGTTGTATTTATAGGGTAGGATTAGGGTTTAAGGTATTAAAATTTAGAATTAAAATGCATTAAAATTTGGTTTAATGCATTATTTTAATTCTCCGTTTATTTTCAGTTAAAACAAACAGTACTGGGGTTAAAAGGGGAGGACAAGCAACTAGAGTACAAAAAAAATTGGTATTACATATGGATTCCACCAGCGGCGCCGGCCCCTTCCTCAATCTCTCCGGTCCAAATTCGAGGGTAGGGGCTTGGATCTCTACCATGTGTCCCTGTCGCTTGGTATACCTCATTGCACATGTTTGATTTTGTTATGACTTTTCTTTTTACGTGTTTTGCACGTGTAAACTTTTGAGCTTCTAAAAGTTTAAAAGAAAAGTCAATAAAAATATATGTGGCTGGAGGGATTCGATCACAGGGGCTACGTCACAGTAGTGCAAGGCTTTTCCAATGAGCTACAAGTGCTTTCTTGCTGTTCAAAAGCAATTTAAATTTATAACTTGTGCTCAGGTTTAGGTATTCCTCTCTGTACTTTGAAAAAAATTTGTACAGAAAGTTTAGGGTTGTTACAGACAGACACCTGAGCCAAAGCTGGTCGTACGACCTGCGGTATAGTGTGTTATTCACAAACACATACCGGAGAGCTCTCTTCTTCAACTGAACCTTCACGAATTTTTCCTCAGGAATCTTGTTATATCGGAGATATTCAACGAAGGGTTCTCTCTAATCTGGCTCGTCCTTGACGACTGTTCCCCTCCGAAAGACGGCCGAGACATGGGCTGTCTCGCCTGAGGTTCGGGGCAGATGCTAATAGGTGCTATCCGTCCACCTCTCCGAAGATGCCAAGTTGATTTATGGCACCATGTATCGAAGGTTTAAACGGATGCGTCCGATGTAGCAGACTTCGTCAGATTCCCCCTCGTTTGAGGGGTTTTTGATTGTGGGGACGCTCTTCCCTGCAGGCGCAAGCCCCTGCAGTTAATTACGCTACCGCATTGCGGTAACAACTTTCTCCTTCTCCAGATGGTCACTTCGTGTCGTGGGTGTCTGTTTTGTATTTTGTTGCCCGTGGATTGTTTACGGAGACTGAGTTATGTCGTCGCCCGTAGGGCGTGGACTAGTCCAAATCCGTATTATCTTAGATTTGGGTTTGGGGGGTTTGGTTTGAGGATACGTCAGCCATACTTGAGGCTAAGATCAACTCAAACGTTTGTTAAGGATACGTTAGTCTAACTTTGTGACTAAGATCAACTTAACGGGATCGTTTAGATCCGACAAAAGAGCGTTTGGACTCTAATGTTCCAGTTTAGGGACATAGTGGTCCATGAATGTATGGCCGTCGGGACCCATCACCTCTCTGACGACGTTGAAGGATTACAACGACGGATGTCAGAGGAGTTCAGGGATGTACCCTCGAGCCAGAGTTAATTGGGGGGATTTATAGTCCAGTATGTTTGAGGGTCTAAGGACGCGTTAACCATCTCCAAGGCTAAGATCAACTTAGACGGGGCCGTTTAGGTCCAACAAAAGAGCATAAGAAAGGGCTCTATTGTTCTAGTTTTAGGGACATTGCGGTCCGTGGGTAGTTTAAGGACATTGCGGTCCGTGGGTAGTTTAAGGACATTGCGGTCCGTGGGTAGTTTAAGGACATTGCGGTCCATTGTTAGTTTTAAGACGTCTCGGTCAAGGTTAAGGACGTCGTAGTCCATGGGTTTAAGGACCCCACAGTCCGGTATGTGCTCTGGATGCTTCACACGGGTTCACTGCCGTGCTTAGCGAGGACCAGGCTCCGCTCTGGATGCTTCACACGGGTTCACTGCCGCGCTCTGCGAGGACCAGGATCCGCTCTGGACGTTTCCCACGGGGTCAAAGAGTGACATTATCCGTATTCCACGTGACCAGGAATTTGTATGAGTTTAAGGACCCCACAGTCCATATCATGGGTGGTCGTCGGGACCCGTCACCTCTTTGAAGACATTGAGGGATTACAATGCCAAGTATCAAAGGAGTGAAGAGATGTACCCTAGAACCGGAGTGGCTTGAACAGCCCCTGGCCCAATTTGAGGTCAGGACTGATTAATCATGTTATGAGCCCATTGGCCCAATTAGTCACGAATTGAGGACTTATGGCCAGCTTGGGCTAAGTCCCATCATGTCTGGAATATTGATTCCTTGTGAGTCCATCGAGGGAGAAGCTTTGCCTCCATCCCTTTAGCCAATTGGGCTATAGACTAGTGTTAAACACTTCAAAGCAATCAGTGTTGAACACTGGGAATGAGTTTGACAGGTTAGTGTTTAACACTAGAAGAATAATTGGTGTTAAACACCAGCAACAAGGCCTTGAAATGATCATAAGCACTAAAACAGCTCAGTGTTAAACACTGGCAATGGGGATCTTAAATTAGTGCCGAATATTAAAACAATTAATATTGAACACTACGAACAAAATTCTTTAATTAGTGTTGAACACTAAGGTCCGATAGCACTTCAATACTGGATTCGAGAGTTTTAACTTAGTGTCAAACACTACAGCAAGAACGGTCACGTGGCCCCACGTGAGAGTGCCTTCCCTTCAATGATTCTTCCGAAATTACTGTGTCTTTGATAGCGTCACGTGTTAGCACGTGACGGGCATTCAAATGCCTATGTGTTAAGGCTCCTGCTGAAAGTCACGTGTGTCACGTGGGGTGCTGCCTCAAAGGGGCTTTCTGTAGGGCTTTTGGGGGGGGTCACGTGGTGACACGTGACCCTGCCTCAATGCTGTTTTTAGAGGATCTGTTGCTCCTCTTTCAGGAATTAAATTCCTCGAACTTTTAATTTCAGAGGAATTAAATTCCTATTTCCTTTTGAAGGCTTATATTCTGGAACAGAGTTTAAATCTGAGTTTTCTGTGGGAATTAAATTCCTTGTTTATGCGAAGAACCGAATAGGGTTAAACCCTAAAAGCTTTTAAGGAATTAAACTCCCCTTTTCTGAGGATTATGATTAAAGGAATTAAATTCCCACTGTTTCGACAAAACTATGTTCTTGATTAGGGTTCAACCCTGTTTCTTTTTGTTTTGAAGGAATTAAATTCCCATAATACAGGGTCGAACCCTAACTTTATTTTGGAGGAATTAAATTCCTATAGTTCTGTGAGAATTAAATTCTCATACTTGCATTCCTTCTCTATGTTTTGGTTCTGCATGGCAGGATCTCGACCCATTGAGAATTAAATTCTCAACCTTAAGGGGAGATGTGCACTTTGCAGATCCTCTATCAAAGAGGGAGGAGATATGCTCTCTCGTTTTATGCCTCAGAGTTAAACTCTGTTGAGAATTAAATTCTTTTTCTTTCCAAAAGGCTTTCCCTTTCTTACCTAGGGTTTTTTTTGCAGAAGATCTGAGTCTTTTTCAAGTATCAAAGCTCTTCTCCTTTTCTCTTTTCTTCTCTCCGTATGTATATCTTTCTCTGTGTCTTTTGGCTCCTATTTATAGGAGAAGCAGCCGAATCAATCAGTTTTTGACGAATCTTCATTGATATTTGATTTGCATTCATCATTCATTTTGGGCCGTTGGATGATTAGGTGAATTTTATTCACCATTGGATTTTAAATCCAGAGATTCTCCCTTGCTATTTTGGTTAGATTTAAAGGGGAAATCTTTCCAAACCCGGGATTTTCCATAGATAGATGATATTTAATCATCTCTGAATCTTTAATTTGATTGGTCCCAAATAATTACTTTCCTTTGGAAAGATTCGAATTTCCTTCAGAATTTAATTCTGTCGTTAAAAAAAATATGGGCTTTGAAAGCCGGTCACGTGTGACCACGTGATCCATGGTCACGTGTAGACACGTGACCCCCTTTGGAATGAGCCTTCTGCGCTGCGTCTTCTGATTGCTGCTTAAACATCACGTGCTACCACGTGACCCCCTGGTCACGTGTGAGCACGTGACCCTTGTTTGAACTCTCTTTCTTTGGTTCAACGGGAGAACGGGTCTGCTGTCTTGAACGTTACGTGTCAACACATGACTCTGGTCACGTGAGAGCACGTGACCTTTTCTGAAGCTCTTTTCCTTGACTTGATCAGGGAACCAATGTGCGCCTTTGCTGCTTGAATTTAAATGTCACGTGCCGACACGTGACCTTGATCACGTGGGAGCACGTGACCCTTCCTGAAGCTCCCTTTTCTTCGACTTTGTCAGGAGACTGAACTTGCTTGAATGATGCGTTCAGGTGTCACGTGCGAACACGTGACCGCTAGTCACGTGTAAGCACGTGACCCTCTTCTGAAGCTTTTCACTGAAGCTTCCTGATTTTAAATCAGGAAACAACGACCTGAGCTCTTCAGCAAGACCGTTCTTTTGTTCTACGATTTCTTCTTCTCGTAGAAAGACGAGAGGCAGGATTTGCCGGCTCCTGACCGTGATCAGAATCTCATCCATGTCAGGATCAGCCAGCTCCTTGGCTAGGTGAGCGAGTACGTCGACTTTTCCGTTCAGCGCCCTAGGAACTCTCGTCAGTTTAATGTGGGTGAAACGCTTCATGAGCTCTACCACTCGGTCTCTGTATCGAGCTAATTCAGACTTATATATCTTGTATTCACCGCCTACTTGGTTGACAACTAGCTGGGAATCGCCATAGACACGCAGCTGAGGGATCTACCATTCTATGGCGAGCTCCAAACCAGCTATCAGAGCTTCATACCCAGCTTCGTTGTTTGTGTGAGGCTCGGTAAGAGCGAAAAAACATCCCAGGGTTCCTCCCGATGGTGTGATGAACACCAATCCTATTCATGCTTTTATTTACGGGATGCTTGATTTGTTGGAGGTCCTTATTGACGAGGCTTCATCGAAATAGAGTTCCCAACAGGGCTCGTCATCTTCAAAGTGTAGCATTTGTTCGTCGGGCAACTCGCAATTTAGCGGTGACCCTTCAGGTATGAGATGAGCAGCTAGAAAGTTAGCGAGGGCTTGCCCTGAGGAGTGTATACTATGTCAAATTCAAGCAGCATGACAGCCCATCTTGCCATTCTACCAGTTAGACCCACCTTGGTCATCAAATACTTTAGCGGGTCGATCTTGGAGATCAGCATAACCTGGTGAGCAAGCAGATAATGCTTTATCTTCTTTACAGCAAATATCAAGGTTAAACATTGCTTTTCAATTGAGGAGTATTTATGCTCTGCCCCGAGTAATGTTCGGCTGAGGTAGTAGTGGGCATTTTCCTTTCCCTCCTCGTTGTTTTGTGCGAGGAGGGCGCCGAGCGATTCGTCCAGTGCGGCGGTGTAGAGGATCAGTGGTTTATTTGAAATGGGGGCAGCGAGCACTGGAAGGTGCAACAGGTACTGCTTCATGCTGTCGAATGCTTCTTCACATTCGGCATCCCAGATAAAAGGGTCTCCTTTCTTCATGAGCTTTGAAAAAGTTTGACATCTTCCTGATAGGTTTGAGATGAACCTTCTTATGTAGGCGAGCCTTCCTTAGAAGGATCTTAGTTCCGTCAGATTCTTTGGACGAGGCATCTCCACGGTCGCTTTTATCTTTGACGGGTCGATCTCGATCCCTCGGTGCCGAACTATGAAGCCCAAGAATTTCCCCGATGATACGCCGAAGGCACACTTTAGAGAATTCATCTTCAGATTGTACTCTCTCAATCTGGTGAATACGATTCGGAGATCTTGGATGTGATTGGCCTTGGCTTTAGTCTTGACGACCAAATCATCAACATAACATTCAATGACTTTATGGATTAAGTCGTCAAAGATCTTGGTCATTGCCCTTTGATATGTGGCACCTGTGTTCTTCAGTCCAAACGGCATCACTTTGTAACAATATATTCCTATCGGGGTTCGAAATGATGTATGCCTCTCATCCTCAGGCGACATTTTTATCTGATTGTATCCATACGAACCATCCATGAAAGTGAACAGCTCGTAATTTGAGGTGTCATCGATCATCATTTCCATGACTGGAAGCGGGAAATCATCTTTAGGGTATGCTTTGTTAAGGTCCCTGAAATCGACACAAATCCGGATCTGCCCATTTTTCTTCTTTACTGGGACAATGCATGCGATCCAGTATGTGTATTTCTCTTCTTTGATGAAGCCGGCATCGATGAGTTTCTTTGTTTCCTAAATGACCTTTTCCTCCAACTCCCTTCTCATTCTTCGAGGAGCTTGTTTGACTGGCTTGGCATCAGGAGAAATAGCCAGCTTATGCACGGCCACTTCGGGGGAGAGGCTAGGCATTTCTTTGTACGTCCATACAAAACAGTCGACGAACTCACGCAGCAAGGTGATCATCTGCTCTTTCATTTCCTCTGACAAGAGCGAGCTGATGTAGGTCGACCTCGGATAATCGGACGTCCCTAAATCAATCTTGGTTAGCTCCTCAAACGTTTCCTGTCCGTTATCTTCGAGCTCTCGAGGGGCTTCTCCTGGCTCGGCTAGCTCGCCGTCATCATTCGACCCTTCGCGGGTTTCGCTAACGTGGATCATGTAGCATGATTTGGCGTCGGGTTGTACATAACCTAGGACTCGTCTATCTGGGACTCGCCTGTCAATGAGCGATCGGACCTTAGGCGGGTGCTATAAGTTCTCATAAAACTTGGCTTCAGAGTCTGTCTGGTATAACCGACATCCGCACCTTTTGAAATATTCCCGCATCCCGGCCACATAATATCTAGGGTTTAAGATGGCTCTCATACCTCTCTCATAGGGAAGGCACGTTGCAAACAAATCGTCCGGGTGCACTACAGGGCTCGACCTATAAAACAGGATGTCATTCTGTCCGTTGTTCCTTCCTGGGACGTAGAAGGTTGTCAGCTGGTCCACGGTGGAGACCGAAAACACGTCGAGCTCTTTAAACATCTGTTCCAGAACTTTGGTGATGGCCAGGGATCTCTCTGTGACTTTAAAGGTCTCTCTTAGGTTTGCTTTTTGCGTGAGAGTTCGGCCTGTGCAACTGTTGCAAGACGGGTCCTCCTCCAACTCTTCAGAATTGCTGCCGAGATGAAGGCGAGCTTTACTGCCGGATGGGCCCTCAATATCAGACTCATCCATATCGCTACCGAAATGGGGGCGATTTTTACGGAAGGATGGACCTCCAGCGTCGGACTCATCAGTGTCACTTCCGAAACGTGGGTGCACTTGGGGATTTTTATTTTTATGCGTGACGACCGGCTTAGATTGGCTTTTGAGACTCTGGGCCTTCTTGTTTTTAGTTAACCGCGGCTCAGGTTTGATTTTGAGACTCTGGTCCTTCTTGTCTCCAGTCGACTGCGGCTGAGCATTCTGGGGTTTCATAAAGTACCTTGAATCTTCATATTAGACTTCATGTACACCAAACGACTGTATATCTCCATCAATACGTCTTTCTTTACCATTTTTGGTATACTTCATGCATTGATGGAGTTTTGACGGAATGATGCCATAATCGTGAAGCTACGGTCGTCCCAGGAGAATCTTATAGGACGTGTAGGCATCGATCACATATATTTTAGCTTCGGTTTACAGGTCCCCAAACCTGATTGGCAAAGCTATAGATCCCAGAACTTTCTGGCAGTTTTGATTGAAGCCCTAGATGACAATTCTCTCCCTTGACAGGTGTCGGACGTCCATTGATAAACTCTTTAGAGTCCGCAAGTTCATGCTGTTCACCGAGGACCCCGGATCAATCAATATGCGATTAATCCAATCTCCGTCGCTGTATCCTGTCATGTAAAGCGGTCGGTTATGCTCGGCTGTCCCTAATAGCAAGTCTTCATCTTTAAATGCGACTGCAGCTGTGTGCAGAGCGTACTGGGCCTCTTCCATATTGATCTCTGCGAAGCACGCCTGGTACCGCTCGGGATTTTGCAGAGCATAGATAAGGACATCCCTAAGCTCCTTGAATAGAACCAGAGCATCATAGATACATAAGAGGGATGGAAGCTTCCGGAGGTGAGCCAAGACGTTATGTCTACCAAGGAAGGGCTCGAATCTGCGTGAGTCGAATCTCTGTCGTCTTCTTCATTAGCCACCTGATTTTCCTTTTCTTTTGGGACGTTGCTTTGTTTTGGCGCTAGAGTCTTACCGCTTCTGAGCTGGATTTGGTTGGCTTTTGTGGCGAGCCCATCGTCCTCTTCAGGAAAGTAGAGCTCCTTTTCAGAGTCGCTGCCGAGATGGATGGCGTAGCAAGTCACGGTAGGGGCCCCATCATCGGAACCATCTTCCAATTCTTCTAAGATTTCTGCGGCCTCTATATGGAAGAACTCCTTCAGTTGGATAAGGGTTCTTTCTCTTTGTACATAGTCTTCGAGAGAATCGACGTATTTTTGAATGGTCGTTCTCCTCGCACACTCTTCTTTGCGTCGAGCCGCGTCTTTCTTTTTCTTCTTTCTGAGCTTCTTGGACTTTGAGCCTACCCGTCTCGCATTGGTGGACGGGATAGCGGGCTTCTTTTGCCCTTCCCGCCCGACTCTGAGTTCTTTTTGGAGCAGTTTTAGCATCTTCTCCGTCTTCTTGGATATGTATACATCCCACGGAGGTTGAGACACGTTGTTCTTATTTCTTGGGGCAGACGGTTCAACGGTATGCCTCCAAAGGGCTTCGGCTTCTGTCTGTACAAAGTTGGCGGTTGCGACTTGATCGTTTATCAACACGCCAGGGGACAATGAGATTTCTCCCGCCTTGTACCATTTCTCGGCCCAATCTTTGAATACGTAGCTGTTTACCGCCGAAAACAGAGACGAACTGGGATGGATCGTCTTGCTTGAATTTGCGGGCAGATGTTATTTGGATTTATCCGTCCACCTCTCCGAAGATACCAAGTTGATTTATGGCACCATATATCGGCGGTTTGAACGAATGCGACCGTTGTAGCAGACTTCATCAAATTCCTCCTCATTTGCGAGGTGTTTTTTGATTGTGGAGACGCTCTTCCTTGCAGGCGCAAACCCCTGCAGTTATTTACGTTACTGCATCGCGATAACCAGTTTCTCCTGCTCCGGAAGTTCACTTCATGTCGTGTGTGTTTTTGTTTGTTTAGGTTGCCCGTGGATTGTATACAGAGACTAATTTATGTTGTCACTTGTAGGGCGTGAATTAGTCCAAATCCGTATATTTTAGATTTGGGTTTTTTATTTAAGGATCGTTAATCTGGTTGAGATTAAGATCGATTTAAATGTATGTGAGCATTTGGGGCTCGATTTGTTTTTGTCAAGGATACGTTAATCCAATTTGAGACTAAAATCCACTTAACAATTTTTTAGGATCATTTTTATTTCAGATCCAACAAAAGAGCATTTGGGCTCTATTGTTTTAGTTTAATGACGTTTGGGTCCATTATCGCCATTTTGGAGGCGGATATTAGTTTAGGGACATTTCGGTCCGTTATCGCCATTTTGGAGGCGAATATTAGTTTAAGGACATTTCGGTCCATTATCGCCATCTTGGAGGCGAATATTAGTTTAGGGACGTTTCAGTCCATTATTCATCTTGTGCGCACGTGTATTTGTTACGTGACGGAGTAAACAATGGTGATATGGAATACACCCAATTTGAGGTGCAGTCTGATTTGAGGTGTGCCCGTCAATTTGGAAGTATACCAAAGAGTTGTTGGTTGTCAGAACCTGCCACCTCTGTGAAGACGTTGAAGAATTATGACATATATCAGAGGTGTGGAGAGATATACCCTTAAGCCATATCCCGTATTTGAGGGGAAAAGGGGCCATTGTAAACCTAAGAAATGTTAGTCATGTTGGAGACTAAAATTATCTTAGGAGATATAAGATGAATACCATTTGGGATATCATCAATGGGAGACCACTAGTCATTGTATGGTGTTTTTCGTCACCCCATTGAGATGGGAATACACGCGCGCTTGTCAGGCGTACTACAGATTCCCCCTGCCTAGGGTAGGCCGGGATTTAATGATTGTGGGGATCCGAATCTCCGGCAGCCGCGGACTAAGCTGTCGTTAATTACCCCTCGCCTTTGGAGCGAGAGAACCTCCGATTAACGGGTTAAACTGGTCATGCGAACTCAATGTGCAGTGTGCGTGTGTTGTGTTTTGAAAGGGGGGTTTTGGATATATCGGGAGCCACGTAGAGTTTTTACGGGGGTCCCGCTACCCGGATAGCGGGCTGGGGGTCAAGGGGGCTAGCAGCCCCCTTGCGGGGTGCGGGACAGCGCCCCGTTAGAAATTTTTTTCTAACAGGGACAGTGTCGTGGAGCACGTGTGTGTGCAAATATGTATACATATGTATATGTATATGTATGTACATAAAAAGAGGGGGAAAATGCATCCAAAGGATGCGTGGGGCAGCACCTTGGGCGCTGTGCGCCTAGGTATTGTGCGCCCAGGCGCTAGAGTGCCACATGTCGGCACGTGGGCGCTCTGCGCTTGAGCGCTGGACGCTTGAGCGCAAGCGCGCCACGTGTCGGCACCGGGATGACTTGCGCTCGAGCGCTTGTGCTGGAACGCAAGCGCTCCACGTGTCGGCACGTGGGCGTTCTGCGCTCGAGCGCTGAGCGTTTGAGCGCAAGCGCGCCACGTGTTGGCACGCGAGCGTTCTGCGCTTGAGCGCCGGCGAGAAAAGGAGGCTTTTAGCCTAAGAAACAGAAGCTGTGCTTCAGAAAGGAAATATTTATTATGTATATATGTATGGAGTTAAACTCTTATGATGTTTTGAAGCTGATGAAGGGGGTTCTTCTTCCTCCTCCTATTGTTTGGCCGGATCTTGAAGATCAAGAAGTAGGAGATTTTAAAAATCACTCCTTTTTGAGATCTGATGGGAGATCTGAGTTCCCCTTTGTGGGTTTTGTGGTGGAAAACTACTTAGTTTTGGAAAAGAAAGAGTAAAAATCTTGATTTAATTCAAAAGAATTGAGAAGGTTTAGAACATTGGAGAAGGAGCAGGAGGCACAAAGAACCCTAGTTTTTAGGGGAATGAAAAAGTGTTCCTTTATTCATCATCATGTTGCCTTATATAGGCTTACATATTTACATATAGCCCCTTGGGCTTTACAAAAATGACATTTTAGCCATCCCATGGCTCATTTGCCATTTCATTTTTGCATATAAGCCATGGGCTTACAAAATATTGGCTTTATGCCCATTTTGTTTACATTCATGCATAAACAATTACATAAAAATTATTTATTACATGATTTTGTTGTTAGCATGGGGAGGCTGGCTGCGGGCTCGACTTGGGCATGGGCCCGCTTGACCTGGGCTTGGGCCCACCCAGCTTGGGGGTTGACCTTGACTTTGACTCGGTCAACCGGGGTGTAAATTTTTACCCCAACAAATTGCCCCCATCAATAAATGCACACCGCATATGTGGGTCGTGTGCATGAAATTGATGGATCTTCTTTCACGTGGAGGCGACTTGCTTTGGTTCCCAATTTTTGGGATGCACTGTCCTTTTTACGACGTGGACGGTCGACGCTTGACGCGTCTCCGAGACAGAGTGTTCGTGGTAGACGTTTCCCTTGACCGGAGCGATCCGGTTCCTGCTTTGTAGCAAGCCTGCACTGCCCTTTTTGCGACATGGACGGTCGACGCTCTGTTATGAAGCGATTTGGGTTCCCAATTTGCGGGAGCCTGCACTGCCCTTTTTGCGATATAGACGGTCGACGCTCTGTTACAAAGCGATTTGGGTTCCCAATTTGCGGGAGCCTGCACTACCCTTTTTGCGACATAGACGGTCGACGCTCTGATCCGGAGTGATTTGGGTTCCCAATTTGCGGGAGCCTGCACTGCCCTTTTTGCGACATAGACGGTCGACGCTCTGATACGGAGCGATTTGGGTTCCCAATTTGCGGGGGCCTGCACTGCCCTTTTTGCGACATAGACGGTCGACGCTCTGATCCGGAGCGATTTGGGTTCCCAATTTGCGGGAGCCTGCACTGCCCTTTTTGCGACATAGACGGCCGACGCTCTGTTACGAAGCGATTTGGATTCCAAATTTGCGGAAGCCTGCACTTCCCTTTTTGTGACATAGACAGTCGACGCTCTGATCCGGAGCGATTTGGGTTCCCAATTTGCGGGAGCTTGCACTGCCCTTTTTGCGATATAGACGGTCGACGCTCTGTTACGGAGCGATTTGGGTTCCCAGTTTGCGGGAGCCTGCACTGCTCTTTTAGCGACATAGAAGGTCGACGCTCTGATACGAAGCGATTTGGGTTCCCAATTTGCGGGAGCCTGCCTGTCCTTTTTGCGACATAGACGGTCGACGCTCTGTTACGAAGCGATTTGGGTTCCCAATTTGCGGGAGCCTGCACTGCCCTTTTTGCGACATAGACGGTCGACGCTCTGATCCGGAGCGATTTGGGTTCCCAATTTGCGGGAGCCTGCACTGCCCTTTTTGCGACATAGACGGTCGACGCTCTATTACGAAGCGATTTGGGTTCCTAATTTGCGGGAGCCTGCACTGCCCTTTTTGCGACATAGACGGTCGACGCTCTGATCCGGAGCGATTTGGGTTCCCAATTTGCAGGAGCTTGCACTTTTTGCGACATAGACGGTCGACGCTCTGTTACGAAGCGATTTGGGTTCCCAATTTGCGGGAAGCTGCACTGCCCTTTTTGCGACATAGACGGTCGACGCTCTGATCCGGAGCGATTTGGGTTCCTAATTTGCGGGAGCCTGCACTGCCCTTTTTGCGACATAGACGGTCGACGCTCTGTTACGAAGCGATTTGGGTTCCCAATTTGCGGGAGCCTGCACTGCCCTTTTTGCGACATAGACGGTCGACGCTCTGATCCAGAGCGATTTGGGTTCCCAATTTGCGGGAGCCTGCACTGCCCTTTTTGCGACATAGACAGTCGACGCTCTGATCCGGAGCGATTTGGGTTCCCAATTTGCAGGAGCCTGCACTGCCCTTTTTGCGACATAGACGGTCGACGCTCTGTTACGAAGCGATTTGGGTTCCCAATTTGTGGGAGCCTGCACTGCCCTTTTTGCGACATAGACGGTCAACGCTCTGATCCGGAGCGATTTGGGTTCCCAATTTGCGGGAGCCTGCACTGCCCTTTTTGCGACATAGACGGTCGACGCTTTGTTACGAAGCGATTTGGGTTCCCAATTTGCGGGAGCCTGCACTGCCCTTTTTGCGACATAGACGGTCGACGCTCTGATCCGGAGTGATTTGGGTTCCCAATTTGCGGGAGCCTGCACTGTCCTTTTTGTGACATAGACGGTCGACGCTCTGATCCGGAGCGATTTGGGTTCCCAATTTGCGGGAGCCTGCACTGCCCTTTTTGCGGCATAGACGGTCGACGCTCTGATCCGGAGCGATTTGGGTTCCCAATTTGCGGGAGCCTGCACTGCCCTTTTTGCGACATAGACGGTCGAAGCTCTGTTACGAAGCGATTTGGACTTCCAATTTGCGGGAGCCTGCACTGCCCTTTTTGTGACATAGACGGTCGACGCTCTGATCCGGAGCGATTTGGGTTCCCAATTTGCGGGAGCTTGCACTGCCCTTTTTGCGACATAGACGGTCGACGCTCTGTTACGGAGCGATTTGGGTTCCCAGTTTGCGGGAGCCTGCACTTCCCTTTTAGCGACATAGAAGGTCGACGCTTTGATACGAAGCGATTTGGGTTCCCAATTTGCGGGAGCCTGCACTGCCCTTTTTGCGACATAGACGGTCGACGCTCTGTTACGAAGCGATTTGGGTTCCCAATTTGCGGGAGCCTGCACTGCCCTTTTTGCGACATAGACGGTCGACGCTCTGATCCGGAGCGATTTGGGTTCCCAGTTTGCGGGAGCCTGCACTGCCCTTTTTGCGACATAGACGGTCGACGCTCTGTTACGAAGCGATTTGGGTTCCCAATTTGCGGGAGCCTGCACTGCCCTTTTTGCGACATAGACGGTCGACGCTCTGTTACGAAGCGATTTGGGTTCCCAAGTTGCGGGAGCCTGCACTGCCCTTTTTGCGACATAGACGGTCGACGCTCTGATCCGGAGCGATTTGGGTTCCCAATTTGCGGGAGCCTGCACTGCCCTTTTTGCGACATAGACGGTCGACGCTCTGATCCGGAGCGATTTGGGTTCCTGATTTGCGGGAGCCTACACTGCCCTTTTTGCGACATAGACGGTCGACGCTCTGTTACGAAGCGATTTGGGTTCCCAATTTGCGGGAGCCTGCACTGCCCTTTTTGCGACATAGACGGTCGACGCTCTGATCCGGAGCGATTTGGGTTCCCAATTTGCGGGAGCCTGCACTTCCCTTTTTGCGACATAGACGGTCGACGCTCTGTTACGAAGCGATTTGGGTTCCCAATTTGCGGGAGCCTGCACTGCCCTTTTTACGACATAGACGGTCGATGCTCTGATTCGGAGCGATTTGGGTTCCCAATTTGCGGGAGCCTGCACTGCCCTTTTTGCGACATAGACGGTCGACGCTCTGTTACGAAGCGATTTGGGTTCCCAATTTGTGGGAGCCTGCACTGCCCTTTTTGCGACATAGACGGTCGACGTCTGATCCGGAGCGATTTCGGTTCCCAATTTGCGGGAGCCTGCACTGCCCTTTTTGCGACATAGACGGTCGACGCTCTGTTACGAAGCGATTTGGGTTCCCAATTTGCGGGAGCCTGCACTGCCCTTTTTGCGACATAGACGGTCGACGCTCTGATCCGGAGCGATTTGGGTTCCTAATTTGCGGGAGCCTGCACTGCCCTTTTTGCGACATAGACGGTTGACGCTCTGATCCGGAGCGATTTGGGTTCCCAATTTGCGGTAGCCTGCACTGCCCTTTTTGCGACATAGATGGTCGACGCTCTGTTACCAAGCGATTTGGGTTCCCAATTTGCGGGAGCCTGCACTGCCCTTTTTGCGACATAGACGGTCGACGCTCTGTTACGAAGCGATTTGGGTTCCCAATTTGCGGGAGCCTGCACTGCTCTTTTTGCGACATAGACGGTCGACGCTCTGATCCGGAGCAATTTGGGTTCCAAATTTGCGGGAGCCTGCACTGCCCTTTTTGCGACATAGACGGTCGACGCTCTGTTACGAAGCGATTTGGTAGACGTGCCCCCGGCACGGAGTGTCGCTGGTCGACGTTTTCCCGAGGCGGAGTGTCTGCTGTCGATATGCCCCTAGCCCGGAGTGTCTGCTTGACGTTTCCCCGAGGCGGAGTGTCGCTGTTTGACGCAAAGGTCGATGTTGGAATTGGTTGGTTTGATTTGATTTGGGTTGACATCAGCATCGCTACACTGGAATATGGTACCAGGAGCGAATCATCATTTGTCCCGAGAGGATTTGGGAATTGGTTTTCTGTCGGCATCTGCATTGCTGCACTGGAATAATGCCAGGAGCAACTCATCATGTGCCCCGGGAGGATTTGGGAATTGGTTTTGTTTTGGCATCTGCATTGCTGCACTGGAATAATGTCAGGAGCAACTCATCATTTGCCCCGGGAGGATTTGGGAATTGGTTTTGTTTTGGCATCTGCATTGCTGCACTGGAATAATGCCAGGAGCAACTCATCATTTGCCCCGGGAGGATTTAGGAATTGGTGGCTTAGGAGACAGGTTCATATCCCTGTCACCTAAGGTTTTTTCAATTTTATGGGCCGTGAGGGTCCCATAAAAGCATTTTCTCCCTACGAGTCGAAAGGATCTCGTAGGTGTATTTTCTCCTTAGGAGTCGTGGGGACTCCTAAGTGTATTGCTCCTTTGTGAGTCGTAAAGATCTCACGCGGGAATTTTCTCCTCACAAAGTCGAGAGGGCTTTGCGAGTGCATTTCATCTCTTTTTTACGAGTTTGCGTCCTTTCGGATTTTCACAAACTCGTCGGCAGTCCTGATGTTTTTACTCACGGAGCCCTTTCGGGTTTTCCTCCGTGCCCATTTTGCTTGTGGACATACCATTTTATTTATATTTTTATTTTTTTTATATTTTTTATATTTTTTATTTTTTGGACTTTGAATGCGGTCTCACCAGTAGGACTTGGGAGAGATTGGGATCGTTTTACGCCCGTGGATTGTATACGGTTTTACAGGATGTATGATCCAGACCGTAGGGTCGGCAAAATTTCGGGACTTTGTTGGCGTCTGTATCGCTGCACTGGAATATGGTAGCAGGAGCGACTCATCATTCGCCGTTGGGGTATGGGATTTGGAATTTGGTTGGCGTTTGCATCGCTACACTGGAATATGGTACCAGGAGCGACTCATCATTCGCCATTGGGGTACGGGATTTGGAATTTGGTTGGCGTCTGCATCGCTACACTGGAATATGGTACCAGGAGCGACTCATCATTCGCCGCTTGGGGATTGGGGAGCGAATTTGGTTGGCGTCTGCATCGCTGCACTGGAATGTAGTACCAGGAGCGACTCATCATTCGCCGTTGGGGTATGGGAGTGATGGCTTAGGAGACAGGTTTAGATCCCTATTACCTAAGGCTTTTCAATTTTATTGGCCGTGAGGATCCCATAAAAGCATTTTCTCCCTGCGAGTCGTAAGGATCCCGCAGGTGTATTTTCTCCTTAGGAGTCGTGAGGACTCCTAAGTGTGTTTTTCCTTCATGAGTCGTAAGGATCCCACAAAGGTTTGTTCTCCTCATGTATCGTGAGGACACATGAGTGGGCCTTCTCAATGGAGCATAATTCCACAGGTGGAGACCAGTCGCGTAACTGGTGATTACGGTGGGATATGGGTATGATGAGAATTATTTGAGCCCGTGGATTGTATACGGTAGTCAATTTGGGGACTGGCCGTAGGGCTGGAAGAATTTTGGAAAATTGGATTTTGGTTGGCGTCTGTATCGCTGCACTGGAATATGGTACCAGGAGCGACTCACCATTCGCCGTTTTTTTTTGTTTTTTTTGTTTTGTTTTTATTTTACCGCGATTGCTCTATCATTTCAGCTTTTCTTATCGCGAAGGTCGCGATTGCCCTATCATTTCGGCTATTTATTCGCGGTTGCCCCATCATTTCGGCTTTATTTTCATTTTTATTTTTACTCGCTGATTTTTATTGCGAGTTGCCCTATCATTTCGGCTTTTCTTTATTTTTCTTTTATTTACACTTTTTTTTTACATCTTTTTTTACATTCCCAGTTTAACGACTCAGAGGTCGATTGTTTCCCAGTTTAACGACGTGGTGGTCCTCTTTGCTTATCCCAGCTCCTTGAACATTGATCTTGGCGGAGCTGTGTTGATGACCTTGCTCTGTGGCTTGCCGATACATCCGAGGATTGAGAGGTTTTTCCAAGCTTATATTGGTTCTCTGCTCAATCTTTGAAAACACAGCAGTCTTCAATGGTATGACTCAGTACTCTATGGTATGGGCAGTATATGGGATTGCCAGTCATATTCATTTCATGTGGCCTCTTCGGAATAGGCAGTTGCAGGCCATTGTTCAGGGCTTCCTCGAATATATCGCGGACCTCATCCCTCCTAAAGGAGTACACCTTCTTCCTTCTCTCCATCAGAGTAGGTGCCCTCACTGACGCCGGTCCCTGAGGCCGATCAATCTTTGGTTCGCCCTGCACATGTCTGGGAGGGTTAGGTTCCCGAAAGGTTTCGGTCTCCATTTGCATGAAATCGGCGGTCGTAGCTTGACTGTTTGCTAACACGCCCTTAGACAGTTCTATCTCTCCCGTCTTGTATTGCCTTTCGACCCAATCTTTGAAGACGAAGCAGTCCTCAATGGAATGACCTATCACCCTGTGATAGGGGCAATATTTTGGGTCGTCGGTCATATTCTCTTCTTGCGGTCTCTTTGATTCTGGCAGTTGTATACCGTTTCTTAGGGCGTCCCTGAATATCTTGTGGACCTTTTCCCTCTTGAAGGAATAGACCTTTTTCAGCTTCTCTTTCAGAGGCGATTCCCTCCCGGCGTATGTATCGGAGGGACTGGAGGCTGATTGCGGCCGTTTTTCGCGAAGGCGCTCCGCTTTTAGGTTTAAAGGGATATCAGCTGGCTGCTCCCGGGTACCAATCCCTGGCTCATGAGCCAAAATTTGATTCTGCTGTAATTGCAATCGGGCGACTTGGGTCGCGAGATCTGCCACGACGTTTTCCAGCTCGTCGACTTTGGAATAGACCTCGGCCATCTTCTCATCCCTGTCCTGAAATTGCCTTTGAAGCCATTGGAATAATGCTTGTTCTGTAGTTCCGGCTATGACAACCGGGTAATCTTTATTGCCTGAGCTCCATTCCGTAGGAACCACGGGCTCCTCTGGCTTATTGGCCTGAGCGGGCTCTTCATCATTTAGATCGAGCCGATGCTGGGTAGCGTCAACCATATCATCACCATGGCTGTGAATAAGAAGAGGGTTCGTTTCTTCATGTCCGGCCATGTAGACAGTGTGGATAACACATTCAGCCATTCTTTCACCACTGGAAGCTAGTTTCGCGGAGTGGTCCGGGCTTTGGAAATTCATAAATTTTAACACGGCCAGAGCCCTAGCCCTTTTGTTGGCTCTATATATGAGCCGCTTCTGCCTCAGCTTCTCTGTCTTAAGCGCTTGGCAGGCTTCTGCTCTTCGGGAAGCCGCCATGGGCCGAGTGATGGGGATGCTTGAGAAGACATCTGCCCGCGTGTCCGTCGAAGGTATCGCCTGGGCTTGCCCACGACGTCTGGAAACTTTTTTTGTTCCGATGGCTTTGCCCCCAGTTGAGGCCATGGAAAGCCGTCCAGACACCGATTTGCGTTTGGGTTGGGGCGCTCTCGAGACCACCACATTTGGCCTCTTACCTTTCGAGGCCGGCTTGTCTACCACCGGGGCTCGAGGAGCTGGGATGGCGCCAACTTGTATGAACACAATAGAGCCGAATGGTAGCAGCGGCTCCTCCCATTGTCGCCCGAGACTGGCCGGAAGAACCGTCCTGGAGTCTATCTTCATCGTGTAGGAGACGGGAGTCGTGCTGAGAGCTGAGTTCATCTTTGGAGACATTGTTGAAAGGTGATTGCTTGAAGATCCTGCATGAAAGAGCATTATTTTAGTATAAATACATGTATGTATATTGATTGAGTTCGTATGAACGCTTAACCCGAAATATGGGAGGAGAGATTGGTCCCACCGGACGTGCCAGAATCTGTAGGGTGTTTTTCATCACCCTATTGAGATGGGAATACGCGCGCGCTTGTCAGGCATACTACAGATTCCCCCTGCCTAGGGTAGGCGGGGTTTAATGATTGTGGGGATCCGAATCTCCGGCAGCCGCGGACTAAGCTGCCGTTAATTACCCCTCGCCTTTGGAGCGAGGGAACCTCCGATTAACGGGTTAAACTGGTCATGCGAACTCAATGTGCAGTGTGCGTGTGTTATGTTTTGAAAGGGGGGTTTTGGATATATTGGGAGCCACGCAGAGTTTTTGCGGGGATCCCGCTACCCGGATAGCGGGCTGGGGGTCAAGGGGGCTAGCAGCCCCCTTGCGGGGTGCGGGGCAGCGCCCCGTTAGAAATTTTTTTCTAACAGGGACAGTGTCGTGGAGCACGTGTGTGTGAAAATATGTATACATATGTATATGTATATGTATGTACATAAAAAGAGGGGGAAAAGGCATCCAAAGGATGCGTGGGGCAGCACCTTGGGCGCTGTGCGCCTAGGTATTGTGCGCTCAGACGCTAGAGTGCCACGTGTCGGCACGTGGACGCTCTGCGCTTGAGCGCTGGGCGCTTGAGCGCAAGCGCGCCATGTGTCGGCACGTGGGCGCTCTGCGCTTGAGTGCCGGGCCCTTGAGCGCCGGGCGCTTGAGCGCAAGCGCGCCACGTGTCGGAATGTGGGCGCTCTGCGCTCGAGCGCTGAGCGCTTGAGCGCAAGCACGCCACGTGTCGGCACGCGAGCGCTCTGCGCTTGAGCGCCGGCGAGAAAAGGAGGCTTTTAGCCTAAAAAACAGAAGCTGTGCTTCAGAAAGGAAATATTTATTATGTATATATGTATGGAGTTAAACTCCTATGATGTTTTGAAGCTGATGAAGGGGGTTCTTCTTCTTCCTCCTATTGTTTGGCCGGATCTTGAAGATCAAGAAGTAGGAGATTTTAAAAATCACTCCTTTTTGAGATCTGATGGGAGATCTGAGTTCCCCTTTGTGGGTTTTGTGGTGGAAAACTACTTAGTTTTGGAAAAGAAAGAGTAAAACTCTTGATTTAATTCATAAGAATTGAGAAGGTTTAGAACTTTGGAGAAGGAGCAGGAGGCACAAAGAACCCTAGTTTTTGGGGGAATGAAAAAGTGTTCCTTTATTCATCATCATGTTGCCTTATATAGGCTTACATATTTACATATAGCTCCTTGGGCTTTACAAAAATGGCATTTTAGCCATCCCATGGCTCATGTGCCATTTCATTTTTGCACATAAGCCGTGGGCTTACAAAATATTGGCTTTATGCCCATTTTGTTTACATTCATGCATAAACAATTACATAAAAATTATTTATTACATGATTTTGTTGTTAGCATGGGGAGGCTTGCTGCGGGCTCGACTTGGGCATGGGCCCGCTTGACCTGGGCTTGGGCCCACCTAGCTTGGGGGTTGACCTTGACTTTGACTCGGTCAACCGGGGTGTAAATTTTTACCTCAACAGTCATTTTTGAGACTAAGGTCAGCTTGGGAAAACATGAGCAAGATGGGCTCGGTTTTTTTAGTATCAAAGAGGTCTAACCTCAGAAAACTTAGTCAATTTGGGCTAACATTGAGTCTCCAACAGTGGTAAGAACTGAGAAATACAGTGTTCACGTGCGTTTCATGTGGGCACTGGATTAGTGTTAAACACTAGAGTTTTATGGCACTCACGTGACACACGTGAGGCACCCCAAATATGGGCACCGGACTAGTGTTAAACACTAGAGTTTTATGGCGCTCACGTGACACACGTGAGGCACCCCAAATTTGAGCGCTGCCCTTTGGGTTTTATCTCCCTCCTCTTTTTATATAAGTGCTAAGCACTTGGTTCTTATTGCGCCCGCGTGTGAAACACGTGAGGCACTACAAATATGAGCGCTGCTCTTTGGGTTTTATTCCCCCTTTTTATATAAGTGCTAAGCACTTGGTTAGAGTCCTCGTGCAAAACATATGGCTGCTCTTTTTTTTTTGATACTGGAGTGCTTTAGCACTCACATGGGAAACACGTGAGGCAGTTTAATTACTCTCTTTGTTCGTTTGAAGCACCCGCGTGGGAACACGTGAGGCTTCAAAATAGTGGTAAGCGCTAACGATTCTGGTTTTGAAGAACTAAATTCTTTATATAGAATTAAACCCTAATTTTTAGAGGAATTAAATTCCTATATGTTCCCATTCTTCTTCTCCTCTTTTTTTTAATGTAATTTAGTTCTTTTCCCCTAGGTTTTGAATCTTGCAGAGTAAAATCTCCCCGATGAGAATTAAATTCTCAACTTGTGGGGAGATTTGCTTCTGGAAATCTCAACCAGAGGAAAAAACTAAGTTTTTATATGAAGGGTTAAACCCTTAGAGAGGCAAAGGAGAGGTGTTTTCTTTTTACCTAGTGTTTCTAGGAAGCAAGTCTTTTCTTTGAGAATTAAATTCTCCTGTTCCTCAAAAGCTCACTGTATATTCTTTTTTTTAAGCCTCTTGGGAGTTCTCTCTCTTTGCGTGTGTGAGACTTGAAGTCTCGGGTTTTTTATATAGTGAAGAGAAGTTTGTTTAATTCTGAGAAAATATTTCATTGAGATATCCCAATTGATTTAATTGGTCTCAGAATTGATTTGAGGAATTTAACCCACCATTGGATTTTTGATCCAAGGACTTCTGTTTTTATTACAGAAGATATCGTTTTTGTTTTTAACAAGATTGGGGATATTCTTCCATATATAGAATAAAATTCTATCGAGCGGTGACATTTTAATCACCATTGGATTTTTAATCCAAGGGTGCTCAGTTTAACAGAGTATAATCTTTCTCTGTTTAGATAGATATAGAAAATATTTTGGATCTTTGATCCACTAACTCTCTGTTTAACAGAAAATATTCTTCCCAATAGAATTTAATTCTATGTTTAATCACCGTTGGATTCTTGATCCAACGGTTCATTATGTAGAATTTAATTTTACGCAAGGAGGTGTCCTCACGTGTTTAGCACGTGGGACTTAATTTGGCCCTCTTAGCTGTTTGATTGTGGTGCCTATATGCCTTGCATATAGGCGCTCACATGTATAACACGTGAGGCTTGTTTAGCCTATCAGTAGTTTAATTGCAGCGCCTATATGCTTTTGATATAGGCACTCACGTGTATAACACGTGAGGCTTGTTTAGCCTATCAGTTGCTTAAATGCAGCGCCTATATGCTTTGCATATAGACGCTTACGTGTTTAACACGTGAGGCTTGCTCAACCTATCAGTAGTTTAATTGCAGCGCCTATATGTCTTACATATAGGCGCTCACGTGTGTAACACGTGAGGCTTGTTTAGCCTATCAGTAGTTTAATTGCAGCGCCTATATGCTTTGCATATAGGTGCTCACGTGTATAACACGTGAGGCATATTTAGCCTATCTGCTGCTTAAATGCAGCGTCTATATGCTTTGCATATAGACGCTCACGTGTTTAACATGTGAGCCTTGTTCAACCTATCAGTAGTTTAATTATAGCGCCTATATATCTTGCATATAGGTGCTCACGTGTTTAACACGTGAGACTCGAATAGTGGGGAGTTTCCCCTTTTTTACTCTCCCTTTTTTTATGAGGGAACAAATGCCCCCCAGCGTTGCTCTCACGTGGTTTGCACATGAGTGCAATGTTGTCCACTCTTACATCCGTTGGATTTGCCTAGAGGAACGGGAAGATGAACCGCTCCCCATCATGTCTTATAAATGCGGGGGCTTGGCCCTTGAGATGACCACTGTTCTTTCATCTCCTTCTTTATTTATTTTCTTTGAGAATTTAATTATCTTTTTTAGTGCTTAGTTCTCTGTCCGCAGAACTCCAGAGTTAAACTCTGTAAAAACTCTTTCTCTGGTAGGGATTATGAACGGAATTCATTTCTTAGGAAACCTTTTTCGTTCTTGTCTTAGATTTTAAATCCATCAACAGAGCTTTACTCTTTTTTCTTGAAACGATTTCTTAGAGATCCAGACACACATTTTTTAAGCAAACCCTAGGGTCTTGAGGATCGTGAGTTCTCCTCCGATCTTTGAGGATCTCTGGAATTTAATTCCATTTTCTTCGTTTCCCCATCGTGAGGGTTTCTGGGATTTAATCCCATTATTAAAGGAATTTAATTCCATATAACATAGCTTAGCTCTGAAAGACTCGGAGGCTTTTGGGAAATTTATTCCCTGGTGTTCTTGAGCATATATATATTTATTATTATATATATATATATATTTAGGATTTTAATACCCTTTTCACAGATTTTGAATCTGTTGGGTATTTTAACAGAACCCATTTTTCGAGAATGTTAGGAGTTGTTTAAACTCCACTGTTTATTTAATGAGAATCCTTTTTAGATTCTCATAATGATTATCTAGCCTCATCATTGGTGAGCCATCATTTTGATTTCGTAGGGCCCATTGACTTTGTAATTAGTGGTTCCATGAAACCGATTCACACTTTTCATTAATGGGTATTTCCCTTTTTTATAGATACAATGGCATCACTTCCTTACTTTCCTTACACGTGCTCAGAAGCCGCTTTTCTACAATCGCCTTCAGATGAGGAGGTTATGACAATGATCAGGGAATATGATAGGGACAATACAATTCATCTTCTGTGGGGGGGTTGGTACGGTCATATTATAAGGGGCCGCCGTAGTTTCACATGCGGAGTTCCAGCAGAACCTATCCGCTCGATGTCATTGATAGAGCGTCTGTGTACCGCTTATGCGGTGGAAGCGGTTAATTTGACCCCCACGAGCAGGCTTGAGCCGATGACGACTGGGATACCTAATCAACCTACAATGGCCATTGATATTTTGGGACGCCAGATATGTTAGGATAAAGCTCGACCCTAGGGGCAGTTGTATAAGGTAGGCGTTACCCCACGCCATCCAGTGGGCTACTTTCCGTGGGCCCGATACATTCTCTCCTCCCAACACTCGCGGCTGTAGAAGGTTGGGTTGTACCAAGCGGTGTATTCGTCACTGTTCTACAATCACGCTCCCTATGTCTGGTGGGTCAAATCCTTCTTGAACCAGTGGAATCTTCCCACGAACACATTTTTGCTTGGGGATCGCGAAGTCTCTATCTCAGTGGAGGAGTTTCACGAAATTTCAGGGTTACCGGTTAGGGGAGAGCACTACGAAGAATTACTGGCTCCTGATGAGTACATATTCGCCACGGTGCCAGCTATGCATGAGGGCATGACGACCGAGAATGCTGTTCGGCACCAGCATTCGAGTCTGATCAAATCCTTGGGTATCTTTGAGATTCTGTTCATGACATCAGAAGGGCAAGGTGTCACTTTCGACACTTTCATTGCTTGCTTTCTCTGCGAGGATGTTTTATCCGAGAAGGCTCCGAAATTCACGAAGGTCAAAGATCCTTTCGGATTTGGCTTGAAGAAATTGCCGGCCAAAGAAGAGGATCTGCCGCAATTTTATATTCTGAACTCATCAGCCGTAGCTTTTGACGCGATCGCTGCCCCTGGAATGGATGAAGAAACTTTCTTTTTCGGTTTTATCAGTCTCTGGCTCAGCTGGTTTGCCATGCCGATGCATCGCCGCTTCATGAGAGCCTCCATCTTCTACCCTGCTCATCGCATAGCCGAAGGAGTGCGATTAGCTGTTGGTGTTGCGGGGTTGTCGCGCCTATATCACGGGTTAGGCATTGCCGCCAATACTTCAAACCCAGGTGCAGATACCGTGAATTTCTCCATCCACTACTTCATGTCATGGGTCGAGATGCACGTGTTAAGGGCGTTTGCCGTGCATCGGCGTCCTGCTTTCTATGAGTTGTACACATTCCCACGGATTATGAAACTGGTTGATGCTTCTGCTCCTGACCCAACCCAGCTAGGGGCTTTGCGCATATTACTTAATCCGTATTCAAACGAAAGCGGGATGGTTTTCAGCGATCGAGTCATTTATGCTCCTGCGGGACCCGTTCAACAGTTGTTTGATTTATCAAAGAATAGGATTCCAGCTTTAAAGATAAAAGAGATCATGCACTTATACTCAATCATTCCAGGGTATTTGGTGTTCCGCCGGAATGATACTGCCCTCTTTATGCGGTATAATCCATATCGCTTCGCTCAGCAGTTAGGCTACAACCAGGGCATTCCCCTTGAAGCCTTTTTAGTTGAGCCTACTCCCCATCTAGAGGTACCCCGCGTTGTTATCCATCACTTCATGCAGTTGAATACGGGCTCTCTTTTCATGATCCTGGAGCCCGACTATCTTCCGAGGCCCCTGGAACCCTTCAAAGGCTGGTATCGCCACTGGGTCGGTCCCATCATCGCAGAGGAAAGACTAGTGCTCTTTGAGTGTAGAGCTCCTGTTCCAGCTCAAGTTATCAGCGCTCCATTGTGGCCGCGATTGGTTGTTCACCCTCTTCTGAGGGGCAGCGGCTTAGTGCTTATCCCTAAAGCCGCTCTACCAGAATCAGTCCCCCGTACTGCTGGTATACCGGTACGTACTAGAGCCGAGGTAAAGGCTCCTGATAAAGCACCAACGATGGTGTCGCCAAAGGGTGATACCGAAGATGAGGTTGGACAGCGCCACGCAAAAGCGCCGAAGGGGAGGAAGCGCTCCTCCACTAGTGTTAGCTTAGGCTCCAAAAGGAGAAAGAAATCAGTCACCGGCCTACTCGACGCTTTGCTTGAATCCGAGCCCCTTATCCAGGATGAGCCGATATCTATGCAGGAGCTGGATGCCGGTCTTCTCTTCCCTGGCTCCTCTGCCAAGGAGGCTGCTCAGTTGGCCGAGGCTTTAAAGCGCTCACAAGATGAGGCTGAAAATGTGCACCCTAAAAAGAAAGGCTTTCCCCTGTTTTATTCTATGACGTCGATCCGTTATTACCTAGGTTACCAATGGGTCCTCTGACGATGGAAGATGAACGGGCTCTCAAACAGCCTATCTCGGCCGTTTCTGAAGACGAGACCGCTCTGAAGACAGGCGGGCATTTGCTTTTGATCGAAGCACGACGAGTGCAATTGATCAGAAAACAGCAGCGACTTAAGAAGGCCATACTTCAAGCTCCCTGGCATATTGGTGTGCATATATATATTTTTTACGCCTCTTTTGGCAATTAATTGGTACTACTTTCACCCCATCTTATCTTTACAAAAAAATTTGTAGGGCCTTCTGCAGCGGGCGTGGTCTCGAGCCCAGATCGTGCCATGGATGTAGATTCTACGAATATCTCCCGTGACGCACCGGAGGGTGTAGATGGGGATTACTGAAGCTGTTATCCCCGCTGTGGAGCTCCCGATGATGGCTTCTGTCCCTCCAGCAGAGACTACCACACCGGCAATAGATTCCAGGGATATCTCCAATGACACATCGGAGGGTGTAGAGGAGATTACCAAAGCTTCCATCCCTGCTTTGGAGCCCCCGGTGACAGCTTTTGTTCCTCCGGTAGAGATTGCCACATTGGTGATAGATTTAATGGATATTTCCAATGACGCACTTAAGGGGGTAGAAGAGATTGTCGATGCTGCTATCCCCGTCTTGGAAGTTCCAGCGGCGGGTTTTGTCCCTCTAATGGAGACTGTCATGTCAGCCATAGATTTCACGAATATTTCCAGTGACACACGTGAGGGTGTAGAGGAGGTTGCTGAAGCTGCCATCCCTCCAGTTCAGAGCGGGTGAAATAAAAAAGGTAATCTTATATACATATACATTTTGTGGATCTTTTTCCGAGGAAAACCTTCCAGCGTTTACTCGATATGGAGGCCCCGCAAGCGATACCTCCACAAATCATAGTCCTTTCTTCTGGCCAAGATCGGTATTCTTTTGCCCTTTTTGTTTTATATTTTCACAATGATGCTGATATGCCCTTTTATTTTAAACTACAGTACTGGAAGTCGACGACGAAGTCTAAATTCTTGACGGACCTGGGGAGCTCTCAACCCCGCCTTGCATGGCCGTGGGTAAGTGACGCTTTATCTTTGACATCCTTTTACTTATTCTATACTTGGAAAGGCAACTAACCGCATATGTATCTTCACAGCTTTGCCAGTCCTGACTCCATTAGAGTCCCGGATTTCCATGCCGCCAGGCCCTTACGCCCGACACATGTCTGAGAGGATGGCAAAATAAAGCATTCATTCATTGGAGACTTTCATTGAAGATCTTCGCGCTGGTAATTCTGTCACGGCTAAAGAATTCGCTGTTGAAGCCAACGCTTCCTTATATGTTCTTGCCACTTATCATGACGAGACACTGGTGCGTACTAAGGTCGAGTATTGCTGTCGAGTGGAGGCCTTCCTACATGGGATTGAATGCGTACGCCTTCCCTCTGATATCTTGTCTGTAAAGGCCTGCCTGCGTGGATGGATCGACCGATGCGCAGCCAATCTCCAGTCATGTGAGAAAAGGCTCAACCGGAAGTTTTCGGTAAGGGGGTTGGCTTCAAAGACTTTAGGGGAACTTCAAGCCCAGCTCACTACCAAGACCATTTATGCTTATGAAATTTGGTGAGTTCTTCAAGAGGCCATCACAGAGGTGGTAGCTCTTGATAAAACTGTTATTTTTACACGTGAGATGGTCGAGGCCCACAAGACTGCCGAGAAAGAGCTTGAAGGCCGATTTTCTTTATACCAGAACCAACAGACATGGGTAGGGACTCGGCTCGCGGCATTGGTAGAGCTCGAAGCAGAAGCCCGGCGGAAAAATAATGAACTTGCTAGCTTATTGAATCACCCACCAGCTTAGAAAACCTTTTACATCTTGTATTCATCTTGATTCATGAATAAAAAGTATCTTGAATTCATTTTGATTCATGAATAAAAGACATATTTCATTTCATACTTGTGTCTTTCTATCCTTCGATATCTTGACTTGGCGTAAAGTAGTTTATGTACTCATTGTGGAGTTTGTAGTTTATTCACTCATTTTGGAGTCTCTAGTTTATGCACCCATCTCGGAGTTTGTAGTTTATTCACTCGTCTCAGAGTCTCTAGTTTATGTGCTCATTTTGGAGTTTGGAGTTTATTCACTCGTTTCGGAGTTTCTAGTTTATGGACTCATTTCGGAGTTTATAGCTTATTCACTCGTTTCGGAGTTTCTAGTTTATGGACTTATTTGGGAGTTTGTTTAGTTTACCTCCTTGGGTTTACAGGCAAACTTATCCTAACGTTATATATAGATAACCCCTGCTCTTTGCGACAGGGGTTCGTTAGGTTTTGTGGTACTAGGGCTTTGGTCCGTGGTACCGTCGCGTTGGCTGATGTATTCCTCGATATGCAGTCTTTAAGCTGTTGTTCGAGTAGCCCCGCGACTGTCGTGTCTCAGATCCATTCGGGGGCTGGACAAGACATCTTCAAGTAATCTTCTTAGGCTATATGACCGTCAGTTAGAAGAGCAAGCGTTAAGAATTTGCCATGTCGCTTTGTACTTGAGATTAGGCTCAGTTTGGAGCCCCGATGAGTCATAACCACTTCGTGCCGGTGTGGGATGATCTCCGATAGTCTCTTAGGATTTATACGAGTTTCCGTCGAGACCCTGAAGCTGGGAATATGTCGTTGCTTCATTTTTTGTTTTGACGATGTCGTGCCGTTTCTTTACTGAAATAGGGTAGACATCTGTAGGAATTCTATGCTGTATGTATTGCAGTTGAAGTCCGGAGCTAGAAATATGCCTTTACTCCAGTTTGGCTTGGCTATTTGGAGCCTTTGCTGACATTGCGTCTGCTGTAACGAGAAGAATGTCGAGCCGGAGTTGGGATTTTGCCGTCACTCTTTTTTGATTTGGCTATTTGGAGCCTTTGTTGACATTGCGTCTGCTGTAACGAGAACAATGTCGAGATGGAGCTGGGATTTTGCTGTCACACCTCTTTGATTTGACTATTGGGACTTTTGTTAACGTTGCGTTTGCATCCTGCTGGAATGAGAAGGTACGCCGGGTTGTTTCTAGTTATATATGAACCGTCAAGACTTGGAGCTAGGAATTTGCCATAGCTCTGCTTTGTTTCGACCATTGGGTCTTTTATTGACGTTGCGTCTGCATCCTGATGGAATGAGAATGAATGCCGGGGTAGTCTTTAGGTTGTATAAGAACCGTCAAGACTTGGAGCTAGGAATTTGCCATGGCTCCGCTTTGTTTTGGCTTGGTGGAGCTTTGTTGATATTGCGTCTGCACCCTGATGGAATGAGAAGGAATGTCAAGATGATCTCTAGGTTGTATATGTCGCCATCACGACCTGGCTCTCCCTTTGATAGAGTCTGGTGAGAAAACATGGTTCCTTTTTTCATTTGTTCCCATGGATTGTATACAGGGATCAGTGTAGACTCACCCGCAGGTCATAGAAAACTTTATTTTATTTTCTTCTTTTTTTTTATAGCTGCGATGCTCTATCTTTTTAGATTTTCATATCGCCAAAGTCACGATTGCCCAATCATTTCGGCTATATCGTTTTCTTTTTCTTTTTGTTTTTACTCGCTATTTTTCATTGCGAGTTGCCAAAACATTTCGGCTGTTTCATATGCATATATTTTTTTGCTCGCTGATTTTTATTGCAAGTTGCCCCATCATTTCGGCTATTTCATATGCATTTTTTTGCCACTCGCTGCTATTTTTATTGCGAGTTTTGAATCTGATACCAACCTTGGCATCAACATTGCTATGACTGGGATATTACCAAGAGTGAATCATCATTTGCCGTGAAAGGACTTGGAGTTTGACACCTGTTTAGGTATCAACATCGCTACCACTGGAATACTGCAGGAGCGAATCATCATGTGCCTTTGTCGGTTTGAACAATGATGGCTTAGTAAACAGGGTTAGGATCTTATCGACTAAAACTTTTCGATTTTATGAGCCATAAGGGTCTCATAAAGTTATTTCTCCCTATGAGTCATGAGGATCTCGCAGGTGTATTTTCTCCTTAGGAATCATGGGGATTCCTAAGTGTGTGTTCTCCCTTGCAAGTCGTAAGGATCTTACAAGAGTGTTTTCTCCTTATAAATCGAGAGGACTTACAAGTGTTGTTCACCATATGGGGACATTTTGCGCCATTGGTGGAACTAGGTGAGGGCTATATTTATTTGTGCCCGTGGATTGTATACAATGGTCAATATTGAACCATCTGTAGGGCATCTTGGGGGATACGACGGCTTAAGAACAGGTTTGGATCCCTGTAACTTAAGGCTTCTGAATCCTATAAGCCGTGAAGGTCTAATAGGGAGAGTTCTCCTTACGAGTCAAGAGGATCTTATAAGTGAAAATTTTACGAGATTGCGCCCTTCCTGGTTTTCACAGACTCGCCGGTATCCCTGCTATTTTTACACACGGCGCCCTTTCGGGTTTTCATCCGTGCCCATTTTGTTTGTGAACATTGTCACGCCCCGCGTCCCAGAGTGCACTAAGATCGGCACGTGACAGAGCCAACCATGCTACCTGTGGCTAGGAAATATCCCTCCACAGTCACATTACGGCTGTCTATAAGATATCAAGAACAATGGAAATAAAATAAACTATCTAGTACATGTCCATATGCCAGAATAAACGAGTCAAGAAATATAAATATGCGGAAGCAATAAATCCAATAAACATTAACATCTGGAAAATACATCCTAAATACGGGCTCACATCAGGAAATGAAAGTATGGAAATAAAAATAAACTAAACTAAATACTAACAGGATCTTCACTGCTCGGCCTGTCGGCTGAAGTACTCCTGGTCAGCTTGCGACAAAGATAGAGGATCTGGGCCATGTAAAACCCAGACGTCAGTGCGTCATAATATCAAACGATAAAAAATATAATCAGGAGGTAACAAGATATGCAGGCATGAGTAGGAACAGTAATATGAATGTAATAAATAAACACGGATGTGGAACAGTGAAGGGTATCAGTGTATATGACGTGCGGTGATCTATCTAAACTGTGCTACTGGGTTAATTACTCTCAATTCTTTGAAATCAATTTAATAAATCGTCGATGTAACTCAATAGTATCCCATGCGTGCCCGGGACCACGGTCCAGATTCTCGGGCTAAAATCCAAGACATGCCGCTAGGCATTAAACATGAAACATGTACAGATGAATGATGTCAGCAACATCATCCCGGGGCTGGTCTAGCCCGTAAAACTGATCAGTATAAGTATCGAACTGTTGAGTTACAAGTCAGGTTTCATAATTGATTTTCCCTTACCCCCAAGTTATGTGTTCAAGTCAGGTATTAATAAATCTGGAGCTAATGCCAACACAGGATCAAGCAGGTACAGGTTTGTCTATACAGACAACAGGATATGTCCATCGGGACAACATGTCAGGATTGTCGGCATTAGAGACAGGATCAGGTAACATGTCAATTAGTGGTGTATCAGGTCAGGTCAAGTAGTGCACAGTGTATCAAATGGGTGCCTAACAGTAAAATATAGCAAGTATTGAATCAGGGTAAAGGTAAGGATGTGCGGTTAAAGCATGGATGCACAAATATCTATCAGGGGTTACATCATGACTATTTAGGATACACATTATCAAGCATGGGGTATTAATGTAACAATAATATGAATAAATATAATATGACAGGCAACTAGATATATAATTAATGATATGGATGCACAAATATCGATCAAGGGTTACACTTACAGCTCCAAAACTATATGGGATGCACATTATTAAGCATGGGGTGTTACTACAACAATAACATGAAATAATATGATCTGTAGATGCAGCCACATATATAATAGATGATATGGATGCATACGGGTATCCAAAAACAGTAAAACTTTAATATGGATGTATAATGCAATCAACATGTATATTCACTTGGATGCAAAATAAGATGCATAGAATGTAGCAAGATAAACTTGCCTGAACGGATCACACGACGGATGCATACGGCACGTCCGACGTCGGGTAAACGTCGCAACACACACGCGGCACGCGGGACGGGTGATCAATCGAAAATATTGCATTTTTAACACATCTATTTCCCTACTAATTGCAATCATCTAAAGGTGTTCGGTATAAATATAGCACATATTAGCAAAACATCCGTAAAATACCAAATAACTTGTGTTATACTTTAAAACCGGCACTTTAAGGGAAATTAAGTGTTTATCATTGTATCGCATAATCTTTGTGTAGCGCAACACTTGTCTCGAGAATCTGTGCAGGAAATTTCAGGAAAAGAGCCAAAACTGATAAAAGTGTTGAGAAAAATACGCCAAGTCCAAGACTTGTGATCTGGCAGTAAATAAGAAATATTTAGAAGATTCTACACATCATAAAAGTGCTACAAAGTCAGCAAAAACCTAACCTGAGAAAATCATGCACTGAAGCTTCCAATGGGCCGCGGATTCGCGGCCAAAGGCCCCTCCCCGCGGCGGATCCGCGGCTATGTAATCGTGACATCAGCGTCGCTTCGCTTCAGAATTCTCCATTCAAGGCCCACACTTCTTCAAGACACTGCAAATTCCAGAGATCTCCAGAAGCTTCTGTCCGAACAGTAAAGCTCTTTGTTCAAGCTAAACACTCTCAAGCTTCTCAAGCAAGCCTCTTAAATAACTACCTAAACCTAGAAGCTTCTCTCTAACCTCCAAGCTTATGAAGGAAGCTGGATCTAACTAACTAATTCTAGAAACTTCTTCCTAACTGCCAAGCTTACAAGGGAAGCTAAACTAAACCTAGCTTATGAAGGAAGCTAATCCTAATCAAGTTTCTAAGGGAAGCTAAAGGAGAGGCTATAAAAAGGACCCTAAGGCTTCACTCTCAAGGTTGTTGAATATTTAGAGGGTTGTTGATCCTTCAATCAATTTCCACCCACAAGTTGAGTGACACAACTTGTGTATTCAAACCCTAACCCTAATCCAATCACCAAAACCAAAATTCAAGATCTTTGAGTACAAATCAAGCAAGAAGCCTTCAACCTTTTAGAAGCGACGTCGATTTTCAATCGAGCAAGTGATCCGAGACGATCCGCGACCCACGGAGATGATGCGGAGCTAAATCGAAGATCTAGTTCTTTCCTTGAATCTTGTAGATTTTGAGAGAATTGTAACAAAATTGTTGATAAATAAAATGTGAAATTTCTTTATCTTGCTTACTTCTATATTTGAGCATTATGATTAGATCTCAATTCTTGATTGTGTTCTTTGATATGATGCTTGAGTAAAAACTCCGCTCGTGGAGGAGTCGAGAGAATCAATAGATGATGATGATTACAAATCTTAAAACGATTATTAATTCCTATAAGTTTTTTAAACTCTTGTAAATTGAATCATCGACAACCTAGTTTCGAGCGAAATGCTTTCTTGAATATTTTCACTCGTAATTAGAGATCGACGATTGGTGATTCAATTTACTAGAGGCTAGCTTTTTGAATGAGATTCATCGAAAGGACAAAGGATGAGATGAAGAAACCCTAGTTTCTTCGAAAGATCCTTAAACCTCGATTAATCGTCATCGATCTAGTATCAAATCATTAATGGATAAGAAAACGTAATCACTAGTTTTCATTACGTCTATAGATTCGATCGATTCCTACGAGCCTCATTACAAATCTTGATTACTAATTCGATTTGGATATCATCAATTCTTGATTCTTGATTTTGAGTTTTCTTGATTTAGATCTCGATAATTCTTGAAATTCACTTTTAAATCTTGAATCGAATTGCCTTTTCTTCTCTCTTTAATTTTTGACTCAACTAAAACAAATACGATCAAATCTCACTTTCCCTGTGGACGATCCGCACTCGCTAACGAACCTACAATTGACACCGTTATTGATTGCGGTTTACAAATTTCTTTGGTTGTGAATTCTATACATTTTCTACCGACACACCGAGATTTCATTCAATCAACGGGTCCAGGTAAGGCAAGAAGGTAACCACTCAGGTAGGGGACGTTCACTGGATTACTCGGGTCGTCGGCAGCGGCATGGCTCCGGTGGGTGATCACCGGAAAAGAAACAAGATCAAGAAAAGAAAGAAGAAAGAAGAAAGAAGAAGAAGAAGAAGAGAGGAGGGTGCTCTGGGGTTGGTGCTGGGGTTTGGGAGAAGGTGAGGAGGTTGTTGCGAAGGTGTGAGGTGACGGCAAGGGATCGCCGGCGAGGTGTGCAGGTGAGGTCGAGGTTTGGTTTGGGTTCTCGGGCGAGTTGCAGGGTGTTCGAGGAGGGAGGTGAGGCAGTGGAGAGGGTGTGAAGGTCGTGGTGAGGGTGGTGATGTCTGGGTCATGGGATGATCGGTGGCGAGATGAGGGTTGGAAGCGGTGAGGGGTGCTCGGGTGATGGGTTTGGGGTTTGCAGAAGAGAAGGGAAAAAGAGAAGGAGATTAGAGGGGAGGCGAGGAGGAGATGAAGATGGTGAGGGGATGCAGGCGAAGGTTGGGGTTGCGAGATGATCGGCGGCTAGTGTTAGGGTTAGGGTTCTCGTGGACGAAGCAGCAGGGATTTAAAAAGAAGAAGAAAGGAAGACGGGAGATGAGCGTAGGGGAAGGAAGGTGACGGGATCTCGCGAGGAATAATGATCGCGAGAGGAGAGAGAGAGAGAGAAAGAAAGAGAGAGAGAGAGAGAGAGAGGCAGTGTATGGTTAAAGAAAAATATATATAAATATATATGTGAAGAGAGAGATAGAGATAGTGGGTTAGAACTGTTGGGATTAGGATTTTGTTTTAAAGTTTTAAAAATATATATTTTAGTTATAAAGTTTTTTTACACGTATATATTTACTTATAGTAACTTATAGTAACAGTTATAAGTATATTGAAATATAATATTAGTAAATTTTGAGATTTTGGCTAGTACAAAATTGTTTCAAAATACGTCCGGATCGGGTCTAAAAATCTAGTTTTAAAATACGGAAAATATACGTGTCGACCAACATCAAAATAGGATATCCGGGTAACGAAAAAGTATACCCCCAAGAACGGATACACGTAGCGTGCACTTAGCTATCCAAACGGGTCCGTTTCACTGAACTGGACGAGAACACGATGTACGTACGCTACGACAGGGTTAGGGGTATCATGCAGGCCATACTAGATATTTTTAAAATATTTTATTTGACTTTAAATGTTATATTAAAAAAATGCAGATACCAGATATAATGCCAGTATGCAGTATATAAAAAATATGATAGTGCATGGATCCACATAACAAGCCGGGATAAATGATAAACAGGAATCAAGATAGGTTTCCAGCAAGCGGGTCGGGTCATATGCAAATACAAATGTCAAATACACTATTCGCACCCAAAACAGTAAATCAAGAAAATACCATAAATAAAGAAATACTCGAAATAGAACTGGTATAAATGAATTAGGGTGTTACATTATACCCAACTACAAAAGAATTTCATCCTCGAAATTCCAGGAACAAGAAAAGATAAACAAACATGAATCTATCAGAATAGGTGTGGAAATTTCTGTCGATTCTCGTCTTCTCTTTCCCAAGTCGATTATCCGTGCGAGCGATTTCCCATGAAACAAGTACGAGAGGGATAACCTTGTTCTTGATGACCTTTTTCTCTTCGATCAACAATCGACATCGGTCGCTCCTCATAGGTCAAATCCTCCCTTACAGTCAGCTCCGAATGATCTAATACGTGCATTTCATCTCGAACATACTTACGGATTTGAGATACATGAAACACATCATTAACACTCGCAAAAGATGGTGGTAAAGCCAATCGATAAGCCACTTCTCCAACACGCTCAATAATCTCGAAAGGCCTCACGAATCGAGGACTAAGCTCGCCTCGACTCCCAAAACGAATCACTCCTCTAGTCAGTGATATCTTCAAGAATACCAGATCACCAACAGCGAACTGTAGAGGTCTTCTCGATATATCGGCCCAACCCTTCTGCCGATCCTGCGCTGCCTTCATGTGATTTCGGATAGTATTAACTTTCTCCACTGTTTGTACGATCAAATCCGGTCCCAACAATTTTCGTTCTCCAATATCATCCCAACAAACGGGTGAGCGACACTTGCGACCATACAATGCTTCGAATGGAGCCATCTGAATAGTCGCCTGAAAGTTGTTATTGTAAGAAAACTCCATCAAGTGTAGATGATCATCTCACGAGTCCTTGAAGTCTAACATGCAAAACTCTCAACATGTCTTCAAGAGTTTGGTTCGTTCTCTCCGACTGGCCATCTGTCTGAGGATGATAAGCGGTACTAAACTTCAATCGCGTCCCCATACTTTCCTGTAAGCTCCTTTAGAAGAGCGATAATAATCGGATATCATGATCGGAAACGATACTCACAGGTACTCCATGCAATCTCACAATCTCCTGCATGTACCGTTCTGCTAACACTTCCGTTGACTGACCAACTCGAAATGGTATGAAATGAGTTGCCTTGGTCAATCGATCAACAATCATCCAAACTACATTGTTGCCCTTTAGACTCCACGGTAAAGCTGTCACGAAATCCATGGTTATATGTTCCCACTTCCACTGAGAAATCGGAAGTGGTTGCAATAAACCAGCTATTCTTTGATGTTCAGCATTAACTTGCTCTCACACCAAGCACTTCGCTACAAAGCGAGCAATCTCCCTTTTCATGCCTTCCTACCAGAAATGCTGTCGTAGATCACGGTACATTTTCGTGCCTCCTGGATGTATGGAATATGCGGAACTGTGCGCCTCCTTCATAACTTCTTCACGAATATCTCCTTTTGGCACACACAAATGGCTACATATCGTAACGAACCATCTTCATGAATCAACAAGTCCGTTCGAAGTCCCGCTTCTGTTTGTTCTCGAAACTTCTGCAATCTTGGATCGTGCGACTTCGCTGCTGTAATATTATCAATCAACGACGACTGTACATGCAGCTACATTAATTGTCCTTAAGAATACGGTAACACTATCTCCAACTCGAATCTCTAGAAATCATCGATAAGCTCCTTCTGTGCTGTCAACATCCGAATTGCTGGCAACCGACTAAGCGCATCCGGCACTACATTAACTTTCCCCGGATGGTACTTGAGATCCAGATCATAGTCAGCCATCAGCTCCAACCATGTACGCTGCCTCATGTTGAGCTCTTTCTGCGTGAACACATACTTTAGGCATTTGTGATCGGTGAATATTTCGACCCTTTCGCCCAATAAGTAGCGTCTCCAAATCTTCAAAGCGAAAATCACTGATGCTAGCTCCAAATCATGAGTTGGGTAATTCTTCTCATAGGTCTTTAACCGTCTCAATGCATAGGCTATAACATTCCCATGCTGCATCAGAATACATCCCAAACCTTTCACAGATGTGTCGCTGTGAATCACCAATCCTCCGGAACTGTCTGGTACGGTCAAAATAGGAGCGGTTGTCAATCTTTGCTTTAACGTCTCAAAAGCTGATGCACAATTATTCGTCCATACGAACGGTACCTCCTTTCTCGTAAGCTTGGTCAAAGGCTCAGCCAAACGAGCAAAATTCTCCACGAACCTTCAGTAATATCCGGCAAGTCCAAGAAAACTTCCGATCTCTGCTACGTTCTTCGGAATCGGCTAATCTTGAACTGCTGCAATCTTCTTGGGATCAACGGTGATTCCATCTCCGGATACGATGTGCCCCAAAAACTTCACTTCTTTAAGCCAAAACTCACAGTTGCTCATCTTTGCATATAATCTTTCTTGCCTCAACGTCTGCAGTGCGATCTTCAAGTATTCTGCATGCTCTTCCAGGCTCCTCGAGTAGACCAGAATATCATTGATGAACACCACTATAAACTGGTCCAAGAACGGTGAAAAGATTCAGTTCATCAAGTCCATAAATATCGCCGGTGCGTTCGTGACTCCGAATGGCATCATTAAATACAAGTAATGCCCATATCGAGATCGGAACGCAGTCTTCCAAATATCCTATGATTTAACTCAAACTTGATGATATCCGGATCGAAAATGCAGCTTCGAAAATACTCTCGTGCCACTGAGTTACTCGAATAATTCGCCAATGCGGGGGATCGGGTACTTGTTCTTAGTAGTCACCCGATATAATTCTTAATAATCGATGGACATCCTTCATGTGCCATCTTTCTTCTTGACTAGAAGAACTGGAACTCCCTAAGGTGAATTGCTGTTGCGAATCCAAACCTTCTCTAGTAATTTGATAACCTGCTTCTTGAGTTCTTCTAACTCCACTTGTGGCATCGGATAGTACGCCTTTGAGATTGGCGCTGCACCAGGAACAAGATCGATCGCAAACTCCACATCTCGTTTTGGCGGTAAACCCGAGATGTCCTCGAACACGTCCATGAACTCTTGAACTACAGTTGGCGCTTCCTCCTTATCAACTTCCATCGATGCAAGAACGATGCTTGTCGGCCTATCCCTAAACTCGACTGGCTCGACATAACTGCTACCTCCAGCAAAACAAACTCTAGATGTCCAGGAATCTGGAAAATCACTTTCTTTGCCCTACAATCGATTTGAGCATGAAAAGTGCCGAGAAAATCCATTCCCAAGACGACGTCATAACTGCCAGTATCAATCACCAAGAAATCTGCGAATAACTCACGTCCGCAGATAACCACCGAACAATCCTTACAGTCACTACTAGATATAATCTTCCCATTCTCAGTGTGTCTGTTCAACAACTAGACAGGGCCATGCATGAAATCGAGTGTGCAGTAATAAACTTGGATGACATAAAATAGTGGGATGCACCTGAATCGAATAATGCTAATGCGGGAAAATCATAAATAAATAGGATACCTGAAATGACTTCATCTGAAACCAAGATACTGAAGAAGATAAGCATGATAAACAGGATTCAAGCTTGCGATAAAACATAAACTAGTAAGCAGTGAAACCGAGAGAAGCAAGGTAATATAACGATCATAAAACAAGGAGATGAATTAAGACCAGGACTCCAACTTACTTAAATAGAGTACCACATTGTAACCATACTGCAGTTCATTGTTACAATCACATAACTCCATTCAAGTCGCCCAAATCCTATTATCAGAATCGAAGGAATAGGAAGGGAGAAACAATAGGGAATCAGGAGGATTCCAGGTTGAGATGTAAAGTCATTCATCTCGTCAAGATAAAGGGTCAAGTGAAAGATAAGATTCAAAAATCACGATAACAATGTTGCAGGACATGTCCCTGATTACGGGTTTCCTGATTCGTGTATTGGGTCCAATACCCAACTACAAAAGAATCAAACCCGATTAACTTAAATCCTATGGCTCTGATACCAAACAAACCCTGTCACGCCCCGCGTCCCAGAGTCCATTAAGATCGACACGTGACAGAGCCAACACTGCTACCTGTGGCTAGGAAACATCCCTCCACAGTCACATTACGGCTGTCTATAAGATATCAAGAACAATGGAAATAAAATAAACTATCTAGTACATGTCCATATGCCAGAATAAACGAGTCAAGAAATATAAATGTGGGGAAGCAATAAATCCAATAAACAGTAACATCTGGAAAATACGTCCCAAATTACGGGCTCACATCAGGAAAAGAAAGTACGGAAATAAAACTAAACTAAACTAAATGCTAACAGGATCTTCACTGCTCGGCCTGTCGGCTGAAGTACTCCTGATCAGTCTGCGACAAAGATAGAGGATCTGAGCCATGCAAAACCCAGACGTCAGTGCGTCATAATATCAAACGATAAAAAATATAATCAGGAGGTAATAAGATATGCAGACATGAGTAGGAACAGTAATATGAATGTAATAAGTAAACACGGATGTGGAACAGTGAAGGGTATCGGTATATGTGACGTGCGGTGATCCATATAAACCGTGCTACTGGGTTAATTACTCTCAATTCTTTGAAATCAATTTAATGAATCGTCGATGTAACTCAATTGTATCCCGTGCATGCCCGGGACCATGGTCCAGATTCTCAGGCTGAAATCTGAGACATGCCGCTAGGAATTAAACAGGGAACATGTATAGATGAATGATGTCAGCAGCATCATCCCGGGGCTGGCCTAGCCCATAAAACTGATCAGTATAAGCATCGAACTGTTGAGTTACAAGTCAGGTTTCATCATTAATTTCCCCTTACCCCCAAGTTATGTGTTCAAGTCAGGTATTGATAAATCTGGAGCTAATGCCAACACAGGATCAAGCAGGTACATGTTTGTCTATACAGACAACAGGATATGTCCATCGGGACAACATATCAGGATTTTCTGTATTAGAGACAGAATAACATGTCAATTAGTGGTGTATCAGGTCAGGTCAAGTAATGCACAGTGTATCAAATGGGTACCCAACAGTAAAATATAGCAAGTATTGAATCAGGGTAAAGGCACGAATGTGCGGTAAAAGTATGGATGCACAAATATCTATCAGGGGTTACATCATGACTATATATGATGCACATTATCAAGCATGGGGTACTAATGTAACTATAATATGAATTAATATAATATGGCATGCAACTAGATATATAATTAATGGTATGGATGCACAAATATCGATCAGGGGTTACACTTACAGCTCCAAAACTATATGGGATGCACATTATTAAGCATGGGGTGTTACTACAACAATAACATGAAATAATATGATCTGTAGATGCAGCTACATAAATAATAGATGTTATGGATGCATACGAGTATCCGAAAACAGTAAAAATTTAATATGGATGTATAATGCAATCAATATATATTATTTTTATTCACTTGGATGCAAAATAAGATGCATAGCATGTAGCAAGATAAACTTGCCTAAACGGATCACACGACGGATGCGTACGGCACGTTCGACGTCGGGTAAACGTCGCAACATACACGCGGCATGCGGGACGGGTCCAGGCAAAGCAAGAAGGTAACCACGCAGGTAGAGGACGTTCAATGGATTATTCGGGTCGTCGGCAGCGGCACGGCTCCGGCGGGTGATCACCGGAAAAGAAACAAGATCAAGAAAAGAAAGAAGAAAGAAGAAGAAGAAGGAGAGAGGAGGGTGCTCTGGGGTTGGTGCTGGGGTTTGGGAGAAGGCGAGAAGGTCGTTGCGAAGGTGTGAGGTGATGGTAAGGGATCGCCGGCGAGGTGTGCAGGTGAGGCCGGGGTTTAGTTTGGGTTCTCGGGTGAGTTGCAGGGTGTTCGAGGAGGGAGGTGAGGCAGTGGATAGGGTGTGAAGGTCATGGTGAGGGTGGTGATGTCTGGGTGATGGGATGATCGGCGGCGAGATGAGGGTTGGAGGCGGTGAGGGGTGCTCGGGTGATGGGTTCGGGGTTTGCAGAAGAGAAGGAGATGAGAGGGGAGGCGAGGAGGAGATGAGGATGGTGAGGGGATGCAGGCGAAGGCTGGGGTTGCGAGATGATCGGCGGCTAGTGTTAGGGTTAGGGTTCTCGTGGACGAAGCGGCAGGGATTTAAAAAGAAGAAGAAAGGAAGAAGGGAGGTGAGCGCAGGGGAAGAAAGGTGACGGGATCTCTCGAGGAATAGTGATCGCGAAAGGAGAGAGAAAAGGAGGGGGGAGAGGGAGAGAGATTGAGAGGAGAGAGAGAGGCTGTGTATGGTTAAAGAAAAATATATATAAATATATATGTGAATAGAGAGATAGAGATAGTAGGTTAGAACTGTTGGGATTAGGATTTTGTTTTAAAGGTTTAAAAATATATATTTTAGTTATAATTTTTTTTAAACGTATATATTTACTTATAGTAACAGTTAGAAGTATATTGAAATATAATATTAGTAAATTTTGAGATTTTTGCCAATACAAAATTGTTCTGAAATACGCCCGGATCGGGTCTAAAAATCTAGTTTTAAAATACGGAAATTATACGTGTCGACCAATATCAAAACAGGATATCCGGGTAACGAAAAAGCATACCACCAAGAACGGATACACGTAGCGTGCACGTAGCTATCCAAACGGATACGTTTCACTGAACTGGATGAGAACACGATGTACGGACGCTACGACAGGGTTAGGAGTATCATGCAGGACATGTTAGATATTTTAAAAATATTTTATTTGACTTTAAATGTTATATTTAAAAAAACGCAGATGCCAGATATAATGCCAGTATGCAGTATATAAAAAATATGAAAGTGCACGGATCCACATAACAAGCCGAGATAAATGATAAACAGGAATCAAGACGGGTTTCCAGCAAGCGGGTCAGGTCAGATGCAAATACAAATGTCAAATACACTATTCGCACCAAAAACACAGTAAATCAAGAAAATACCATAAATAAAGAAATACTCGAAATAGAACTGGTATAAATGAACTAGGGTGTTACAAACATACCGGTTTTTTTACGAGATTGCGTCCTTCCGGGTTTTCACAAACTCGCTGGTAGCCCTGCTGTTTTTATTCACGGTGCCCTTTTGGGTTTTCATCCGTGCTCATTTTGCTTGTGAACATACCTTTTTTTGCGACTCATCTGTTTGTTGGTGGGACTTGGGATGTGGCTTCATTGCTGCGGTAGCTGTGTAGCTGGTAGGACTTAAGTTGCATCTCCTGCTGTTGAGATTTCGATTGCAACATAGATCTCAAGGGCGGATATCGCCGTATTTGGGTCGATGCGCCATGTTTGAGACGGCGAACTAGTTTAGGAACATTTCGGTCTATTGTTAGTTTAGGAACATCTCGGTCCATTATCGCCGTGTTTGAGGCGACGCGCTAGTTTAAAGACATTCCGGTCCATTATTTCCATTCGAGGTGAAGTTTTAGTTGAAGGACGTCCCGGTCCATTGTTACCATTTTCGAGGTAACGGGTCTTCTGGATACTACTTTTAGCGTTCTGACTCAGGAAGATAGCGAGCGGATATAGGCACCGTCATCTATCATTGACCTGAATCGTAACCCGTTAGGCATTGTATCTTTTGAGGAATCGGCCATTTATTGGCTGTAAGGGTCTTTCGCCATGCATATCCACGAGCAGGTAGGCCCCACCTTGGTAGATCTTGTCTATGACGTACGAGCCGTCATAGTTCGGCTCGAATTCCCCCGTTTCGTACGATTGAGGATCATAGGTCTTTTGACGACTAGCACGAGTTCGCCTTGGCGGAATGTTCTCGGCCTGGTCATTTTTTCATATGACTGTGTCATCCTTGCCTTATAAGCCTCCAGGTTTTGCTGTGCTATAAGGCGAGTTTCGTCGAGGGCGTCGAGCTTCTCAAGCCGGAGATGAGCGTTTTCTTCATCTGTCAATTCGTATCGAACCGCTACTCGCAGAGAATGAATTTCTATTTCTAGGGGAAGTACTGCTTTCGTGCCGAATACTAATGCGTATGGGGTCGTATTTGTGGCTGTTTTGAATGTCGTCTGGTACGCCCAGAGAGCTTCGTGCAGCCTTTTATGCTAGTCTTTTTTTGTCTCTGGACACCGTTTTCTTTATAATCTTCGTCAAGGTCTTGTTGAAAGCTTCAGCTAGACCGTTAGCTCGGGGATTATAAACGGAAGAATATCTCCAGTCTATTTTATGTTGTTCTGCGAAGTGGCTGATTTTATGGCTCCTGTAGGCTGGTCCATTATCCGAGATTATCCGTCGTAGAGTGCCGAACCGGTAGATGACATGTGTCTTGAAGAAATGGAGAATATTCTCCGTCTTCACTTTCCTTAGTGGTATTTCTTCTGCCCACTTAGAAAAGTAATCTGTCATTTCTAGTATGAACCGATGTCCTTTGGATGATGCTGGTTCAATGGAGCCGATTATGTCGGTTCCCCACATTTTGAACAGCCAGCTAGCTACCGTTGGATGTAGCGGATTTGGATGTTGGTGGATGAAGTCCCCATGAATCTGACACGAGTGACACTGCTTCACATATTTGAGGCAGTCCTAAATCATTGTGGGCCAATAATAACCCATTCTTTTGATCTTCAGTTTCATCTTTAGCCCGGCTTGATGAGAACCGCAGAGTCCGTCGTGAGTTTCTTGAACGACTCTCTTTGCTTCTCCTGGCCCCAAGCACCTTAGCCACAAACTGTCAAGCGATCTCTTGTATAGAGTATCATTGACGAAAATGAAATACGGAGCCCGTTTCATGAGCTGATGTCTTGACGACGCGTTTTCGGGCGTTCAATGGGATTTGAAGTAGTCTATGAAGACTTCCCTCCAATCCTTGATCTTTTCTTCGTCTTCTATCTGGAAGACTACTTGTTTGGTCATTTCCTTTTCTTCAGATGACTCTGTTAAATCTTCCGAAGGTATCTCTGCTGGCGCGAGATCCCGACGACTTTGCATGATGATCTTTACGTCATTGAGGTCTTCGTCGGCCAATTCTTTAGCCAATCTATCCAATGCATCCGCTTTGCTGTTTTCCGCACGCGGTATACTCTCCAAGATGTAGGAGGGGATTTGTGTCAGCAGTTGCTGCACTCTTTCACCATACCTGATCAGTTCTGGTTTGCATGTTTGATAGTCGCCATTTACTTGGCTGACAATGAGCTGGTAGTCTCCATATATGAGGAGGTTTTGAATTCCCATGTCAACAGTGATCTCGAGACCTGTTATCAAAGCTTCGTATTCAGCTTCGTTGTTACTCTTCGGCTCCATCAGGAAGAAGGAGTAACGCAGTATCCCTCCTTGCGGAATCACAAAGATGAGACCCACCCCAGCATTGATTATGGGGGTGTTATGCTTCCGCCTTTTCATGGAAGATGCTCCATCAAAGTAGAGTTCCCATCGGGCATCATTCTCTTCTTCCTTTGTGTCGAACACATGTTCATCCGGTAACTCACAATTTAAGGGGAAGTCGGCGGGTATCGGATGCTCGGCGAGAAAGTCGGCGATGGCCTGGCCCTTCACTGCTTTGAGAGGTTGATACGTTATCGAGAATTCCATCAGGAGGAGGGCCTATTTGGAAAGCCTTCCTGTTAGTATGGCCTTTGACATCAAATATTTGAGAGGATCCACCTTTGATATGAGATGGACCTCATGTGCCAAGGCGTAGTGTTCGAGCTTCATTGTCACGAAGATCAGCGCCAGACAATACTTTTCGATGGGGGAATAGTTGTTTTCTGCCCCCAGGAGAACTCAATTAAAATAGTATAGAGCTCTCTCCTTTCCTTGATCATTCTCTTATGCCATAACGCACCTACAGAAACTTCAATGATCGTTGTGTACAAGATGAGAGGCTTTCCCTTAACCGGAGTAGTCAACACTGGCGGATTTCATAGGAATTGCTTGATCTCATCCAATGCATTTTGGCATCTATGATCCCAGATGAACGGGGTCCCCTTCTTCATTAGATGACTGTAGGGATGGCATTTTCTGAAAAGTTTGGCTATGAACTGCCGGATATACGCGAGCTTTCCTTGGAGAGACCGCAGTTGTTTGAGAGTTCTCGGCGTGGGCATTTCCGTAATCGCCTTGATCTTCGATGGGTTTATTTCGATGCCTCGGTGTCGTATGATGAATCCTATGAATTTGCCCGAAGAGACTCCAAACGCGCATTTTAGAGAATTCAATTTCAGATTATACTTCCGAAGACGTTGGAACACTATGTCTAAATGTTCCCAATACTCCTCATGAGAATTGCTCTTTACCACAAGGTCGTCTATATAGCATTCGACAATCTTGTATATGAGGTCATTGAAGATCTTTGTCATGGCCCTCTGATAGGTAGCGCCAGCGTTCTTCAGTCCGAAAGGTATCACCTTGTAACAAAATATGTCCAGCAGAGTCCGTAAGGCGGTGTGCTTTTGGTCTTCAGGATGCATTTTTATTTGGTTATACCTTGAAGATCCATCCATGAAGGAGAAGACCTCATGGGTAGACATGTTATCTATCATCAGCTCGGTAACTGGTACTGGAAAGTCATCCTTTGGGCAAGCTTTGTTGAGGTCCCGAAAGTCTACACAGATGCGCACCGTCCTATTTTTCTTCATTATTGGAACAATGTTGGCGATCCAGTCGGGATATTGAACTTCTTGGATGAAGCCGGAGTCAATTAGTTTCTTGACTTCGGCGTTGATACTCTTCTCGAGTTCAAGCCGCATTCTTCTTTGCGCCTGTTTGACTGGCTTGACGTCCGGCGATATAGCCAGTTTATGCACCACTATTTTTGGATCCAGTCCCGGCATCTCAGAATAGTTCCATGCGAAGCAGTCTTTATATTACATAAGCACGTCCTTTAGTGTGGCCACCTGTTTTTTAGACAACAGCTCACTGACGAACGTGGGCCACGGCTCGTTTTTCATCCCTAAGTCGATTTTTCTAAGGTTGTCCGCCGTAGTGTGTATCCTATCTTCTAGCTCTTTCGGGGCTGGTGGAAACTCTGAGATCACCTCATCCTCATCTTCATTTGCGAAGCACCTGAAGAATTCATCCATATTCTCATGCCCTCCCTCCTTTGAGAGTGTTATCATGTAGCAAGTATGAGTTCACTTCCATTCTTGGTGTTGAGCTGGTCCTACCTTCGCGATATAGGTTCTCTTTGGCTCATGCTTTTGCGATGGGGTCACCCTCCAGCTGTCGGATAAAGCAAACTTGCCTTGTTGATATTGGTCTTCGACCCGGTCTTTAAAGGTTAAGCAGTCTTCAAGGGGATGTCCTATTGCTTAATGATAAGAGCAATAATCCGGGTGATGGACCTCATTTATCTGTGCAGGATACCGAGGCTCCGGGAGTGTCATCATTTGATACTTCATAACAAGGTTGAATATTTTCCTTGTCTTGTCTTGAAGGAAAGAGTATTCCTGTCCCATCTTCTTCATAAAAGACGGATTCCAGCTGAATTTTTCTTGATTGCATGGCTTCTTGGATCCACTTCGCTGTTTCCGAACGTCATTCTCGTTCTTCAGTTTTTTTTGCCCCTGTTTCAGGCTTTTCTTTTGTCGCGAGAACGTACAGCGGGCTGAGGGTGAAGGGCATCGTAATCTTCTCTTTCCGCAGACTGCTGATTGAGACGCTGCGTCCTGGCCTGTTCATAAATAGCCATTTTACGGTTGTGATCATCCCGAACCTTTTGACTGGCTTCTCTTATTAGCTTATCAACTTGCTCTTCAAATGACGGACTTGACGTTCTTATAGCAGGATTTTGCTCCGTTTCAACGTCACAGCTATCTGGAAAAGCATTCCTTTCTCCACTGGAGTTATTTATGGCGCGGCAGTTGTGGAATTGCTCCTGTTTATTTGACCGAACATATCCAAGCCTCGTCATCTCTATCCTCCCGTTAGGCATCTTTCGCTGAGTCCCGGGAACGTCCCAGATCTTGTTATAGAACTGGGCTCGTCGAATGGTTTGTTTGAAGGGTATGCTTTGGCATCTTAATAGCCTTTTTAATCCCTCTGCATAATATATGGGCAGACGGATTGGTTGAAGCCTGTCAAGCGCAAGCTCGGCACCATGCCAGACTTCTTTCTCCATTTTGGTCTCCGTAGATTGATAGAAGAGGATCACATTTTCACCTCTTCGCCTGGAAGGGACGTAAAAAGTCTGCAGCTCATATACGCTGTATGTATCAAGCGTATCAAGTTCTTTGTAATGCCATGGCAGAACCATGGTGATTTGTAAACTCTGATCAGCTCCAGTAATGGTTTGTGCTGACAAGCGAGTGGAGAACACGGCGCTGGCCTTGTCCTCAGAGTCACTGCCAAAGACCAAAATAGGAGTATATGGTCCGGGCCTATTGCATTGGGGTTGCCCTGAGTAGACTATTTCCTCATCTTCCTCGGTGTCACTCCTAAAGATCGGGATGGTAACAACCGACTTCCGTTTATCCTCCGGCTTATGACATCTTTCCGTATCTTTGAAGTCTGGTAGGAAGTACTTTGCATTTTCATATTTTCGGACTTCGTTTACGGAGAATGGATTTAGCTCCCCCGTAATGGTATACTCGAGGACGTCTTTGAAATACTTCATACACCGGTGTTGTGTAGAAGGGATGACGTTGTACTCGTGTAATCAAGGCCTGTCGAGCAGAGCGTTGTAGCAAGTCTTGGTGTCAATGACATGAAATTTGATGTTAGTGACGAGTAGCCCGAAGCGTAACGTCAATATTATAGACCCAAGCGTCCATGATGACTGTGAGTTGAACCCAGAGATGGTAATTTTGTCCCTAGCCAGGTGCTAAATGTTCATGCAAATTTCCTTCAGTACTCTCACGTTGAGAAGGTTGACGGAGGACCCATTATCGACCAGGATCTTCCTTATCTTGATGTCGTGTCAATACCCAGTGATGTATAATGGGCGATTATGTTCGCATGTACCGAGAAGGAGGTCTTCATCACCGAATGTAACGCCAGCTGTGTGAACCTCTGCCATCTCGTCCTTCATCTTCTTTTCAGCTAAAAAAGCTTGGAATTGATCAGGCTCTTATAATGCCCTAATCAGTGAATCTCGTGCCTTCTTGGACAGGAAGAAAGCATCCAGTATGCTCAGTTGTGAAGGTATTTTTCTCAAATGTGTCAGGACGTTGTAATCTACCTTATTCTTTTTAGGCGGGTCCTTGGCTGCGAGCTCTTTGACAACTCGATCATCAAGGGCAATTTACTCAGGGATTTTATCTTTCCCTGTCTCTTTTGTTCGAACTTTTGTTTGTGGGTTCGAGGTTCTTTTCAGGCAGCGTACGGTTACGCAGCTGAGTGTTCTCACAGTTCTTCTCCTCCTCTTCTTTTTCGGAGATGGAGTCCTTGAAGAGAGAGCCAATGGTCATTTCTTCCTCAAAATCGCTCCCGAAGGTAAGAACTTGGAGTTTTTCCTTTTCCAAACTGGTATCAACTATATGACAGTTGCCAGTCATTTTCTCACGTGCACTTGTCAAACTTCTTTCCTGTCGACGAGTTTCGTGCTTCATTCTCTTGAAGTGTTGTTGGTGGACAACGTATCCTTTCTACCACTTCTTGAAGGCACTGCATTCTTCGGTGGGGTGCGTAACCCTCCGATGATATAGACAGTAGCTTAGATATGAATCTTCTCCGTCGAGGCTTATGACCCCGGGCGTGTTTCCTTTGAGAGGTGGCAACTTCATTCCCACCGACAGGGCTTTAGCGAACCACTTCTCTGTCTTGATCCTGCTCTTGTTTACCGCAGGTGTGCTTCGGTCTGGTCGGAGTACTTTACGACTCCTCTTTGCCGCAGCTTCTTTATCCTAATGCTGATGCTTTGCCTTTTCGTATATGGTTGTTTCGCGTTCTAGGTCAACTTTGCTTTTTCGAAAGTCTTCGTTTAAGAGCCTATCGATTAGGTCTTCTTCTGGCAGTTCCGGGGATTTTAGCACCGTATTTGCCCCCAGTTCCTCTGCGCTGTTTTCTGACGCTGAGGGAGCTTCTTCACCATTTAACGACGAATGGGAAACCATGTGGTAACTTGCTACATAGTCTTCGGTTTCTTCTGATTAGTCATTTTCCTCATTGTTGTCACTCTCTTCGTTCTCAAGAATATGCTTGAGGAACTCTTCGAGGGTGACCGGTGTCCGCGCCTTCTGGTTGTATTCCTCTAGCGCGTCAATGTACCTTTGTAGATCTGTGCGTTTGTTGTCATACTCGGCGGGTTGCACATGCTTCTTGGTCTTCTTCTTTTTCTTCGAAAACTTTGAAGGTTCGACTTGGGGATTTTGTCCTTTGTCGACAGTTTTCGGTACGGGATGCGGTTTCAGCATCCCTTCGATGATTTCCGGTTCATGCGGGCTCTTCCACCTGATTGCTGGACATGCCTGGAGATCCTTCAACATTCTTTTGGTCTTTGCTGAAATAACGATTTCCCATGGAGCTTCTTCTACGAGCGAGAATGATGCCCTCAGTGTATCCACCTTTTTGGGAGCGTGCTTCTGTGGCGGGTTTACCTTTCAGTTCTCAGAAAGCACAAATTTCCCCTGTTGATACCGGTCCTCGACCCAGTTCTTGAAGACGTAGCAATCCTCAATTGGGTGGCTCACAATTCTGTAATAAGAGCAGTAGTTAGGGTTGTTGACATCGCCTGGTTGCGGTAGATGTCGTGGGTCCGGCAATGTGATAAATTTGTTGCGCACTGCTAGCTCGAACAGTCTCCCCGTCTTGACAAGGGGAAACGAGTAGGCGCATCCTAGCCTTTTTTCCACGGATAGGCGTGGATGTGCATTGTTTTGGCGAGTAACTGGTTTTGGGTCACTTGGTTGTTGCTGAGTGTTGGCAACGAAAGCCGCTTTCCCTTTACCCTTGGCATTTTGAGGGTCCATTTTTTAGGAGGAAAGCCCGTGGTCCATCTAGTCCATTTGGGCCAGCTTGTCGATCAGGGCCTGGAAGGTAGTCGCTTGAAGAACGTCATGAACTGGGACAAGTCGTTTGCGGATCTAAGGTCCCGATGAACAGGCCCACGGCGGGAGATTCTTTGATGCGCTGTTCGCATTTTGACCATAGGTTCTGCCACCGGATCACGTATTGGACCTAGGTTTCTCCTGACTTCACCCTGGCATTGATTAATGCCGTGATCAGGGTGCGCTCGCTTGCGCTGGCAAACCGCTGTGTGAACAGTAGCTCCATCTCTATGAATGTTTTTACGGAGTCAATTGGGAGCTCCGAATACCATTCAAAAGCCATTTCCGACAGGCTACCAACGAACTGGTGAAGCAGCAGTTTGTCGTTTCCTCTAGTGTTGCCGCACAAAGCTCTGAACTGAGAGACGTACTGATGTGGGTTGCATGTCCCTTTGTACACATGGAACTTGGGGATCATGTATCACGACGGGTATTTGATTTGGTCATACCAGCCCGGGTCCGGCCGTCCAGTTATGACGATTTGGCCAGCCGCTTCACTAGCTTGATGTGCTCGTATTTGTTGAGCAATGTAATCATCAAGAGCAGCCTTAGAGATCGTTTCCTCCCTGGCCATTGATAGAGCCGGAAGAGGGTTTGATGTTTCCCCTCTGTCATCCTCGATGATTATCAGTGGATCTTCGGCTGGAGATTCTGGCTGGATCATCATTCCAACTATGTCCTGGAACAGAAGCGTTTAATTTATGTTAGCAGCTTGTTCCGAGGCCTCCTTATCCTTCCTTTCAAGCACCCTTCATAGGAACTCTGTATCGGTCTCCCGTTCTTGTCGCTGTTTGCTTGCTGATTCCGGACTTTTTTTTCTGTCCGGTGAGTGTTGCCATTTTCGTCAGCATCTCCTGGAGTTTTTGTTCTTGCACCTGAACCTTTGTTAATGACCGAATTTGCGATCGATGACCCACGGAAGCACGGCTTTCCGCTTTCCTGGAAGGCATGTAAACCGTGTGTACGATTATGCCCCCAGACTTGGGGCGTTTGGGTCCAGCGCCTTTGGAATTTGCCGCAGGCGTTGAGATTTTCTCCGGCCTTGCTCTTTTGTGGGAGGTCGAAGTTGAAAGATCCGTTGTAACAGGCACCCGTGTGGAAGAAGTCCCTCGCTATATGATGGAGGTATAGTTTTCCTCTTGTCGAACCTTCATTTTCTTCAGTTGACGAGAGTGGTTCTTGTTGATCACAGAATCTTGGACTTTCCGCCAGACCCTGTGGATTTGGGAAGAGAGCCGCTGAGGAGGCTGCTCCGGTTTTGCCTGCGTCGTGTTTTCAGCAGGTAGTGGAGATTTCTTCAGCACTGCGATTGGAGAGTTCTTTAGCACTCTCCTAAGCAGGTCGAAGCTGTTCCCGGTTGGAACAGCAGCGTCAACTTCAACTAATGGAGCTGGTAGGGTACGTCCAGAAAGGGAGTTGGCCCTGACTTTCCTTACTCGGCGCCAGTGGCGACGTCGAGCATGCCTTGCAGATGGGGCTACCTCAGTTTTGGAAGCAGCTCTGTTGTGCCCCAGCTTTGGTGAGGGGCTGCTGTTGTCGTCAATCGGTTGAAGACCGACATCCTTTGAGAAGGAACGACCAATCTTTCAAAGACCGATCTTTTGGTATGAGAAGCACCTTTGACGGCTTCAACATTAGTAGGAGTTGGAACGTCTATCCATTTTAGGATAGCCCTTTCAGGTATCACGCGTCTCTTTGCGGGCCCACTTGAGCTTTGGCTCAGCCTGTTGAAGACTGAGTTGGCAGAATCGGACAACCCGTTGAGAGGGGCTGTGAGGGTTGCAAGACGATCGAAGTTCAACTTCCTTGGAGCTTCCTTTTACGGAGCTGGGGCGTTGAAGCTCGTTGGCGGGAGCATGGTCCCGAAGAACAATCCAGTGGTGGCTTGAGTTACTTGCCCCACTGGCATTGAAAAGATGGAGACCGTATTGGGCCCGTATGTCACTTCTCCAGTTGAGGCGAAGCGAGAGTTGTTGTTGCATTTTGTGCAGCCGGAAGCCATTGACCTTTTTCCTGCACAGAAGCAAGCCACCAAATCTTAGTACCTCGAATCCAAGGGCAACCATAGAAAACCGCGATTTGTTCGCGAAACACGACACATGAAGTGTGGAGTGGAAAGAGGAAAATATCCAACCGGGCGTGCCAGAATCTGTTTACCGCCGAAAATAGAGAAGAACTGGGATGGATCGTCTTGCCTGAATTCCAGGGCAGATGCTATTTGGATTTATCCGTCCACCTCTCCGAAGATACCAAGTTGATTTATGGTACCATATATCGGAGGTTTGAACGAATGCGACCGTTGTAGCAGACTTCATCAAATTCCCTCTCGTTTGCGAGGGTTTTTTTTATTATGGCGATGCTCTTCCCTGCAGGAGCAAGCCAATGCAGTTAATTACGTTACCGCATGTCACGCCCCGCTTCCCAGAGTACGCTAAGGTAGGGACGTGACATAGCCAACCATGCTACCCGTGGATAGGGAAAAATCCTTCCACAGTCACATTACGGCTGTAGAGATATCAAGAACAGGAAAGTAAACTAAACTATCTAGTACATGTCCATGAGCCAGAATAAATGAGTCAAGGAATGATAATATGCGGACGCAAAAGATACAATAAATGAAACACATGGAAAGTAAAACTGCATACCAACAGGATCTTCACCGCTCGGTCTAACAGCGGCAATACTCCTGATCAGTCTGCAACAAAGGTAGAAGGATTTAGGCCATGCAAAACCCAGACGTCAGCGCGTCATAACATAAAGCAATAATATAAACAGGGTAATCAAGACATGCAAGTATACTCATAAATGGTAAAGCAGGTGTAACAGCAATATAAATCAGGGCAGTGAAGGGTATTGTGCAGTGAGTAAACTAAACTGGTCTATTGGGTTATCTACTCTCAAGTCTTTGAAATCAATTTGATGAATCATCGATGTAACTCAATAGTATCCCGTGCATGCCCGGGACCACGGTTTAAGACTCTCGGGCTGAAACCGAGACGTGCCGCTAGGCACTAAAACAAGGAATATGTAAAGACAAATGATGTCAGCAGCATCATCCCGAGGCGGGCCAAGCCTCTAAAACTGATCAGTATAAGTAAGCAACTGTCGAGTTACAAGTCAGGATTTCATCATTGATTTCCCCATACCCCCTAGTTATAAGTGTTCAAGTCATGTATTCAAATAATCTGGAGCTAATGCCAACACAAGATCAGGCATGTACAGGTTTGTCTGGATAGACAACAGGAGCGGTCCGTAAGGAAAACAGGTCAGGTTTGTTGGCATTAGACACAAGATCAGGTAACGGGTAAGACCATGGTACATTAGGTCAAGCCAGGTAATGCATAAAGGTGGCATGTTATGTCAAGAGTTGCACAGTACCATATCATGTCAAGTAGTAGGTGTAACAAGTCATGTCAGGGTGTACAAGATATCATGTGGGTGCTCATAATCAACTAGCATAAGCATGGGTGTACAAAACAAGCATGGGTACTAATAGCACAATAAACTGGAACATGTAATATGATATGCAAAATAGATACAGATTAAACTATAAGGATGTATGGTTATCGATTAAGGTTAGATTTATAGTTCCAATATTAATTAGGATGCAATTTATTAAGCATGGAGTATTAATATCACAGTATTATGTAGTAATGTGATCTATGGATGCAATTATATGTATCTTAAATGCGATGGATGCAAATGGGTATCCGAAAAGTTATAAAACTATAAAATGGTAATGTGGGATGTACAACTAAGCAATATGTGATATAAATATCGATATAATAATATTAATATGGATAGCATATTCAAAGCGATTAATAATCATAAAAGTTGTATTGATTAACCATGCACAAGAAAGTTCCGTTCAGAAATTCAGCGTCACCCTGATTTGTAAAATAGCTTAAAAATAACAAACGTTCTCCAAAAGGGACGTGTTTTATACCAAAATAAATATAATTCAATAAGGTTTTCGTTTTTATAAGTATAAGCATCTCAGGTTGTCCCTACAAAAAGCTATGAACATTCGAAGTTGAAAGTTTGCTGCTGGAATTTCCCTGGACAGCAGTTTAGAGACATGTTCATTTGCATTTTAAGTTATTTAAACAATTTATTTTGTAAGTAAATATTCCATAGAGTTATAGTATTCTGAGTTAGCTTCGTAACGAACTAAAGAACATATACTAATGATTTTTCTATGATTTATATTAAATTTTATAAGGTAAGATGTACAGTAAATTTCAGATTTGTCGTATCCGCTTTTTCAACGACGTTTCATGTGTAAACTATAATATTTTCAAATGTATAATATTATAAAATGAAGATTATAAACTAATTAAAGATAATAATAAGAAATATTACGACGATATATATTTTAAATGATATGGATGCAGTATAATGTAATCTAGTATGTCACAAGATAAGTTTTCATGATCTAGATTTAAAATGATATAAACGGATGCAAACGGAACATCGAAACGTTATAAAATTAAACATGGGGTACTAGATTTAAACTATAGGTATGGTATTTATTTAAATAGGTATAAAATGAATTATATAGCATGTAGCAAGATTAACTTGTCTAGACGGAACAAGAATGGATGTGTACGGAACGTCCTTCGTCGGCGAAATGTCGCGGCGCGCGCACGGTACATGGAACGGTTCCAAAAAACGCACGAGGGTGATCACGCAAGTCAGGTACATTCACTGGATCACTCGGATCGTCAGTGATGAGCACGGCTCCGGCGGTGATCACCGGAATTAAGAAACAAGATCAAGAAAAAGAAAGAAGAAAGAAGAAAGAAGAAGAAGAAGTAAGAAGAAGAGGTTGTGTATTAAATAAGGAAAGAAAAATTAAATAAATAAAATATATATAAATATATATATGCAGAGGAGAGAGAGAGAGAGAAAGGAGTTGTTAGTTTGTTAGGAAATTAGATTTAAAATTTTAAAAGATTCTTAGATTTAAAATTTTAGATAAGAGCTTTCAGTTTGTTAAAGAAATCGTATGAAAATATTTAAAATAAATTTTAAAATTAAATAAATTGAATTTTGGCGGGATACAAAAATATTTCAAAACGCGCCCGGGTCGGGTCTAAAAATTCAGATTTAAAATACGAAAAATATGCGCGACTTTCAAAATTTAAAATGAATACTCAGGTAACGAAAATGCATACCCCTAAGAACGGATGCACGTACATGCGCGTAGCTATCCAAACACGTCCGTTTCACTGAACGGGACGAGAACACGATGCAAGGACGCTACCACAGGGTTAGGGGTATCAAGCAGGCTATGAAATGCAATTTTAAATTATTTTTCGTGATTTAAATTGTTATATGCAAAAGATGCGATACTAGATAAAATACCAGTATATACTAAATTATGATATGCACTAGTCCATACAATAAGTCAATATAATCTATAAATAAGAGTCAAACAGGTTCAAGCAAGCGGGTCGGGTCGAATGCAAAGTAATATGTAAACTACCATTCGTACCCAAACACGCTAAATCAAGAAAAGACCACGGATAAGTAAATACGGAAACTGGAATTGGTATAAACGAACTCGAGTGTTACATTATACCCAACTACAAAAGAATTTCGTCCTCGAAATTTCAAGAACAAGAAAAGGTAAACAATCAAGAAACTACAGGAATAGATGGGGAAACTTCTGTCGGACTTCATCTTCTCGTTCCCAAGTTGGTTCTCCATGCGAGCGATTACTCCAAGAAACAAGTACAAGAGGGATAAATTTGTTCTTAAGAACATTTTCCCTTCGATCCACAATCAACATCGGTCGTTCCTCAAAGGTTAAATCTTCTCATACAGTCAGTTCCGAATGATCCAGCACGTGTATTTCATCTCGAACATATTTACGGAGTTGAGATACATGAAACACGTCATGAACATTTGCTAAAGATTGTGGTAACACCAATCGATAAGCCACTTTTCCAACACGCTCCAAAATCTCGAAAGGCCCAACGAATAAAGGACTAAGCTTTCCTCGACTCCCAAAACGAATCACTCCTCTAGTCGGTGATATCTTCAAGAATAATAGATCACCAACAGCGAACTCTAGAGGTCTTCTCGATGTATCGACCCAACTCTTCTGCCGATCTTACGCTGCCTTCATATGATTCCGGATAGTGTTAACTTTCTCCACTGTTTGCACGATCAAATCCGGTCCCAACAATCTTCGTTCTCCAACATCGTCCCAACAAACAGGTGAACGATACCTGCGACCATATACTGCTTCGAATGGAGCTATCTGAATAGTCGCCTGAAAGCTGTTGTTGTACGAAACTCCACCAAGTGTAGATGATCCTCCCATGAACCCTTGAAGTCTAACATGCAAGCTCTCAACATGTCTTCAAGAGTTTGGATCGTTCTCTCCGACTGGCCATCTGTTTGAGGATGATAAGCTGTGCTAAACTTCCATCGATTCCCCAAACTTTCCTGTAAGCTCCTCCAGAAGTGTGATAAGAATCGGGTGTCATGGTCAGACATGATGCACACAGGTACTCCATGCAATCTCATAATCTCCTGCATGTACCATTCTGCTAACGCTTCCGTTGACTGACCAACTCGAAACAGTATGAAGTGAGCTGCCTTGGTCAATTGATCAACAATCACCTAAACTGCATTGTTGCCCTTTGGACTCCGCGGTAAAGCTGTCACGAAATCCATGGTTATATGTTCCCACTTCCATTGAGGAATCGGAAGTGGTTGCACTAAACCAGCAACCCTCTGAAGTTCAGCCTTAATTTGGTAACACATCAAGCACTTTGCTACAAAGCGAGCAATCTCACTTTTCATACCTCCCCACCAGAAATGCTGTCGTAGATCATGGTAAATCTTTGTGCCTCCTGGATATACGGAATACGCGGAACTGTGTGCGTCCTTCATAACTTCTTCGTGAATATCTCCCTTTAGCACATACAAACAGATACCATACCGTAACGAACCATCCTCATGAATCAATAAGTCCGTTCGAAGTCTAGCTTCAACCTGTTCTCGAAACTTTTGCAATCTTGGGTCCTTCGACTGCACTGCTTTAATACTTTCGATCAATGACGACTGTACTTGTAGCGACATCAACTGTCTTGAAGAATGCGGTGGCGCGATCTCCAACTCGAATCTCCGAAAGTCTTCAATAAGTTCCTTTTTGTGCAATCAACATCCGAATTGCTGGTAACCGACTAAGCGCATCCGATACAACATTAACTTCCCCGGATGGTACTTAAGATCAAGATCGTAGTCAGCCATCAGCTCTAACCATCTACGCTGCCTCATATTAAGCTTCTTCTGTGTGAACACATACTTCAGGCTTTTGTGATCGGTGAATACTTCGACTCTTTCGCCCAATAAGTAGTGTCTTCAAATCTTTAAAGCGAAATCACAGCTGCTAGCTCCAAATTATGAGTTGGTTAATTCTTCTCATGGGTCTTCAACTGTCTCAATGCGTAGGCTATAACCTTTCCATGCTGCATTAAAACGCATCCCAATCCTTTTCCAGATACGTCGTTGTGAATCACCAATCCTCCGGAACTTTCTGGTATGATCAAAATAAGAGCGGATATCAATCTCTGCTTCAACGCCTCAAAGCTGACTCACACTTATCCATCCACACAAATGGTATTTCCTTGCGCGTAAGCTTGGTCAAAGGCTCAGCCAACAGAGAAAATTCTCCACAAACCTTCTATAATACCTGGCAAGTCCAAGAAACTTCTTATCTCTGCAACATTCTTCGGAATCGGCCAATCTCGAACTGCTGTAATCTTTCAGGATCAATGGCGATTCCATCTCTAGCCACACGTGCCCCAACACTTCACTTCTTCAAGCCAAAACTCGCACTTGCTCATCTTTGCATATAATTTCTTGCCTCAATGTCTGCAGTGCGATCTTCAAATGTTTTGCATGCTCTTCAATACTCTTTTGAGTAGACCAGAATATCATCAACGAACACCACTATAGACTGGTCCAAGAATGGTGAAAAGATTCGGTTCATCAAGTCCATAAATATCACCGGTGCGTTCGTGACTCCGAATGGCATCACTAAATACTCGTAATGTCCATACCGAGTTCGGAACATAGTCTTGCAACTATTTTCTTATTTAACTCGAACTTGATGATATCCGGATCGCAAATCCAGCTTCGAGAATACCATCGCGCCACTAAGCTGCTCAAACAATTCGCCAATGTGAGGGATCGGGTCCTTATACTCAATAATTACCTGGTTTTAAATTCTCGATAATCGATGCACATCCTCCTTGTGCCATCTTTCTTCTTTACTAGAAAAACTAGACCTCTCCAAAGTGAGTTGTTGCTGCAAATCCACTCCTTCTCTAGCAATTTGGCAATCTGCTTCTTGACTTCTTCCAACTCCACTAGTGCCATCGGGTAATACGCCCTTGAGATTGGCACTGCACCAGGCACAAAATCAATCGCGAACTCCACGTCTCGCTTCGGCGGTAAACCTGATATGTCTTCAAACACGTCCATGAATTCTCGAACTATAGCCGGTGCTTCTTCCTTATCAACTTCCATCGATGAAAGAACCTGGTTTGTCGGCCTAGACCTAAACTCGACTGGCCCGACAGAACCGCTTCCTCCAGCAAAACAAGCTCCGGATGTGCGGGAATCTGGAGAATCACTTTTCTTTCCTTACAATCAATATGAGTGTGGAAAGTGCCGCGAAAATCCATTCCCAAGACAACAACAAACGAGGGATGCACCAGAATTGAATAATTCTAATGCGGGGAAAACATGAACAAGTAAGATACCGAGATGACTTCATCCGAAGTCAAGATACTGAAGAGAATTAAGCATGGTAAACATGATTCAAGCTGGCGATGGAACAATAACTGGTAAGTAATGACACCGAGAGAAGCAAGGTAATATAATGATCATGGAATAGGGAAGTGAATCAAGACCAGGACTCCAAGTTACTCAAATAGAGTACCGCATTGTAACAATGCTGCAGTTCATTGGTACAATTACATAACTCCACTCAAGTCGCCCAAATTCTAGTATCAGAATCAAGAAACAGGGAGAAACAATGGTGAATCCAAAAAGGTTTCAAGCCGAGATGCAAAGTTGTTTGCATATCGTCAAGGCAAAGGATACGAGAAAGATATGATTCAAGAATCACGATAACAAAGTGGCAGGACATGTTTCTAATCTCGAGTATTCCGATCCATGTATTGGGTCTAATACCCAACTACAAAAGAATCAACCCAATTAACCTAGATCCTATGGCTCTGATACCAAAAGAAACCATGTCACGCCCCGCTTCCCAGAGTACGCTAAGGTAGGCACGTGACATAGCCAACCATGCTACTCGTGGATAGGGAAAAAAATCCTTCCACAGTCACATTACGGCTGTAGAGATATCAAGAACATGAAAGTAAACTAAACTATCTAGTACATGTCCATGAGCCAGAATAAATGAGTCAAGGAATGATAATATGCGGAAGCAAAGGATACAATAAATGAAACACATGGAAAGTAAAACTGCATACGAACAAGATCTTCACCGCTCGGTCTAACAGCGGCAATACTCCTGATCAGTCTGCAACAAAGGTAGAAGGATCTGGGCCATGCAAAATCCAGACGTCAGCGCGTCATAACATCAAGCAATAATATAAACAGGGTAATCAAGACATGCAAGTATACTCATAAATGGTAAAGCAGGTGTAATAGCAATATAAATCAGGGCAGTGAAGGGTATTGTGCAGTGAGTAAACTAAACTGGTCTATTGGGTTATCTACTCTCAAGTCTTTGAAATCAATTTGATGAATCATCGATGTAATTCAATAGTATCCCGTACATGCCCGGGACCACGGTCTAAGACTCTCGGGCTGAAATCGAGACGTGCTGCTAGGCACTAAAACAGGGAATATGTAAAGACGAATGATGTCAGCAGCATCATCCCGAGGCGAGCCTAGCCTCTAAAACTGATCAGTATAAGCAAGCAACTGTCGAGTTACAAGTCAGGATTTCATCATTGATTTCCCCATACCCCCTAGTTATAAGTGTTCAAGTCATGTATTCAAATAATCTGGAGCTAATGCCAACACAGGATCAGACATGTACAGGTTTGTCTGGATAGACAACAGGAGCGGTCCGTAAGGACAACAGGTCAGGTTTGTTGGCATTAGACACAAGATCAGGTAACAGGTAAGACCATGGTACATCAGGTCAAGCCAGGTAATGCATAAAGGTGGCATGTTATGTCAAGAGTTGCACAGTACCATATCGTGTCAAGTAGTAGGTGTAACAAGTCATGTCAGGGTGTACAAGATATCATGTGGGTGCTCATAATCAACTAGCATAAGCATGGGTGTACAAAACAATCATGGGTACTAATAGCACAATAAACTGGAACATGTAATATGATATGCAAAATAAGTACAGATTAAACTATAAGGATGTATGGTTATCGATTAGGGTTAGATTTATAGTTCCAATATTAATTAGGATGCAATTTATTAAACATGGAGTGTTAATATCACAGTATTATGTAGTAATGTGATCTATGGATGCAATTATATGTATCTTAAATGCGATGGATGCAAACGGGTATCCGAAAAGTTATAAAACTATAAAATGGTAATGTGGGATGTACAACTAAGCAATATGTGATATAAATATTGATATAATAATATTAATATGGATAGCATATTCAAAGCGATTAATAACTATAAAGTGGTATTGATTAACCATGCACAAGAAAGTTCCGTTCAGAAATTCAGCGTCACCCTGATTTGTAAAATAGCTTAAAAATAACAAACTTTCTCCAAAAGAGACGTGTCTTATACCAAAACAAAGGTATTTCAATAAGGTTTTCTTTTTTATAAGTATAAGCATCTCAGGTTGTCCTTACAAAAAGCTATGAACATTCGAAATTGAAAGTTTGCTGCTGGAATTTCCCTGGACAGCAGTTTAGAGACATGTTCATTTGCATTTTACGTTATTTAAACAATTTATTTTGCAAGTAAATATTTTATAGAGTTATAGTATTCTGAGTTAGCTTCGTAACGAACTAAAGAACGTATACTAATGATTTTTCTATGATTTATAATAAATTTTATAAGGTAAGGTGTACAGTAAATTTCAGATTTGTCGTATCCGCTTTTTCAACAACGTTTCATGTGTAAACTATAATATTTTCAAATGTATAACATTATAAAATGCAGATTATAAACTAATTAAAGATAATAATAAGAAATATTACGATGATATATATTTTAAATGATATGAATGCAGCATAATGTAATCTAGTATGTCACAATATAAGTTTTCATGATCTAAATTTAAAATGATATAAACGGATGCAAACGGAATATCGAAACGTTATAAAATTAAATATGGGGTACTAGATTTAAACTATAGGTATAGTATTTATTTAAATAGGTATAAAATGAATTATATAGCATGTAGCAAGATTAACTTGTCTAGACGGAACAAGAATGGATGTGTACGGAACGTCCTTCGTCGGCGAAATGTCGCGACGCGCGCACGGTACACGGAACAGTTCCAAACAACGCACGAGGGTGATCACGCAAGTCAGGTACATTCACTGGATCACTCGGATCGTCAGTGACGAGCACGGCTCCGGCGGTGATCTCCGGAATCAAGAAACAAGATCAAGAAAAAGAAGGAAGAAAGAAGAAGAAGTAAGAAGAAGAGGTTGTGTATTAAATAAGGAAAGAAAAATTAAATAAATAAAAAATATATATAAATATATATATGCAGAGGAGAGAGAGAGAGAAAGGAGTTGTTAGTTTGTTAGGAAATTAGATTTAAAATTTTAAAAGATTTTTAGATTTAAAATTTTAGATAAGAGCTTTCAGTTTGTTAAAGAAATCGTATGAAAATATTTAAACTAAATTTTAAAATTAAATAAATTGAATTTTGTTGGGATACAAAAATATTTCAAAACGCGCCCGGGTCGGGTCTAAAAATTCAGATTTAAAATACGAAAAATATGCGTGACTTTCAAAATTCAAAATGAATACTCAGGTAACGAAAATGCATACCCCTAAGAACGGATGCACGTACATGCGCGTAGCCATCCAAACACGTCCGTTTCACTGAACGGGACGAGAACACGATGCAAGGACGCTACCACAGGGTTAGGGGTATCAAGCAGGCTATGAAATGCAATTTTAAATTATTTTTCGTGATTTAAATTGTTATATGCAAAAGATGCGATACTAGATAAAATACCAGTATATACTAAATTATGATATGCACTAGTCCATACAACAAGTCAATATAATCTATAAATAAGAGTCAAACAGGTTCAAGCAAGCGGGTCGGGTCGAATGCAAAGTAATATGTAAACTACCATTCGCACCCAAACACGCTAAATCAAGAAAAGACCACGGATAAGTAAATACGGAAACTGGAATTGGTATAAATGAACTCGGGTGTTACACCGCATCGTGATAACCACTTTCTCATGCTCCGGAAGTTCACTTCGTGTCGTGTGTGTGTTTTTGTATGTTTAGGTTGCCCGTGGATTGTATACGGAGACTAATTTATGTTGTCGCCCGTAGGACGTGGATTAGACTAAATCCATATATTTTAGATTTGGTTTTTTTATTTAAGGATCGTTAATCTTGTTTGAGATTAAGATCGACTTAAATGTATGTGAGAATTTGGGGCTCGATTTATTTTTATTAAGGATACGTTAGTCCAATTTGAGACTAAGATCCACTTAACAATTTTTTAGGATCATTTTTATTTCAGATCCAACAAAAGCGCATTTGAGCTCTATTTTTTTAGTTTAAAGACGTTTGGGTCCATTATTGCCATTTTGAGGCGAATATTAGTTTAGGGACGTTTCGGTTCTTTAGCGCCATTTTGGAGGCGAATATTAGTTTAGGGACGTTTCGGTCCATTGTTTATCTTACGCGCACGTGTATTTGTTACGTAATGGAGTGAATAATGGTGATATGGAATGCACCCAATTTAGGGTGCGATTTGATTTGAGCTGTGCCCGTCAATTTGGAAGTTCACCAAAGAGTTGTTGGTTGTCGGGACCCACCACCTCTCTGAAGATATTGAAGAATTACAACGATATATATCAGAGATGTGGAGAGATGCACCCTTAAACTAAATCCCGTATTTGAGGGGAAAAATGGCTATTGTAGACGTAAGAAATGTTCGTCATGTTTGAGACTAAAATTATCTTAGGAGATATAAAATGAATATCATTTGGGATATCATCAATGTAAGACCACTAGTCATTTTGAGACTGAGGTCAGCTTGGGAAAACATGAGCAATATAGGCTCGGTTGTTTTAGCATCAAAGTGGTCTAACCTTAGAAAACTTAGCCAATTTGGGCTAACATTGAGTCTACAACAGTGCTAAGCACTGAGGAATATAGTGCTCACTTGCATTTCACGTGGGCACTGGATTAGTGTTAAACACTAGAGTCTTATGGCGCTCATATGACACACGTGAGGCATCCCAAATATAGACACTGGACTAGTTAAACTGTCACGACCCGAAATAGCATGTGACTGGTATTGGAATCATATGAAGTCTATAGGACCCCATCTAATTCAAGTAAGCCAAAAATCCAGAAATCTAAAACCATTTTAAGGAGTAAATAAGGAAAACTAGTTTTTAAGAAGTGAGAAAACATATTTTAAAAGAAAGGTTTTTAAATAAGTAAGCCGAATAGGCATTTTTAAAATCTATAGTCTTTTCTGAAAATTTCGGCAGAGTTTCCTTTGTAAATACTGGCCCCAAACGGGGTACAATATGAATAATATATATGCAGTGATAAAAGGCATCGCCAAGAGGGAGCTAGCTCTTCGTCAATCGACGGTCACAACCACGCAAGCAGTATAATATACAATGCCGAAGGGCAAGGATCAAAACTCAAAATCAGCATGAAAACCATAATACTACAACGCGCAACTCTAAGGTCGAAATAATACACAACTGGTTTTCTAAGTCTGAAACAATATACAAGTTTGGTTGATGGAGATTCTAGATACAATAATGAAAATAATATACAAGAGTGGGTACGATACAAATGTCCCACCTACCAATGCAAAACACCCGAATGCGACTGTGTGCCAGCGAAGCCGCTACTGATCCAAGCGGTCAATCTGCAAGAACTGTGGCACAACGGGGGTGAGTTGCCAACTCGTGAGTAGAAAAATATCAACAAATAGAAACCGAATAAATAACGACTCCTAGGTCAACTATATCATAAAGGTAATACTATGATATCTAGGGTGACTGGGTCTGTATATATGCCAACAAGGTAGTCAATACCTATATGCATGCGGATAACATCCAACAGTAATAATCAAGGTCTGTATGCACGTAAACATCATAAAAGAGTGTGCATGAAAGTATGAGGATATATATCAACGGTGTCCCTCACGACACATCAAAATCATAGAACCTGAGTGCCTAGCATCGACACTCGAAAACATCATGAAAACCGTGCCCATCATCGGCACGTAAATCCTCATATATCTCAGGCGCCGTATCCTCAGATCGGCCCTCAGGCGCCGCACACCCTGGTCGGCCCTCATATCCATCTCGCTACTCCGGTCGGTATCCTCCGGATAACCGCCGAGTCCAAATACTATCACCGGTAGGTAGTGCTCCCCTGCCAGGCTCACCGTCCAATATATACGAGTCTTCTTGCCCCGGGATACCTCACCGGGTCCACCATGTACCCGCAGACGGTGCCTACCACTTCTCGAATTGGGTTTCACATGCCACTCTCAGAACCGAGAAAACACATGGTGGACGCACAGAAATATCATATTAAGAGAAACCGGGTTTTTAAAATAATACATACTTCCTTTTGAAATCACCACGGTTCTCAAATCCAGAAATCTCATGAAAACAGCATATCTCAATGCGTAAAATCATAAAGCATGATGTATGCGACATGTGATAGAAATGTAAGCATATCCGTATATCATGCAACATGGAATAGTAGTATGCACATATTTAGGGAAGACCGCTTCTTTAAATGAATCAGTTTTAAAAAGTATCTTGCAGTTCCCAATCCTCAATTCAAGCCAGAATCATTTATGTATGTGCAATTGTGTATGTGTACAATATGGGTGTACAATATGTAAGTACACGAGTATGCCTTGCAAGGGTCATATCCTGAATGCAACAATACTACAGTGTAGTGACATGGCAATTATCGATGATGAAGTGTATGAGCCGGCAAGCAGGTGTACGTGGAACATATGCATCATCGATAATGGTGCTGGTGTCCTAACAGCATGGTTTTGATATAACAATAAACATATTTAACCTGCAATGCGATGCAAACAGTAAGAATATGCGGCAAATGAATAATAAACACAACAATGTAGAAGCTACATTAATGTATCCATGTCATACTATTTTGCCATTTGAAAGAAGACAAATCGGGGTTTTTAGGAAAATAATGGCTACAGTGTTTTTAAGAAAAGATGCGTCTTTTGAAAATGTCCGTAGAATCCCTTTGCCTGTCTTTAACTACTCCTGATTCGTTAGTTTTTGAAATAGGTATGACATCGGCCTAGCCTAACATCTACTAGCAAAACTACAGCTCTAACTAACAAGTCAATCAGAAGGGGTATGGAAACCATCTAAATCTGAGTCGATATATATATATATATATATATATATATATATAAAATAGTCGGTGATCCCGCCTCAAAGGTACCGCGTACGATACAATATCATATGACATCCTCGAGTCATGAGTGCGGATCTATCATCAATATAAAACTCGTACGGTACATCCATCGCACGGCATCCCAAATCTGGGTACGGGTCAATATCACAATCATCTCGTCAATTTTCTGGTATCCTTATCGTCATATCTCATGATCTGGGGTACTGATCTAGTCTAGTACTAACCGATACCATCTATATCGATATATGTGCATGTATGAAAACACGCCCCAAAGGCCCGCTAAAATCTCATGTCGTATCCCAAATACGAATCACATCATATCACCGATCTCATGGCACTATGCCCAATCTCATCGACTCATCTCCAAATATCATCCACTATCCTCATCATCTAGGTATATGTATAACAAGCAAGTATATGTGTGTGGGTGTGGGTGTAAACCTATTCTAGGGTTCGCAACTAGGAAACTATACTAGTTTACTTCTAAACCCTAATCCATCCATAGTACACCTAATCACATCTAGAATATCCATATCACACTTAACGCTATCATACGTATATATATAGTATATATAGTTTACTAAATATTGAACTGCGGGGGTGATATACTCCATCCACACGACTTTCCCCATAGATATAATCTACTCATCTTGATCTTGCTTGCCGATATCGATATCGCCATCATCTTCTTCATCGTCTCCAATCTTCGTAGGGGTACCTACATGTCACACGCATCATATCGCATTAAAAACCAAATCGGAGACGAAATGACACACGAAAACCAAAACGACACGCTTAAAAGCCTATAGGTTAGAACCTATCGCTTCGCATGCAAAACACGACCAATCTTCCTTAGTCGTTAATGTACAAACATCCAACAACTAAACGCAAATCCAAATATCAAAAATTATCATTTAAAATACGGAAAACATTACCAAAAAGCATACCAAAGTGCTTCCATATTTTGACTCAGGCCACAACAAAGTAAGCAAACAACTTTAGGGTGATATATAGGGTGTATATGACCTACTGAAACAATCTGGGCACCTACCCTCACCAAGTGGCTGAGCCCCTTAAAGGCAAATTCCGGCCAGGCCGGTTTTCAAGTGGAGTCGGGGCCTCGTTTTAGTAGGGTAGTCTCCTGGTGGTCTATCTAAGTTTCTAGTATTGTTTGTTTATCTCGTATTGGTCCCAGTTCACTCCAGATTTTCCTGTACCCTCAAAGTCATCACAAACCGACATGAAAGTTCCGTAATTCCGTATTTTTGGGTTTTAGGTTTGGTTAGGTCAGGATTTTAGACAATATGGGGTCTAATGGTCATCTCTAAAGCCCAATTGCACAACCACAACTCAAATTAACCCTAACCCTCTCTAGAAAACTCCAAATGTTGCTAAACTTCGCCAAATCGAAAACAAACTTGAAAAGAGGCTAAACAACCGTAACACTACACTATTTGTGAAAGGATATACCTCATTTAGCACCCATGAATCCTCCACAGCACCAAAAGCAAATTTTTCTTGGTCCAAAAGGTAGCTAGAGGGCTTGTGCATGTTTTTAATGAAAAGGGACTTGAGTTTTGAAGTGTTTTTCATGGAGTTTTAGGGGTTGATGATGGAGGAGGAGGAAGGGGCAGCAGCAGCAGCAGCACAAGGGGAGAGGGAGAGGAAATGAGTGTAGGAGATGATGAGGGAATGGCCAAGTCCAAGTCAACATAAACCCTCACCTTTCTCTCTCTCTCACCCATACCTATTTCTTTATTCTTTTCTTTTCTTTTCTAATTTCCTTCTCTCTTCAATAGTAACCCCAAAATAACAAACCATGCACCAAAAACATGTAGGAAAATGCAATAAGTGTTAAAGAAAAGATATTGTGCATGTTTTCACAAAACCCGCTTAAAGCCCGATTAGTGATTTTAATCGCGATTAGCACTAAATTAGTGTCAAATTAATCGTAAAAACTTAAAATTTGCATAATTCACATAAAACAGCCTCCTTCTAGTAATTTCTATAATTTTCCAAATTTTTCCTAATTTATCGGTATTTAATTATACCGAAATATTAAAATATTCATTTAAAATTAATATTAAATTATAAAAATTCCCCAAAATAATATTTTATTTTTTTGAAATGATACATAAACACTAGAGTTTTATGGCAATCATGTGACTCAAGTGAGGCACCCAAAATTTGGGCGTTTCCCTTTGGGTTTTATCTCCCTTCCCTTTTTATATAAGTGCTAAGTACTTGGTTCTTGTTGCGCCCGCGTGTGAAACACGTGAGGCACCACAAATATGAGCGCTTTTCTTTGGGTCTTATTCCCCCTTTTTATATAAGTGCTAAGCACTTGGTTGGAGTCCTCGTGCAAAGCACGTCGCTGTCTGTTTTTTTATACTGGGTGCTTTAGCACTCACATGGGTAACACGTGAGGCAGTTTAATTGTTCTTTTTGTTCATTTGAAGCACTCGCGTGGGAAACATGTGAGGCTTAAAAATAGTGCTAAGCGCTAACGATTCTTATATAGGGTTAAACCCTAATTTTTGGAGGAATTAAATTCATATATGTTCCCATTCTTCTTCTCCCCCTTTTTTTATATAACTTAGTTCTTTTCCCCTAGGTTTTGAATCTTGCAGAGCAAAATCTCCCCGATGAGAATTAAATTCTCAACTTGTGGGAAGATTTGCTTCTGCAAATCTCAACCAGAGGAAAAAACTAAGTTCTTATATGAAGGGTTAAACCCTTAGAGTGGCAAAGGAGAGGTGTTTTCTTTTTACCTAGTATTTCAAGGAAACAATTCTTTTCTTTGAGAATTAAATTCTCCTGTTCCTCAAAAACTCACTGTATATTCTTTTTTTTAAGCCTCTGTGGAGTTCTCTCTCTCTCTTTCTCTCTCTTTCTGCGTGTGTGTGAGACTTGAAGTCTCGGGTTCTTTATATAGTGGAGAGAAATTTGTTTAATTCTGAGAAAATCTTTCATTGAGAGATCCCAATTAATTTAATTGGTCTCAGAATTGATTCGGGGAATTATACCCATCTTTGGATCTTTTATCCAAGGACTTCTGTTTTTTTACATAAGATATCGTTCTTGTTTTTAACAAGATTGGGGATATTCTTCCATATATAGAATACAATTCTATCGAGCGGTGACATTTTAATCACCATTGGATTTTTAATTCAAGGGTGCTCAATTTAACAGAGTATAATCTTTCTCTATTTAGAAAGATATAGAAAAGATTTTGGATCTTTGATCCGCTAACGCTCTGTTTAACAGAAAATATTCTTCCCAATAGAATTTAATTCTATGTTTAATCACCGTTGGATCCTTGATCCAATGGTTAGAATTTAATTTTACGCAAGGAAGTGTCCTCACATGTTTAGCACGTGGGAATTAATTTGTCCCTGTTAGCTGTTTGATTGTGGTGCCTTGCATATAGGCACTCACTTGTATAACACGTGAGCCTTATTTAGCCTATTGGTAGTTTAATTGCAGCATCTATATGCTTTGCATATAGGCGCTCACGTGTATAACACGTGAGGCTTGTTTAGTCGATCAGTTGCTTAAATGTAGCGCCTATATGCTTTGCATATAGGCGCTCACGTGTTTAACACGTGAGGCTTGTTCAGCCTATCGGTAGTTTAATTGCAGCGCCTATATGCCTTACATATAGGTGCTCACGTGTATAACACGCGAAGATTGTTTAACCTATCAGTAGTTTAATTGCAGCGCCTATATGCTTTGCATATAGGCACTCACGTGTATAACACGTGAGGCTTGTTTAGCCTATCAGTTGCTTAAATGCAGCGCCTATATGCTTTGCATATAGGCGCTCACGTGTTTAACACGTGAGGCTTGTTCAGCCTATCAATAGTTTAATTGCAGCTTCTATATGCCTTGCATATAGGCGCTCACGTGTTTAACATGTGAGACTCGAATAGTGGGGAGTTTCCTCTTTCTTACTCTCCCTTTTTTTTATTAAGGAACAATAGCAATCCTCGATGATGTGACCAAGCATTCTGTGGTATGGGCAATACAGAGGGTTTTCGGTCATGCTTGCTTCATGTGGCCTCTTTGGGTTTGGCAGTTGTAAACATTTCTCAAGGCGTCCCTGAATATCTTTCGGACATTTTCCCTTCTAAAGGAATATACCTTGCTTTTCCTCTCTTCCAAAGTCGGTCCTTCTCCTCTCAGTACTGGCTTTTGTGTTCGGTCGATTTTATGTGTGCCCACCCTTCTCTTGTCTTCATTGTTAGACGCATTGAAGACGTTGGTATTGTTGGAGTTCCCACCTTTACGATAGTCATCCTTTAGGTTTTTCCAAGGTTTGTCATTTTGAGAGTCTTAGGTAGACTCTTGTTTCGAACGCTCCAATATCTGAACCTTCTTGATCGGCTCTTGGAATGTTTTGAGGCCCTCTGTATATAAAAATGGGACCATCCAATTGCAGAGGTTCCTAATGAGGAGGCTGAAGGATTGGTCCCTTTCTAACGGCGGCTCGCACTTGACGGTGAGATTGCGCCATCGGCCAATGTGGTCCGTGTTGCTTTCATTCTTCCCCGGCTTGGTCCGCACAAGTTCAGCAAAGGAGATTTTTTCGCTGACACTCATGAATTTTTGCCAAAATACAGACTCCATCTGGGCGAAAGTAGTGACGGAACTGTCTGGTATGCACGCATACCAGTCGAAAGCGACACATGTCAGGCTGTTGAAGAACTGACGGAGAAGAAGCGTGTCGTTGCCCCCAGTATTCCCACATGATGCTTTAAAGTGGGTAACATGCTGATTCGCATTTCCTGTCCCGTCGAATCTCTTAAATTTAGGGATGACGTAACCGCTAGGGAACTCGATCAGGTCGTACTGTGTGTGGTACGGCCTCCCACTACCGCCAACGTCTTTCTGATCCTTAGCTTCAGACACCAATGTTTTAACTTTGTTGGCGACCAAATCCATTTCCGATCTTGCGTCAGCGGAACGGCGTGATCTGGGGCTAAGGCTTTCCCAGAAGCGGAATACGGTCGGCTTTCGTGTAGCTTGCCCATATTCGGACTTAAAGGGGCATGCATCGGTCGCTTCGAGTCGTTATCGGTTGGCTCATGAGTAGAGACTTGTGCTTGATTGGAGGGCGTCCGAGCAACTTGAGCCATGAGCTGCATCACGACGTTTGTCAAGTCGTCAATTTTGGAGTATAGCTTGGCCATCTCCTTATCTTTGCTTCGAATTTGTTTTCGGAGCTCTTGGATGAGCTCCTATTCCGCGGTCCGAGAGCAGAAGGTAGGATCTTCTGCGCTGTCCGAGCTTGATTCCACGTGGACTGAAGGGTCCTTCTGCCTATCGGCCTCATCGAGAGGATTTTCATCATCCTACGGAGGAGGCTGATCTTGGGAAGGGGCAGCCACATTCAAGCCAGATTGGGCTGAGCTTGGGAAGGGGCAGCAACAGTTTTGAGCATAACAAACACACACAAGAGGAAGAGTTCAGAACTGAACGAATCCTTCTTGTGGTATTGTAGACTAGGTCACATCAATGCGACATGGCTATCTAAGTTGCATAGGAATGGATATTTGAATCTATTCGAATTTTCATCTTATGACACTTTCCAGTCATGTTTCAAAGGCAAGATGACCAAAACTCCGTTTACGGGACACGGAGAAAGAGTTACTGAGCCCTTGGCACTGATACATAGTGATGTATGCGGTCCCATGTCTACACATGCCAGGGATGGTTCTTCGTACTTCATTACATTCACTGACGATCTCACAAGATACGGACATGTGTTCCTGATGAAACACAAGTCTGAAGCTTTTGAGAAATTTAGAGAATATAAACAAGAAGTCGAGAACCAAACCGGGAAAAGTATTAAAATCCTTCGACCTGATCGAGGAAGTGAATATTTGAGCAATGAATTCCTGGACTTCCTAAAAGAGAATGGGATTCTCTCTCAGATAACTCCTCCATATACACCACAGCACAACGGTGTATCGGAACGGAGGAACCACGCCCTATTAGATATGGTGCGCTCTATGATGAGCACAACTGAGTTACCTATTTCTTTCTGGGGGTATGCGCTGGAGACAGCCATACATCTATTGAAAATGGTCCCCACCAGATCTGTGCCTACCACTCCATATGAGATATGGAGGAGGAAGAGACCATGTCTTAATTATGTTAAGATATGGGGTTGTCCAGCCTATGTCAAAAGACAGAATGCGGACAAACTCGAGGCGCGGTCTGTTCTATGTAAATTTGTAGGATATCCCAAAAATTCACAAGGGTATATCTTCTACCACTCTGAGTAACAAAGGGTGTTTGTTTCTCGGCATGCCACCTTTTTAGAAAAGGAATTTCTTGCAAAAGAGATTAGTGGCTATGAGGTAGAACTGGAAGAGGTTCAAGCTGCAAAAGCTACAATAGAAGATTTGGTAGAACCAGAGGATTCAGTAGTTCCCAATGAACCCCAGCCACTCCGCCGATTTAGTAGGGTTCCTCACCCACCTGAGAGATACTACGGTTTTCTCATGGATGGAGGGAGCGAGAATTGCATCATGGAGGATGATGACCCAATTAGCTTCGAGCAGGCCATCACGAGTGGTGACTCGGTGAAATGGCTGGATGCAATGCGGTCCGAGATGGAATCCATGTACACCAACAAAGTATGGACTTTGGGAGATGCTCCTGAAGGGGTAAAACCCATTGGGAGCAAGTGGATCTTCAAGAAAAAACTTGGTGTAGATGGGAAAGTGGAGACTTTCAAACCTAGACTTGTTGCAAAGGGTTTTCGTCAAAGACCAGGTGTGGATTATGATGAAACCTTTTCTCCAGTGGCTATGCTTAAATCCATCCGGATCAAGTTTGCCATCGCTGCATATCATGACTACGAAATCTGGCAAATGGATGTTAAGACCGCCTTTCTAAATGGTGATTTAGAAGAAAGCGTGTACATGACTCAGCCAGAGGGCTTCATAGCTAGTGGGAGCAGCGGGAAGGTGTGCAAGCTGCTTAAATCCATTTATTGATTAAAGCAAGCATCGCGGAGTTGGAAAATCTGCTTTGATGTCGTTATCAAAGATTTTGATTTCGTCAAAAACGTAGATGAACCTTATATATTCAAGAAGGTGGCAGAGAGTAAGGTTGCCTTCCTCGTATTGTACGTGGATGACATACTCTTGATAGGAAATGACATTCCTATGCTGCAATCGGTCAAGCTTTTCTTATCACAAAGATTCTCAATGAAAGATCTAGGGGATGCCTCCGGCATCTTGGGGATTAAGATCTATAGAGATAGATCTAAACGGATACTGGGATTCTCCTAATCCAGGTACATTGACACCATACTAAAGCGCTTTAGTAAGGAAGAATCCAAGCGTGGGTTTTTACCCACGATCTCTAGGCTCACTCTCTCCAAAGAGATGTCTCCCAAGACTGATTTGGAGAGAGCTCGCATGCAAGGGATAACCTATGCTTCGGCAGTAGACTCTATCATGTAGGCGATGCTATGTACCAGAGCCGATGTAGCACACTCACTAAGTGTAGTGAGCAGGTAAAAGAAGATCCTAGAGAGAGTCACTGGACAGCTGTGAAGAGCATTCTCAAGTACTTGCGAAGGACTAAAGAGATGCTCTTGGTTTATGGTAACGGAGAACTCCAAGTGGAGTCCTTTACCGATTCGAGCTTCCAGAATGATAAGGACGACTCTAAGTCTTACTTGGGATTTGTCTTTATCCTCTACGGAGGGGCGGTATGCTGGAAGACTTCCAAGCAGGAAACTGTGGTAGACTCGACAATGGAGGCTGAATGCATCGCTGCCAACGATGCTGCTAAAGAGGCTGTCTGAATCAAGAAGTTCATAACTGAACTTGGTGTGGTTCCATCCATTAAGGATCCAATACCTCTGTATTGTGATAACAATGGAGCGGTGGCTTTGGTCAAGGAACCCAGGTCCCATCAGCGATCCAGGCATATTCTGAGGCGGTATCACCTGATCCGGGAGACAGTTGATCGCCGGGAGATCGAGGTCAGGAGAGTTGACACGAAGAACAACACAGCGGATCCACTCACGAAGGCCATTCCCTAGATACAGTTCGAGAGACTCTTCGGGATGCTCGGTATGCGATACTACAGCAGCTGGCCCTAGTGCAAGTGGGAGATTGTTAGTTGTATGTATGCCCTAGAGGCCAGTATTGTACATATGATGTATATTATATTGGATACTTGGACATATATAGAGAGGACTTGCTTGCTCGATATGATAGTATGCTATCTGGTTGCTCTTTATCTTAACATGTATACTTGTCTCTTGATACTGTCTTATGGTTACATGTCGGTAAAGCCCTTAGGATGTGTACTTGACTACCAGGACTATGATAGAGATCATACTAGTAGGGCCATGGTAGTCCATAAGTACATCCTTTAATGTCCCTAGTCATGGGTGTATCGAGACGGGGCATTGATGTACCAGAGTAGACAAGCGTATACGCTTCTCGACCCATGAGATGGGCGATGGATGATCCCATATCCATTGGTGTTTAACATCAGAGATGGTATACGGGTGCTCAGTGGAGACTGGGTACACTGAACGGACTCGCCGAGAACTCCTAAATGGTATTATACCTTACGTCAGATGGCAGTTCTCTGGTGACACTTGTACAGGTTAGTCTGTAGACCCGAGATCGTCATAGAGTCTTGTGTGATTCCCACTGTGCTTTGATTTCCACCTTACCACGTCCAAGAGGGCGTGCAAAACGGTGGTTTTTGGTACAGTCCCGAGTCAAATGGAGGCAATGAGCGATAGGAGGGGTTTCGTCTCTCCCGGTATTGGGGGTTGATGTTGCGCTGTGCTCGATTGGCCATAACAGGGAAGTCCCTCGCCAGGGCTATTTTAGAGATTTACTGGTAAGTGTTACCAGTAGTTTCTCGACCCGTTATGAGCCTCACATTGGCATGACTTATCGGTTACTGGGGTCTGACGTTTACCATCCCTAGACCTGATATGCGACATATCAGACGAGGAGACCGGACTGTACGGCAAGTGTTACCGTCGGGCATTTGCAGGAGTTGGAGAGGGCTTGCTTGCTGATCTTCTGATCGCTCAATACCCGGATAGCCGTTACGTCCAGCTAGTACCGCTGACGGTTTGTGGGTGCTTGATGTGATCATCACGTACTGCCGGCGTATTGACGAGTCTTTAGAGTCCTACATAGAGGTCTTACTGGCTCAAGCAAAACAAAATAGGAGCACATATGTGATGTGCGGGACCAAGAATAATGCGTGTATGTGATACCGTATTCTATTCTCGCATCTTTTGTATCAGTCGGTTATATGTGATATAGCCGGGTTATCAAATCAAGGGTTGATTCGATAAGTCGATACATTGGATGTTAGTCGGTTATATGTGATATAACCGAATTATTAAGTCAAGTGTTGATTTAATAATGTAGTGTATAATTGTATATGCGATATACTAATTTACATTAATTAACATTGGTTCACTTAAGCATTTGTTTTTCTCACTTGTGCACAACTTACTATATATGTGATATATATTTATTTGTGTTTTCTTTTTGTATCATGGTTGTTGATACATCATACATGGGTGTATAAGACACACACCATTTTATTTATAATGATGGGTTATAATTATTTAAGGTAATTACAAAATTAGTGGATATTTGAAAAGAGCATGAAGCTTGTAGAAGCTTGTTTTTCTTTGACAAAGTCCACTAACTTTGTTTTTACTTTAGATATTTGTTAACCTAACCATTTGGATTAGCCATGGTTATGTCTCTACATGAGTTAGTATATGATACTCACTCACCATGGTTCACTCTCTCACTTGATTATTATTCTCATCTCATTTTTAGTTCATCTTCTTCCTCAAGCTCAAAAAGCTTGTTAGGGTTTTGATTAAGTGAGAAAGTAAAGTGAGAACAGAAATTCTAAAGTGAGCCCACTTCCTAGTTCATCATCCTCTACTATGCTAGCACTTTAGTTTATGGTGTTTGCTTCACTAATTCTCTAGTTAGTGAAGTAGAAGCTTGAGCTAGTATTCTCTCGACGTAGATCATCTTCGGCCTCGAAGACTTCAAGAAAGATCGCTCATTTCTCTACGCGAAGCCATGCAAGAGTCCTGGAGTTCGACGATCGCAGCGAAGGGACTACTACAAGGAGCTTATGAAGTGAAGGACCGATCTACAAAGGTTGTATTTCCTTTTTCACTTAGATAGTAAATGGTTTACTATGTTTACGTATTGTTTTCTAGTTAACGATCATGTTTAGAGTTCCTTGAAACGGCAAAAATTTTAAAATGGCATGGACGATGCCTCCCGAAACCTTACTGCCGTCGATAGAAACCCAACAGTGGGATCAGGGCCTAGCTAGAAAATTATATGGATAATGTTAAATTACGAATACGAAAAGAACTCCGAAACTTGAAATCCCAAATCCATGTTTCTGTCGATTTTAAAACAAGCTCCAAAAATTTTTCAAACAAGTGCAGAATCATCTATGAGCAAATATAGGAGCATGGAAGAAACTTGGGACCCTGTGCTCGGATTTGGACCGAGCACATGGGCTACAAAACCGAAGAGGCCGGCCTGGGCATGTCCTCAGGGTCCCAAATTTTTTTCTTGCTTTGGCCTCTGGGATTTGGGGTTTCAGGTGTTGTTTATTTTTGCTCCTTTTTCATGTGATGATTAACTCATAGCAAAGGCAACTCGGAGTGTTTCGTAGTCACAATTTTAACTGTTTTCGGGTTATTTTAGACGATATTAAAAAGTTTAATCGGATGTCAAATACTCACTTTTTCCCTTGCCGGAAAATTTTCCAAGTATTGGATTTTTCCTGTAGTTAAAAAACTTTCAAAGATCATGCTAGTTATGCGATGAACCCTCTAGAAGAACAAAACCTTAACTCGATTATGTGACCGTCAGAACCGCCACTGAACCCTCGGGTTTGTGGTGGTTCAGCGGTGCCACATGTGAGGCGTTGGTTTGGCCCTTCTACGGCTGGTTCATTGGTACTGTGGCGTGTGCTGAATAACTTTAAAACTACGCTCAAGTGTTGAGCTTTGTGGGTAATTTTGGGTGTTTAATGATTCGATTGGAATGTTTAACATCGTCTAGTTTTCTCTGTGATGTGATAACATGTGATGTTATGTGCCGCTGGATATGTTATATTGGATCGCCGCGTTTTGAATAGCCGGGGGTTTTATGTGAGATGAGAGTTTTTATTTTCATTCATGTAAAATTAAATGTATGTAATATTCTTTTATTGGGGCACTTTCAGGTTGAGGTTGATGTCACCATTAATATATATTATTTACTTTTCCGCATTAGGATAGACCCAAGGAGGAGAGCACAAGTAACCGGGTTCTAGAGTTCAGTGGGAGACCAAATCGAGGAGTCGAGTCCGGGTCTCCTAACTATAGAATTGGTAGGGTTTCTTGTCGCTCTCGTAGGGGTCTAGGGATGTGGGTTTGGCTATTCATCACGACCGTGGAATCCGTGTTTTATAGAGGCTCAAAATAAAACACGGACCTCCTAGTATATCCAATATTTCATATGTTTCTTCTGCTGCGATATCTGTGATGTGATCATTTGATATGTTGAGATGGATACTGTATATAGTATATATGATATATTATATAGATGTTACTTATGTTTTACACCCGCGCTAACCCTACCCCGCTCTGCCGTTAGTTACCTAACATAACGGTGCATGACGGGACATCGAGGCGAATGCGGATGACATAAGTATACGTTGTATTTTTCTGTGATGTTTAGGTGACTTAAATGATGGGACTTCATTAATGTGATTAATGAAAGAAAAGAAACCTAAAAGATGTTGTAGAATCAAACTTTCAAAAAGGATAGCTACAGTTTTGCTTTGCATTGTGATATATACGATATATCCTGCACCTTATTCGATGAGGAAAGAGCCGAGATCCCTTCACCGGGAGTGACCTCTTTAGAAAAACTGGCAGATGCTACAAAACTCGGTTTGTTTTTTGATTGCTTTTGGAGTTTTGCTTTGCATAGTGATATATATGATATATCCCGCACTTTATTCGATGAGGAAAGAGCCGAGATCTCTTCACCGGGAATGACCTCTTTACCAAAACTAATGAAAGCCTCAAAAACACTTCTTTTTCAAAATTCACCTGTTTCTACAATGATATCAAGTTCATTACGCAATAGGTTTTCAGAAAAACCTGTCGTAGCCCTCCGTCATTTCAGATAAGTAGTATATAGTATTCGTGCTACATTTGCTGGGTTTCGTAAAGGTGTAGTGTGCGGTAGCTATTTTCTGCTTATCTGCTGCATATGATGCGATTGGATTAGGGTAGTTGTACGGCTTTGTTGGCTTTCGTCAAGGGTCGTGCGGGTGGGTTTGATTCAATCAAGAAATGAACGGGTTGAACTTGACTAGCGGGCTATGGTTTGTTGGCTTTCGTCAAGGTCATAGCACGTTAGGGGCAAAATGTTATCGGGAATTTCAAGAGTTGAAATTTGCAATGAGATTGTATACCTTCTATAAGATAGTTGGATCCCGATACCCACTGCGAGTAATTGTTACTCCTGGGAGAGTTTTACACAGGACAATTAGCCGATCAAGTAGGTGTCTAGAAAGGTGTCAACGGGGTTATGCCTCTGGGAAAATGAGCATTGTTTTAATTAGGTCCGTGCGAAAGCACGGGGAACCTCCCTCAAAGTACTGACACTGGCCTGGCTGAAACATTGGTGAAATTGTAGGGAGTAATTAATCCCGGCTAGTCTTTCCTTTTAGGGTTTGAAGGAAGATTTGATAAAAACAGTGGGAGCCATCCTGATTAGATAAAATAATAACCAATCTGATCTTGCAAGAGCATATGCTAAAGTGTTTTTTTCTCTCTCTCTCTCCAGGTAGAGACCATATCATGCCTTAATCAAGATAATAATATGGATGTATTGACCGAACCCGCATGTTATACTGTGCTGGGGAACGTTGGTTCCGTTTTTTCTTATAAAAGTTATAAGACTGAACAGGACATAGGGGAATACCAGGATTCCCATGCCACCGAAATGAAGAAAGTACATGTTGATGCAATTTTTTCGGGTGTGTTCGTTACAGAGAACTGTTTCTCTATTTGCTCTATGTCCTGGGTACTGGATACCGGGTCAGGATCCCATATATGTAATCAGTTACATGGGCTGAGAAAAGGTAGAGAACTTGGAGAAGGTGATAAAGACATAAGGGTTGGAAATGGTGCAATTGTTGCAGCTAAAACTGTCGGGGAATATCACCTTGTATTACCAACTGGTAATACATTGATTCTGAACGAATGCTATTACATGCCGAACCTGATATGCAACATTATATCGATTTCTTTATTAAGTAAATAGGGATATAATTTTGTATTACAGGATAATGTTATGAACATTTTTCTGAACCAAAAGTTGGTTGGATCAGGCACGTTGTGCAATAGCATTTATGTTTTAAATCAATCAACAGTTCTGAGCATAACAAACACACACAAGAGGAAGAGTTCAGAACTGAACGAATCCTTCTTGTTGCATTGTAGACTAGGTCACATCAATGCGACACGGCTAGCTAAGTTGCATAAGGATGGATATTTGAATCCGTTCGAATTTTCATCTTATGACACTTTCCAGTCATGTCTCAAAAGCAAGATGACCAAAACTCTGTTTACGGGACACGGAGAAAGAGTTACTGAACTCTTGGGACTGATACATAGTGATGTATGTGGTCCCATGTCTACACATGCCAGGGATGGTTCTTCCTACTTCATTACATTCACTGACGATCTCTCAAGATACGGACATGTGTTCCTGATGTAACACAAGTCTGAAGTTTTTGAGAAATTTAGAGAATATAAACAAAAAGTTGAGAACCAAACCGGGAAAAGTATTAAAATCCTTCGATCTGATCGAGGAGGTGAATACTTGAGCAATGAATTCATGGACTTCCTAAAAGAGAATGGGATTCTCTCTCAGCTAACTCCTCCATATACACCACAGCACAACGGTGTATCGAAACGGAGGAACCGCACCCTATTAGATATGGTGCGCTCTATGATGAGCACAGATGAGTTACCTATTTCCTTCTGGGGGTATGCGTTGGAGACAGCCGTACATCTATTGAATATGGTCCCCACCAAATTTGTTCCTACCACTCCATATGAGATATGGAAAGGGAAGAGACTATGTCTTAATTATGTTAAGATATGGGGTTGTCCAGCCTATGTCAAAAGACAGAATGCGGACAAACTCGAGGCGCGGTCTGTTCTATGTAAATTTATAGGATATCCTAAAAATTCACAAGGGTATATCTTCTACCGCACTGAGGAAAAAAAGGTGTTTGTTTCTCGGCATGCCACCTTTTTAGAAAAGGAATTTCTTGCAAAAGAGATTAGTGGCCATGAGGTAGAACTGGAAGAGGTTCCAGCTGCAAAAGCTGCAACAGAAGATTTGGTGGAACCAAGGGATTCAGTAGTTCCCAATGAACCCCAGCCACTCCGCCGATCTAGTAGGGTTCCTCACCCACCTGAGAGATACTACGGTTTTCTCATGGATGATGGGAGCAAGGATTGCATCATGGAGGATGATGACCAAATTAGTTTCGAGCAGGCCATCACAAGTGGTGACTCGGTGAAATGGCTGGATGCAATGCGGTCCGAGATGGAATCCATGTACACCAACAAAGTATGGACTTTGGAAGATGCTTCTGAAGGGGTAAAACCCATTGGGAGCAAGTGGATATTCAAGAAAAAACTTGGTGTAGATGGGAAAGTGGAGACTTTCAAACCTAGACTTGTTGCAAAGGGTTTTCGTCAAAGACCAGGTGTGGATTATGACGAAACCTTTTCTCCAGTGGCTATACTTAAATCCATCCGGATCATGCTTGCCATCGCTGCATATCATGACTACGAAATTTGGCAAATGGATGTTAAGACCGCCTTTCTAAATGGTAATTTAGAAGAAAGCGAGTACATGACTCAGCCAGAGGGCTTCGTAGCTAGTGGGAGCAGTGGGAAGGTATGCAAGCTGCTTAAATCCATTTATGAATTAAAGCAAGTATCGCGGAGTTGGAAAATCTGCTTTGATGTCGTTATCAAAGATTTTGATTTCGTCAAAAACGTAGATGAACCTTGTTTATACAAGAAGGTGGCAGAGAGTAAGGTTGTCTTTCTCGTATTGCACGTAGACGACATACTCTTGATAGGAAATGATATTCCTATACTGCAATCGGTCAAGCTCTTCTTATCACAAAGATTCTCAATGAAAGATCTAGGGGATGCCTCCTGCATCTTGGGGATTAAGATCTATAGAGATAGATCTAAACGGATACTAGGATTGTCCTAATCCAGGTACATTGACACCATACTAAAGCGGTTTAGTATGGAAGAATCCAAGCGTGGGTTTTTACCCACGATCTCCGGGCTCACTCTCTTCAAAGAGATGTCTCCCAAGACTGATTTGGAGAGAGCTCGCATGCAAGGGATACCCTATGCTTCGGCAGTAGGCTCTTTCATGTACGTGATGCTATGTACCAGACCCAATATAACACACTCACTAAGTGTAGTGAGCAGGTATCAAGAAGATCCTAGAGAGAGTCACTGGACAGCTGTGAAGAGCATTCTCAAGTACTTACGAAGGACTAAAGAGATGCTCTTGGTGTATGGTAATGGAGAACTCCAAGTAGAGTCCTTTACCGATTCGAGCTTCCAGAGTGATAAGTACGACTCTAAGTCGCACTCGGGATTTGTTTTTACCCTCTACGGACGGGCGGTATGCTGGAAGACTTCCAAGCAGAAAACCGTGGCAGACTCGACGATGGAGGCTGAATACATCGCTGCCAACGATGCTGCCAAAGAGACTGTCTAGATCAAGAAGTTCATAACTGAACTTGGTGTAGTTCTATCCATTAAGGATCCAATACCTCTGTATTGTGATAACAATAGAGCGGTGGCTTTGGCCAAGGAACCCAGGTCCCATCAGCGATCCAGGTATATTCTGAGGCGGTATCACCAAATCCGGGAGATATTTGATCGCCGGGAGATCGAGGTCAGGAGAGTTGACACGAAGAACAACACAGCGGATCCACTCACGAAGGCCATTCCCCAGATACAGTTCGAGAGACTCTTCGGGATGCTCGGTATGCGATACTACAGCAGCTGGCCCTAGTGCAAGTGGGAGATTGTTAGTTGTATGTATGCCCTAGAGGCCAGTATTGTACATATGATGTATATTATATTGGATGCTTGGACGTATATAGAGAGGACTTTCTTGCTCGATATGATAGTATGCTATCTGGTTGCTCTTTATCTTAACATGTATACTTGTCTCTTGATACTGTCTTATGGTTACATGTTGGTAAAGCCCTTAGGATGTGTACTTGACTACCAGGACTATGATAGAGATCATACTAGTGAGGCCATGGTAGTCCATAAGTGCATCCTTTAATGTTCCTAGTCATGCGTGTATCGAGACGGGGCATCGATATACCAGAGTAGACTAGTGTATACGCTTCTCGACCCATAAGATGGGCGATGGATGATCCTATATCCATTGGTGTTTGACATCAGAGATAGTATACGGGTGCTCGGTGGAGACTGGGTACACTGGACGGACTCGCCGAGAACTCCTAGATGGTATTATACCTCACGTCAGATGACAGTTCTCTGGTGACACTTATACAGGTTAGTCTGTAGACCCGAGATCGTCATAGAGTCTTGTGTGATTCCTACTGTGCTTTGATTTCCATCTTACCACGTCCAAGAGGGCGTGCAAAACGGTGGTTTTTGGGTACAGTCCTGAGTCACATAGAGGCAATGAGCGATAGGAGGGGTTTCGTCTCTCCTGGTATCGGGGGTTGATGTTGCGCTGTGCTCGATTGGCCATAACAGGGAAGTCCCTGGCCAGAGCTGTTTTAGAGATTTACTGGTAAGTGTTACCAGTAGTTTCTCGACCCGTTATGAGCCTCACATCGGCATGACTTATCGGTTACTGGGGTCCGACGTTTACCACCCCTAGACTTGATATCAGACGAGGAGACCGGACTGTACGGTAAGTGTTACCGTCAGGTTTTTGCAGGAGTTGGAGCGGGCTTGCTTGCCGATCTTCTGATCGCTCAATACCCGGGTAGCCGTTACGTCCAGCTAGTACCGCTGACGGCTTGTGGGTGCTTGATGTGATCATCACCTACTACCGGCGTATTGACGAGTCTTTAGAGTCCTACATAGAGGTTTTACTGGCTTAGGCAAAATGAAATAGGAGAACATATGTGATATGTGCGGGATCGAGAATAATGCGTGTATGTGATGCCGTATTTTATTCTCGCGTCTTTTGTATCAGTCAGTTATATGTGATATAGCCGGATTATCAAATTAAGGGTTGATTCGATAAGTCGATACATTGGATGTTAGTCGGTTATATGTGATATAACCGGATTATTAAGTCAAGTGTTGATTTAATAATTTAGTGTATAATTGTATATGGGATATACTAATTTACATTAACTAACATTGGTTCACTTAAGCATTTGTTTTTCTCACTTGTGCACAACTTAATATATATGTGTTATATTTATTTGTGTTTTCTTTTTGTATCATGGTTGTTGATACATCATATATGGGTGTATGAGACACGCACCATTTTATTTATAATGGTGGGTTATAATTATTTAAGGTAATTACAAAATTAGTGGATATTTGAAAAGAGCATGAAGCTTGTAGAAGCTTGTTTTGTTTTGACAAAGTCCACTAATTTTGTTTTTACTTTAGATATTTGTTAACCTAACCATTTGGATTAGCCATGGTTATGTCTCTACATGAGTTAGTATATGATACTCACTCACCATGGCTCACTCTCTCACTTGATAATTATTCTCATCTCATTTTTAGTTCATCTTCTTCCTCAAGCTCAAAAAGCTTGCTAGGGTTTTGATTAAGTGAGAAAAGAAATTCTAAAGTGAGCTCATTTCCTATTTCATCATCCTCTACTAGAGTAGCACTTTAGTTTATGGTGTTTGCTTCACTAATTCTCTAGTTAGTGAAGTAAAAGCTTGAGCTAGTATTCTCTCGACGTAGATCATCTTCGGTCTCGAAGACTTTAAGCAAGATCGCTCATTTCTCTACGCGAAGCCATGAAAGAGTCCGGGAGTGCGACGATCGCAGCGAAGGGACTACTACAAGGAGCTTATGAAGTGAAGGACCGATCTACAAAGATTGTATTTCCTTTTTCACTTAGATAGTAAATGGTTTACTATGTTTCCGTATTGTATTCTAGTTAACGATCATGTTTAGAGTTCCTTGAAATGGAAATTTTTTTTAAATGGCATGGACGATTCCTCCCGAAACTTTGTTGCCGTCGATAGGAATCCGACAACCCCAACTCACGTTGGGGGAAAGTGGAGGGTGCCCACTGGATTGGAGTTAAACTCCAAAAGATTCTCTCTTTTTTTATTATAATTATTATGGAGTTAAACTCCAAAAGGTTTTCAAATATAGAGTTGAACTCCCAAAAATTCTATATGGAGTTAAACTCCCAAAACAATTTTATTTAGAGTTGAACTCTCAAAATAATTTTATTTGGAGTTAAATGCCCAAAAGCTTTTTATTTTTAGAAAACCCAAAAGAGTTCTCTTGAAACTCCAAGATCTATATCTTGGATGATGAAAGGGGACCCCTTTCTTCTTTTTTGAGCCTTGAATCCCCTCAAAATGAGGTCTTTTTAAGGATGGGTCTCCTTCTTCCTCTTCTCTCCTCCTTTTTTTTGGATCTTGAGGGGAAAGGTGGTGAGATTTAAAATCTCCCATTTTTAGAGACTTGATAGGAGATTTGAACTCCTCTCCAAAGGTTTTATGGTGAAAAACAATTTCTTTTTTTTTTATAGAAAACATGAGTTAAACTCTTAATTTAATTCAAAAAAAAGAAAAGAAGAAAAGAAAAAAGTAGTGAACCTTGAAGAAGGAGTCACAAAACCCTAAGTGGATATGGGAAGAATCTTGTATGTTATCATTTATCATGATACCTTATATAGATTTTATATTTTACATATGATCCCTTGGGCTTTTCAAATTGGCACATGTGCCTTTCTCATACCATGTACTTTTTTTTGCACATAAGCCATGGGTTTTTACATAATTTGGGTTCGTTGCCCATTTTACTACATTTATTCATAAAAAAAATTACATTAAGCCTATTTATGTTTTAACAATTATTCTTTTGGTATGGGGGGGCTCTTCATGCTTGTGCTCGACCCGGGCATAGGTCCACTTATTTGGACTTGGGTTCGGGATTGGACCCACTTGGTTTGTGGTTGACTTTGATTTTGATCTGGTCAATCGGGATATAATTTTTGACCTCAACACATTTACCCTAAATTAATCTAACATAATCCTATAATCTATCTTAGTATAAATTAATCTAATAAGTAAATTCATCGATCACCTATAATCCTTATATCTTCAACTCTAAACCTAAATTACTAAATTTATATTTCAATTTTTCATCTATTTTCAATTCTAAAACCCATTAACCCCCAAAATCATAATAAATTTCAAACCCATCATTTTACAACCGATTCAATTCCTCATTATCCATATTTAATATATCAAAACCAACACAAATCATAGATTATAATTACCTAATTTTAAAATTTATTAATCTAATTGAAAAAATTAAGGGTATGAGAAGAAAACACTAAGTTTGGTCCGGATTTGAAAAAGGAAAAAGCGATTATAAGCTTTTACACCACCAACTGCAACAATAATGCCTACAAAAAAAATTTGGGTTAGATTTAATAATATTTTCAAAAATTTTAAGAAAAAGGAGGAGGGGAATTACTTTCGGGAAAAAAATTAGGGGGAATGAGAAGGAAAAAGGGCCGTCGCGGCTCTTATCTGATCGACCTATTAGCGACCATTTCGAATGATCGCTAATATTAATTGAACGGTCACTAATACATTGGCGGCTGTTCATTAAAGACCGTATAATATATATGGTCTCTAATAATTTATTAAGGGCTGTATATATTTACACGGTCCCTAATAAACGGTCTTTAATGCGTACAGTTTTTACTAGTGATTGACCATCGCCTTCGTTAGAAATTAATTCATTGTCGATCTTCTCCTTATTCATCAATTTTTTTTGACATTCTTGATTTAGATTGTATCTCATCCATAGACCATGGTATTATGAAAGTGCTTATAAAATGGTGGCAATTTACATAACGATTGAAGAGCTTGATCTTCATCATCAATTTTAATATTGATCTTACCCAGATCCGTAATGATCGAATTAAACTCACCGATGTGAGATTTGATTTGAGAGCCTTCTGACATACGAAATGTGTAGAGACGTTGTTTCAACAGGAGTCAATTCGTGAGAGACTTCCTTAAATCTAACTCCTATAATTTCTGCAACAAATTAGCCGCCATCTCTTCCACCAAAACTACTCGCGAAACTTTGTTCATCAGACACAACCGGATAGCCGTGATGGCCTTTTCGTCCAACTCCTCGCAGGCTTCCTCCGTCATAGTGGAAGGCTTTGCACTCTTTCCAAGAATTGCTTTTCTTATATTATTTTGAGCCAACACGTCAATCATACGGACCTTTCATAAATTAAAACTCATATTTCCATCAAACTTCTCAATATCGAACTTCATGATTGTCGGAGACATGATGCGAGATCAAATTAAAACACCTTGAATGCTAACGAACCCTAAAACTTCAAAATCACGATCTAAGAAGATGGAAAGAGGACACAAGTGTCGTTACCCACCGTTAACCTAGATCGTAAGATTGAAGACCTAATGGTTCAAATAAAAGATCCCACAACACGAAAAACAAAACAACATAGCTTTGATATCAGTTTGTTATGAATATATGCAAACGATAAAGAAGAAAGCACAAAAAAAATCACAGGCAAATAGGAAATAAAAATACTAACCAAAAGGCGAAGGCGAGCTTTTATCAATCATCAAAATAGAGGAGTATAAACGGTGGACGAATTACACAAATCCCTCAAAACCATAACCCTCACAAATTACAAAAGGGTTCTCTCAAACAACACAAAAGTTATCATTGATCTAGGGTTACAAAATACTACATAATATATGTGTTGGGATCGAAAATTGCACCCCGGTTGACCAAGTCAAAGTCAAGGTCAACCCCAAGCCAGCGGGCCCAAGCCCAGCTCAAGTGGGCCCATGCCCAAGTCGAGCCCCGCGGCCAGCCTCCCCCTATGCCAAAATAAAAATCATGTAATAAATAATTTTGATGTAATTTTTTATGCATGAATATAAGCAAAATGGATATTAAGCCAAATTTTTGTAAAGTCCATGACTCATGTGCAAAATGAAATGAGCACTTGAGGCATGGGATGAACAAAATGCCATTTTTGCAAAGCCCAGGAGGCTATATGTAAATTTTGTAAGCCTATATAAGGTAACATGATGATGAATAAAGCAGAACTAATTCATTCTCTCAAATTCTAGAGTTTGTGCCTCCTTCTCCTCTTTGCTCATGGTTCTAAGCCTTCTTCCTATTTTGAATTAAATCAAGAGTTTTACTCTTCCTTCTCCAAAAATAAATAGTTTTTTACCACAAACCCCTCAAAGGGGAGCTCAGATCTTCCAATAGATCTCAAAAGGGGGAGATTTTGAATCTCACCCTCTCTTTTTCCTCCAAGATCCGGCCAACAAACAGGAAGAAGAAGGAGACCCATCTCCGAAAATCTCACTTTGAAAAAGATCCAAGGCTGAAGAGAGAAGAACCTCTGAAGATCTTTGGGGAGTTCAACTTCAAGACCCAAATCCTCAAAGGAGTTTAACTCCTAATCCAGATCCTTTAGGAGTTTAACTCCAAATCTAAATCTTTTGAAGTTTAACTCCACTCAAAATCCTCTTTTGGAGTTTAACTCCTATTTCCACGGGTAAAACCCCCTTCTTTTTGCCGGCGCCCAAGAGCCCACGTGCTGGGCACGTGAGGCGCCAGCGCCAGCGCCCAAGCGCCCACGTGCCGGACACGTGAGGCGCCAGCGCCAGCGCCCAAGCGCCCACGTGCCGGACACGTGAGGCGCTAGCGCCCAAAGAGCTAGCGTCAGTGCCCAAGCGCCCACGTGTCGGACACGTGAGGTGCTAGCGTCCAAAGCGCTAGCACCAGCGCCCAAGCGCCCACGTGCCGGACAGTGAGGAGCTAGCGTTTTGGGCGCTAGCGTCAGCGCCAAAGCGCCCAGCGCCCAGTGCCAGCATGCAAGGCACGTAAGGCGCTGGCGCTCACGCGTCCTTTGTACACCATTTTCCTCTCATTTTACATGTACTCCACAATAAAAATACCTTTCCCGTTAGAAAAAATTTCTAACGGGACGCTGTCCCGCAACCCGCAAGGGGGCTGCTAGCCCCCTTGACCCCCAGCCTGCTATCTGGATAGCGGGACCCCCGTAAAAACTCTGCGGGGCCCTCGATATATCCAAAACCCTTTCAAAACACCACACTGCACATTGAGTTCGCATGACCTGTTTGACCCATCAATCGGAGGTTCTCTCCCTCTAAAGGCAATGGGTAATTAACGGCAACTTAGTCCGCGGCCGCCGGAGATTCGGATCCCCACAATCAATAAACCCCAGCCTACCCTAGGCAGGGGAAATCTGTAATGCGCCTAACAAGCGCGCGCGTATTCCTATTTCAATGGGGTGACGAAAAACACCCTACAGATTCTGGCACGCCCGTTGGGATCAATCTCTCCTCCTATATTTCGGGTTAAACGTTCATGCGAACTCAATCAATATACATATCGATTGCCTGTATTGAAATCATGCTTATTTGTGCAGGTTAACAAATTTCAAATTGCAATCTCCGGACGCAACAAAATGTCTCTAAGGACCAGCTCAGCTCTCGACACAGCTCCCATCTCCTACATGATGAAGATGGATGCCAGGACGGTCCTCCCGGCCAGTCTCGGGCAACAATGGGAGGAGCCGCTGCTACAGTTCAGCTCTATTCTGTTCGTACCAGCTAACACCATTCCAGCTCCTCAAGCTCCGGTTACAGACAAACCGGCCTCGAAAGGCAAGAGGCCAAATGTGGTGATTTTGACGGCACCACTACCCAAACGCAAGTCGGTGTCTGAACAACTTTCCTTGGCCCTAGCTTGGGGCAAGGCCATCAACACCAACAAAGCAACAAGGTGTCTCGAGCAAGCTCCTGCGATGTCCCTAACAACTGCTCGATCGGGTGTCTTCTCTAAGCTCCCCGCCAATCGACTCATAATGGCTTCCTGGATAATGGATGCCCGCCAAGCCCTCAAAATCGAGAAGCTAAGACAGAAAAGGCTCAGATACAGAGCCAATAAAAGGGCTAGGGCTCATTCTAGGTTGAACTTCATGAAGTTCCAAGAACGGGGTTACCCCTCCAATGATAAACAGACGGCAGGATATGTGGTCCACACTGTCTACATGGTGGGCACGCACAGCAAGAGCAAGGAGGGGTCCACTACATCTCAATCCAATCTGGTGTGAATATGGCTGCTACATTCCAAGACCAGCCTCCTCTGGAAGGTAATGAAGACTCTTCCAGTGAGGCTGATAAGCAGGGCAAGCTCTCAGTTCATGAGGAGTCGAGCTCGGAAAGCGAAAATGAACCAACTTTCCATCCTAAGACCCCAGAGCAGAAACTTCTCCAGGAGCTCCGAAAGCAGCTCAGAAGTAGAGACAAGGAGATGTCCAAGCTCTACTCAAAAATTGACGACTTGACAAACGTCGTCTTACGGCTCACGGCCCAAGTTGCTTCTTAGCCGTCCAATCAAGCGCAAGGTTCGGCTCATGAACCGGAAAATAGTGTCCCGAGGCAGCCGACGCCTATTCCCTCGAATCCAAAGGTGGGCGAGCTATATGAAAGTCGGCCGCATCCTATCTCGGGAAATGTCTGGACTACCGATGACAGCAACCCGCAAACTCAAGATCAAATCATGGATTTGGTTGCCAAGAAAGTCAAAATATTGGTAGCCGAAGCCGGAGAGTAAAAAGATGTTAGCAGTAGCGGGAGGCCATATCCTGCTCGGTACGATATTGTGGAGTTTCCCACTGGCTATGTCGTCCCCAAATTTGAAAGGTTCGATGGGACAGGAAATGCGAACCGGCACATTGCCCAATTTAAAGCATCATGCGTGAATACCGGGGGCAATGGTGCGCTCCTTCTCTGCCAGTTTGTCAATTTCTTGACCGATATTGCTTTTGATTGGTATGCAAGCATACCGGATGACTCGATCACGACGTTCGCTCAAACAGAATCCATGTTCAAGCAAAGGTTCATGAGTGTCAGCGATAAAGTCACCATTGCCGACCTCGTAAGGACTGAGCCAAAGAGCAAAGAAAGCAACATGGGTTTTATAGTCCGATGGCGCAATCTCTCTGTCAAATGTGAACCGCCGTTGGAGCAAGACCAATCCGTCAGTCTTCTTATAGAAAATCTGAACGACTGGATGAAACCTTTTCTGTGCACCGCAGGCCTCAAAACAGTCCAAGAGCTGACCAAGAAAGTTCAAATGTTGGAACGCTCAAATCCCGAGTCCACTCAGAATCTCCAATTCACAAACAGACCGAGACATCGGAGGGACAACAACCGGAAAAGCGAAAGTTCCAACAGCACCGATTCTCTAAATAAATAGAGAGCGGGCGGAGCAAAGACTAACAAATCTCGGGAGCCAACTTTGGAGGAAAGAAGAAATAATGTCTACTCTTTTAGAAGGGACAAGGTCAACAAAATATTCAAAGATGCTCTGAAGAATGTCCTGAGGCTACCAGAACCAAAAAGGCTAAGCGAAGCGAACAGGACTGATCATCCCAACTTTTGCCCATACCACCGAGTGCTGGGATACACTATTGAAGATTGTTGCATCTTCAAGGATTGGGTCGAGAAACAATACAAGGCAGGAGAAATATCATTATCCCCTGGCGTGTTAACAAATAGTCAAGACGCGACCGCCTATTTCACAAACGGAGACCGAAGTCCTTCGGGAACCTGATTCTCTCATACATCTACCTTTCTCTGAAAAGAGCGGACCAAGGCAACAAGCTAAGAGCCAAGCGAGCAATATTGTCGATGAAGAAGAAATAGACGGGTACACAACCCATACGGTCTACAGATGGAGCTCAGAGGAACAAGTCCTCCTACGCCTTATAGCCTTGACAATGACACTATTGTTGCCATCCAACACCGGCTCTATCCAAATGATGAAGAGCTCGCTCAGGCCATTAAGCCAAAGGAACCCGTGGTTCATGCTGAATCAAGTTCAGGTAGTAAGGATGACCCCGTTGTCATACCTGAAACTATAGAACAAGCATTATTCCAATGGCTTCAAAAGAAACTTTAGGACAGGGAAAAGAAGATGGCCAAGGTCCATTCCAAAGTCGACGAGCTGGTAAACGTCGTAGCAGATCTTACGACCAAAGTCCCCCGATTGCAATTACAGCAAAATCAAATTTTGGTTCATGAGCTAGGGATTGATATCCGAAAGCAGCCAACCGATACTCCCTCCAGCCCAAGAGCGGAACACTTTTGCGAAAAACGGCCGCAATCAGCCTACAGTCCCTCTGATACGTACACTAACGTGGTGAGCAGACAGTAGGCGAACCAAAGACTGATCGTCCTCAGGGTCCAGCATTAGTAAGGGAACCTACTCTAATGGAGAGAAAGAAGAAAGTATACTCCTTCAGGAGGGATGGAGCCCGCAAAATATTCGAGGATGCCTTGAACAACGGTCTGCAACTGCCTATTCCAAAAAGACCACATGAAATGAACATGACCGGCAATCCCATATACTGCCCATATCATATAATGGTGAGTCATACCATTGAAAACTGCTATATTTTTAAAGATTGGGTGGAGAACCAATATAAACTTGGGAAAGCCTTACAGTCGTCAGATGTACCGACAAACCACAGAGCTATGGTCATCAACACAGCTCTGCCAAGATCAAAGTTTGAGGAGCTGGGATAAGCAAACAACTGACCACCATGTCATTAAACTGGGAGCATATGACCACCACGTAGTTAAACTGGGAACAACGACCCCTAAGTCGTTAAACGGGGAATGTAAAAAAAATGTGTGTAAATAAAAAAATGTGTAAATAAAAGAAAAAAGAAAAGCCGAAATGATGGGGCAACTCGCAATAAAAATCGGCGAGTAAAATAAATAAGAAAATAAAGCCGAAATGATGGGAAAACCGCGAATAAATAGCCGAAATGATAGGCAATCGCGACCTTCGCGATAAGAAAAGCAGAAATGATAGAGCAATCGCGGTAAAAAAAAATTAAAAAAAGCCTTCCAAATGGCGAATGATGAGTTACTCCTGTTACCATATTCCAGTACGGCGTTGCAGACGCCAACCAAATTCCAAATCCCAAAATGGCGAATGATGAGTCGCTTCTGATACCATATTCCAGTGCAGCGATGCAGACGCCAACCAAAATCCAATTTCCCAAAATTCTCCCAGCCCTACGGTTGGTCCCCGAACTGACTACCGTATACAATCCACGGGCTCAAATAATTCTCATCATACCTATACCCTACCGCGATCATCAGTCCAGTGGCCGGTCTCCGCCTTTAAAATTATGCTCCATTTGGGGATTTTCACGACTCCTAAGAAGAAAATGCACCTACGGGATCCTTACGACTCGTAGGGAGAAAATGCTTTTATGGGACCCTTACGGCCCATAAAATTCAAAAGCCTTAGGTGATAGGGATTTAAACTTGTCTCCTAAGCCATCGCTTCCCAACAGGGAAAGGCAAATGATGATTCGCTCCTGGCACCATATTCCAATATAGCGGTGCTGATGCCGATCCAAAAAACCAATTCTCAAATCCTACCGGGGCAAATGATGAGTTGCTCCTGGCATTATTCCAGTGCAGCAATGCAGAAGCCGACAAAAAAAACCAATCCCTAAATCCTCTCAAAGGCAAATGATGATTCGCTCCTGATACCATATTCCAGTGTAGCGGTGCTGATGCCGACCCAAAAAACCAATTCCCAAATTCTCCCGGGGCAAATGATGAGTTGCTCCTGGTATTATTCCAGTGCAGCAATGCAGATGCCGACAAAAAAAAAAACCAATCCCAAATCCTCTGAAAGGCAAATGATGATTCGCTCCCGGTACCATATTCCAGTTTAGCGATGCTGATGTCAACACAAATCAAACCAACCAATTCCAACATCGACCTCTGCGTCAAACAGCCGACACTCCGTAACGGGAAAACGTCAAGCAGACACTCCGTGTCGGGGGCACGTCGACTATAGACACTCCGTCTCGGAGAAACGTCGACCAGCGACACTCCGTGCCGGGGGTACGTCTACCAAATCACTCCAGGCCAGAGAAACGTCTACCACGGACACTCCGCCTCAGAGACGCGTCAAGTGTCGACCGTCCATGTCGTAAAAAGGGCAGTGCAGGCTTCCCACAAAGGGGGAACCAAATCACTCCGGGCCAGGAAAATGTCTACCACGGACACTCCGCCTCGGAGATGCGTCAAGCGTCGACCGTCCATGTCGTAAAAATGGCAGTGCAGGCTTCCCACAAAGCGGGAACCAAATCACTCCAGTCTAGGGAAACGTCCACCACGGACACTCCGTCTCGGAGATGCGTCAAGCGTCGATCGTCCATGTCGTAAAAAGGGCAGTGCAGGCTTCCCACAAAGCGGGAACCAAATCACTCCGGGCCAGGGAAACGTCTACCATGGACATTCCGCCTCGGAGACGCGTCAAGCGTCGACCGTCCATGTCGTAAAAATGGTAGTGCAGGCTTCCTACAAAGCGGGAAACAAATCACTCCGAGCCAGGGAAACGTCCACCACGGACACTCCGTCTCGGAGACGCGTCAAGCGTCGACCATCCATGTCGTAAAAGGGACAGTGCAGGCTTCCTACAAAGAGGGAACCAAATCACTCCGGGCCAGGAAAACGTCTACCACGGACACTCCGTCTCGGAGACGCGTCAAGCGTCGACCATCCATGTCGTAAAAAGGACAGTGCAGGCTTCCTACAAAACAGGAACCAAATCATTCCGGGCCAGGGAAACGTCTACCACGAACACTCCGCCTCGGAGACATGTCAAGCGTCGACCGTCCATGTCATAAAAATGGCAGTGCAGGCTTCCCACAAAGCGGGAACCAAATCACTCCGGGCCAGGGAAACGTCCACCACGGACAATCCGTCTCGGAGACGCGTCAAGCGTCGACCGTCCATGTCGTAAAAAGGGCAGTGCAGGCTTCCCACAAAGCGGGAACCAAATCTATCCAGGCCAGGGAAACGTTTACCATGAACACTTCGTCTCGGAGACGCGTCAAGCATCGACCGTCCATGTCGTAAAAAGGGCAGTGTTGGCTTTCTACAAAGTGGGAACCAAATCACTCTGTGCCGGGAAAACGTCTACTACGGACACTTCGTCTCGGAGACGCGTCAAGCTTGACCGTCTATGTCGTTAAAAGGGCAGTGCATCCTAAAAAGTAGGAACCAAAGCAAGTCGCCTCCACGCGAAAGAAGATCCATCAATTTTATGCACACGATCCACATATGTGGTGTGCATTTATTGATGGGGGCACTTTGTTGTGGTCGAAAATTGCACCTCGGTTGACTAAGTTGTTCCCCGCCAAAAGACGCGACAGAGACGCGGTGAACGTCTAGCCTGAATTTTGGGGCAGATACTAATTGGTGCTATCCGTCCACCTCTCCGAAGATACCAAGTTGATTTATGGCACCATGTATCGAAGGTTTAAACGGATGCGGCCGATGTAGTAGACTTCGTCAGATTCCCCCTCGTTTGAGGGGTTTTTGATTGTGGGGATGCTCTTCCCTGCAGGCGCAAGCCCCTGCAGTTAATTACGCTACCGCATCGCGGTAACAACTTTCTCCTTCTCCAGAATTTCACTTCGTGTCGTGGGTGTTTGTTTTGTTTGTGGTTGCCCGTGGATTGTATATGGAGACTAATTTATGTCGTCGCCCGTAGGACGCAGATTAGTCCAAATCCGTATTTTCTTAGATTTGGGTTTGGGGTTTTGGTTTAAGAATACGTTAGACATATTTGAGACTAAGATCAACTTAAACGTTTGTTAAGGATACGTTAGTCCAATTTGAGACTAAGATCAACTTAACAGGATCGTTTAGATCCGACAAAAGAGCATTTGGGCTCTATTATTCCAGTTTAGGGACATAGTGGTCCACTGTATATATGGCCGTCGGGACCCGTCACCTCTCTGACGTCGTTGAAGGATTACAACGATAGGTGTCAGAGGAGTTCAGAGATGTACCCTTAGACCAAAGTTGATTGGAGGGTCTATAGTCCAATTTGGGACTAAAATTCATTTGAAGGTTTAAGGATACGTTAGCCATGTTTGAGGCTAAGATCAACTTAAACGGGATCGTTTAGATCCGACAAAAGAGCATTTGTGGGCTCTGTTGTTCCAGTTTAGGGACATGGTGGTCCATGTTCCAGTTTAGGGACATGGTGGTCCATGTTCCAGTTTAGGGACATGGTGGTCCATGTTCCCATTTTAGGGACAGATGTTAGTTTAAGGACGCATTAGTCCATGGGTTTAAGGACCCCACAGTCCATATAAATGTGTTTAAGGACGCATTAGTCCATGGGTTTAAAGACTCCACAGTCCGTATGGGTGTGTTTAAGGACGCATTAGTCAACGGGTTTAAGGACCCCGCAGTCCATATTAATGTGTGGTTGTCGGGACCCGTCACCTCTCTGACGTCGTTGAAGGATTACAACGATAGGTGTCAGAGGAGTTCGGAGATGTACCCTTGAACCGGATGTAAATTGATTTAAGAGAGCAATCTTGCTCAGTCAATTTAGTTTGAGGACTTACGGCCGCCATAATTGGGCTAAGTCCATTTGAGAATATTCAACGTTTTTATCTTTGGCCTATTAGGACTATGCTAGGGCTTTGCCCCTGTTTAATAATGCACTGCATTTTCTTTTGGCCTGCTAGGCCTTTTTGATTTGGGCTATGTCCCTTTATTTATGATGCAGAGCATCTATCTTTGTTTGGGCTCTGCCTTTTTTTTATAAAAATAATACATTGCATTTTATTAGGCCTGCTGACACGTCACGCAAGCGCAGTACGCTGCGCTGTTGCACTGCTGACACGTGGCGCGCTCTGGTGAGTTGCGCCAATTTCAGAGAGCAATACTCTATCTTAAAAGCGCACAGCGCAAGTGGTCTTGGAGCTGACACGTGGCGCTCTCTGGTGGTTTGCGCCTACCCAGGAGCGCAACAGTGCAGATTTACAAGTGCAAGGCACTGTTTTAATTTCTTGATCCAACTTTGGATTTAAGAAAAGAATCTTTAAGATTCCAGAACCATTGGTTCATAAAAAAGTGCAAGGCACTGTTATTATTATTATTTATTATTTATTGAAGATCATTGATCTTGTTCTTAGATCAATGATCTATTCAGAAGAAATTCTTCTTTTTTTATAAAGGTTTTTACCTTTTTTCTCTTCTTGAGTTTTTCTCAAAATTCTTCAGAGTTCTCTCTATTCTCTGTGTTGTTGATGATGATCTCGGTGTTGATGATGATTGAATTGGGGTCTAGGGGCCTTTATATAGTGCCCATTAATTTGTTAAATTTGTTAAAGAGATCATTCTCTGAGTGATTTGGGGAATTTTCCCCACCGTTGGATTTTTGATCCAAGGGCTTCTGTTTTACAGAAGACAATCTTCTTGTTTTAACAAGAACAGAAAGATCTTACTGGAATTTTAATTCTGTTTGGCGCAGATGCACCAGCGCTTGACACGTGTCGCACAGCGCAGAGCGCAGCACAACTGCGCTGCCGCGTGTCGCGCAGCGCAGAGTACAGATCATCTGAAGCGTTGCTTCTTTTAATTTTGTTTTAAATAGAGCCTTGCTCTGATTGGACGCGCTGCCTTGGGCGCTGCGCTGACGTATCAGCTTTTGACACGTGGCGCGTTGCGCGCAGCGTAAGGAATTTGAAGCGTTACTTCAACTTTTGAATTTTGAAATTCAAACAGAGTTTTGCTCTGATTGGGGGAAACACAAGTCAAAGTCAAGGTCAACCCCAAGCCAGTGGGCCCAAGCCCAGCTCAAGTGGACCCATGCCCAAATCGAGCCCCGCGGCCAGCTTTCCCCTATGCCAAAATAAAAATCATATAATAAATAATTTTGATGTAATTTTTTATGCATGAATGTAAGCAAAATGGGCATAAAACCAAATTTTTGTAAAACCCATGGCTCATGTGCAAAAGAAATGAGCACTTGAGGCATGGGATGGGCAAAATGCTATTTTTGCAAAGCCCAAGAAGCTATATTTAAATTTTGTAAGCCTATATAAGGCAACATGATGATGAATATGTAAGTCCATGCTACCTCTCCCGGGACTTTCGGGAAAGCGGAATTTGGTAAAAAACGATTTTTACGGAGGTGGTAACATGGACCTAAAACCCGGATCTTGGTTAAACATCTATCTAACATCCTAACTATGAGTTTCTAGCTACTCGGTTAGGGGGTTATACCTTGCTTGTCTTGAACTCCTTCGTCTTCAAAGCTCCGATGGTGGTCCGAAGGCTTCTTCTCGTCGTCTCCGTACGCCGAAGATAGATCCACCTGAAAGCTCCAACCTTTAGCTCCTTCTTCGTTCTTTGAAGAAACTAGTTCACTTGGTTTGCTAAACCTAGTGAACTAGAATGAGTAGAGAATACTTTGTGTGGGATTTTATCTATGGTTCTTGATTCTCAACTCATGAGACAAGAGAACCATAGATTAAAGAGAGGGAAAAAGAGCAAGAGGGTGAGAGCAAAAGGAGAGCTTAAGAACAAGAGAGAGAATGAGCAAGAAAGAATGAGCAACCCTTTTGTCTTTCACCCTCTCATAATCCAAAGTGATCATAACTCATCATATCAAAAAAAGTCTTATGTGATGGTTTGAAGCAACCATAACCATATCATTTCATGCACTCATTTTACACAAATGAGCAAGTAAACAAAAGTCTTTGCCATGAAATGATGGCTATGGTTATCATGATGGTCAACTAGTCAAGCCAAGTCAACCGGTCAACAAGTCAACAAAAGTCAACAAGTCAACAAAGTCAACAACCATATCACCATAATACTTAATTAATATAATAGTTAATCACATATCATATTCTCATTAGGGTTGAGCAAAAAGTCAAATAGTCAACGGTCAACTGTCAACAACCATAATGAGAATCCACTGCCTCTGTCTCCCTGTCAACTGTGCATACACACCCGCATCCGCGTTCCGAGGAACACGAATGCAAACTGGATAAATCCAATCCCATAAGGTATACTAGGATCTGGCTTAAACCAAAGCCCGCTAGTGTAAACTGTCCGGACACTGTACGCGCACAAGTGCACAGATGTGACCGAACCCTGTCGCAAAACCATGCGACCTGTCGCAATACCATGCGACCTCTACTCTTTTGCCTAAAGGCGAAAAGCTTTCTGTGTGGGACTCTAAAGACTCGACACTACGCTGGCAGTGGGTTTAACCACAGACCGCAAGCGGCACTAGCTGTGCGTAACGGTCCCCAGGTAATGCCGACAAGAAGACCGACGAGGCGAAACCCATCTGAACTCCTACTGAGCCTGAGTGTGACATTCTCCGTACAGTCCGGTCTGTTCGTCTGATACATCGCATGGCGGGCCTAGGGGGCGGTAAACGTCAGTCCCCCAATAGCGGTACAAGTCGTGCCGGAGCGAAGCCCAAAACACCCTGAGATAACACTGGAAACCTACCAGTATATCTCGTTTGCCCTGGCCAGGGACTACTCGTGTAATGGCTCTCCTAGACACAGCGCGATGTCAACCCCCAATACCGGGAGAGACGAATCCTGTCTAACCGTCACTGCCTCCAAGTGCTTCGGGACTGCACCCAACCACTACCTGTTTGCACGACTCCTTTGAGCCGTGGTAGGGTAGTGATCAAAGTACAGTGGGAACACACTCGAGGCGGAATGACAGTGTCAAGTCAGCGGACTAAGCTGTACTCATGTCACCTGGGAACTGATAACTGACGATAGCTATAATACCAACTAGTCAGTTCCCGACGAGTCCTGTCCAGTGTACCCGTAACCTAACGAGCACCCGCATACTATCTTAAGTACGACGTACTGACGGCTGTGGGACAGACCGTCTCCCACACTGGGATGAGAAGCGCATGCGCTGGTCTACTCCGGAGTATCGATGCCCTGTCTCGATAGTCCTGCGACCAGGGACCTGCATAAGGATGTGCTTATAGATTACCCAGCCCCACTAGTGTGACGGCCATCACATCGCTGGTAATCAAGCAAAGATCCTAAGGGCTCCACTAATGTGTATAGGCGATATACAAAAATAAACACATGTACACATTGAAGTAGAAACAAACCAAGTAGCATACTACTATTTTGAGCAAGATTGTATATACAAGGTGAATATCCCAAGCATCCATTAAGTAATATACAAACCAGTATGATACAGTAATGGCCTCTAGGGCATATACACTAACAATCTCCCACTTGCACTAAGGCCATGTACTGGCGTATCGAAGACCTATCATCTCGATCAGCCGCTCGAACTGAGTCTGGGGCAGGGCCTTGGTGAATGGATCTGCAGTGTTATCTTCTGAAGCGACTCTCCGAACCTCGATCTCCTGGCGATCCACGATCTCCCTGATCAGGTGATACCGCCTCAAGATGTGCCTGGATCTCTGATGGGACCTGGGTTCCTTCGCTAAAGCTATAGCCCCGTTGTTGTCGCAATACAGAGGTATTGGATCAACAACGGACGGAACCACCTGAAGTTCTTTCAAGAACTTCCTCATCCAGACAGCTTCTTTTGCGGCATCAGATGCAGCGATGTATTCCGCTTCCATCGTCGAGTCTGCAACGGTTTCCTGTTTGGAACTCTTCCAACACACCGCCCCTCCATTGAGGGTAAAGACAAAGCCCGACATGGACTTGGAATCATCCTTGTCACTCTGGAAGCTGGAGTCAGCAAAGGCCTCGATCTGGAGGTCTTTTCCGCCATACACCAAGAACATCTCCTTAGTCCTTCTCAGGTACTTGAGAATGTTCTTTACCGCTATCCAGTGTTTCTCCCCAGGGTTTGACTGATACCGGCTTACCACACTCAGTGCATAAGCTACATCCGGTCTGGTACACAACATCGCATACATTATAGAGCCTACCGCAGAAGCGTAGGGTATAATAGACATGCGATCCCTCTCCAAATCAGTCTTGGGAGACATCTCTTTAGAGAGGGTGATCCCGTGACAAGCCGGTAGGTTACCGCGCTTGGAATCTTCCATACTGAATCTCTTCAGTATGGTGTCGATGTACCTGGACTGAGAAAGTCCTAATATCCTCTTGGATCTGTCACGGTAGATCCGGATACCCAGAATGTACGAGGCATCACCCAGGTCTTTCATGGAGAACTTGTGTGACAAGAACCCCTTGACAGATTGTAGCATAGGAATGTCATTTCCTATTAAGAGAATGTCATCCACGTATAAAACGAGGAATACTACAGTTCTCGCTACAAATCTACTATAGATGCATGGTTCATCTGGATTTTTGATAAAGCCAAATTCTTTGACCGTCTCATCAAAGCAGATGTTCCAACTCCGCGATGCCTGCTTTAGTCCATAGATGGACTTAAGCAACTTGCACACCTTTCCGCTGCTCCCACTCTGAATGAAACCCTCTGGCTGGTCCATATAGACACACTCCTCTAAATTTCCATTTAGAAAAGCTGTCTTTACGTCCATTTGCCAGATCTCATAATCGTGGAAGGCAGCAATGGCAAGAAGGATCCGAATGGATTTCAGCATGGCTACTGGAGAAAAGGTTTCGTCGTAGTCCAAGCCAGGTCTTTGACGGAAACTTTTTGCTACCAGCCTAGCTTTATAGGTCTCAACCTGTCCATCTACACCAATCTTCCTTTTGAAGATCCACTTGCATCCTACGGGTTTTACCCCGTCTGGAGCAATGTCCAACGTCCATACCTTGTTGGTGTACATGGACTCCATTTCGGTCCGCATTGCATCCAGCCATTTCACTGAGTCAACGCTCTGAACGGCCTGCTGGAAGCTAGTAGGCTCATCATAATCTATGATGCAATCCTCTCTATCCCCGTCTATGAGAAAACCGTAGTATCTCTCGGGCGGATGAGTCTGCCTACTACTCCTGCGGAGCGGCGTAGGAATGTCCTGTTCTGTTGAACCCTCTGGTTCCACTAAGCTTTCAGTAACAGTCTGTGGTTCTGGAACTTCTTCCAGTTCTATTGTGCTCCCACTTATCTGGGTTTCCAAAAACTCAGTTTCCAAGAAGCGGGCATGCTGAGAAACAAAAACCTTTTGTTCCTCAGCGGAATAGAAAAGATACCCCCTGGAATTCCTTGGGTATCCCACAAACTTACACTGTACTGAACGTGCCTCAAGCTTGTCCGCATGCTGCTTTTTTACAAAAGCTGGACATCCCCATACCTTAAGATACTTAAGACAGGGTTTCTTCCCAGTCCACATCTCATATGGGGTGGTAGGCACAGTCTTGGTGGGAGCCTTGTTCAAGAGATATGCAGCTGCTTCCAGTGCATATCCCCAGAATGATCGCGGTAACTCAGCGTTACTCATCATAGACCGAACCATATCCAATAGGGTTCGGTTCCGTCTCTCCGATACACCGTTATATTGCGGAGTGTATGGAGGAGTAAGCTGAGAGAGAATACCATTCTCTTTTAAGTAATTCAGGAATTCGGCACTTAAGTATTCTCCACCTCGATCCGATCTTAGAATCTTAATACTTTTGCCGGTCTGTTTCTCTACTTCATTCTTATACTCCTGGAATTTTCCAAAGGCTTCGGACTTATGTTTCATCAAGAAGACATAACCGTACCTTGAGAAGTCATCCGTAAAAGTAATGAAGTAAGAATGTCCGCTTCGGGCATGTGTAGACATTGGACCGCACACGTCACTGTGTATGAGTCCCAAGAGCTCGCTCGCTCTTACTCCTTGTCCAGTAAACGGAGTCTTTGTCATCTTTCCTTTGAGACAAGATTGACAAGTGGCATATGATTGATATTCGAACGCATTCAAATATCCTTCTGTATGTAACTTAGTCAACCTTCTCTCATTGATGTGACCCAATCTACAATGCCATAAGAAAGTCTGATTCATATCCGGAGACTTTCTTTTGTGTGTATTCTGGACGTTGAAAATCTGTGGTTGGTTTAACACGTATATACCATTACTCAATGTACCTGACCCAATCAAAACTTGATTAAGGTGAATGTTTACAACATTACTTACAAACGCAAATTCATAACCTTCTTTAGAAACTAAAGATACAGAAACGATATTACAAGTTGCGTTGGGTACAAAAAAGCAATTACGCAAAACCAAAACATGTCCATCTGACATTCCCAGGTGATAGTCCCCCACGGCTTTAGCATCCATGCTAGCTCCGTTCTCAACTCTGAGGGTCATGTCACCTGCCTTCAAAACCCTACGGTTTCTCAACGCCTGCAAAGAATTACAGATATGAGATCCTGATCCGGTATCCAATACCCAGGAGTAGAGTTTATTGAAAGACAGTTTTCAATAACATACACACCTGAAGCTGAAGCTGCAACCTGCTTCAATTCCTGTGTTCTGGCCTTCCAGGCCCTGCAATCATTCTTCCAGTGTCCTTTCTTATGACAATAGAAGCATTCTTCCTTATCCACAAGCTTCCCCGCTATCTTTGTTGCTTTTGCTTTTCCCTTCGTATCCACTTTACTAACACCGCCCCTTGGTTTGGCGGGGGCTTTCTTCTTCTTTCCCTTGGCTTTCGCCTTGGACCTAGAAGAAGATGATCCTCCTACAAACAAAGTGGATGTATCCCTACCTTTCTGTAGGGTGTCCTCTGCGCTCCTCAGCATGTTGAGGAGCTCTGAAAGTTCAACCTCTTTTTCTTGTAAGTTGAAGTTCAGTATAAACTGGGCGTAAGTGGAAGGAAGGGACTGGAGAACTATATCCGTATATAGCTCACTCTCCAATGTAATCCCTAGGTCAGCGAGCTCCTCAATGAAGCCGATCATCTTTAGCACGTGCTCGGCTACTGATGATCCGACGGCCATTCTTGTCGAAAATAACTTTTTCGACGCTTCGTATCTTGCGATACGAGATTGCTCTCCATACAGTTCTTTTGTATGAAGCAATATGGATTCCATGTCCATATTCTCGTGCCTCCTCTGATGTTCGTTGTCCATCGAGGCAAGCAGGAGGCATTTGGCCTTCGCGCTATCAATCTTCCAGGTCTTACGGATTTCCTTATCCGCGACGCTGGAAGTTGGACCAGGGACAGGGGGAGCTTTGGTGGTAAGAAGATACCCCAGCTTGTCGTAAGTGATTGCTATCTTGACATTCCTGAGCCAATCTTTGTAGTTTGGCCCTGTCAGTTTGTTTTTATCTAGGAGTAACTTAAGTCCAGTCATGTTGATTGGTCGCTGCAATTAGGAGAGAGAAGAAGAAACACTCAGCATGATGCTCTTGCAAGTTTAGAGTGGTTTTTAGTTTGTCTAAACAGGATGGCTCCCACTGTTTCTCGAATCCCTCCTCAAACCATAAAGGAAGAATTAGTCAGGATCAATCCCACCGTACAATACTTGCTTAACCGTTCAGCCAGGCCGGTGTCGGTACTTCGAGGGAGGTTTTCCAACGCTTTCGCGAAGTTCCTTAATTAAAGAACCTCTTTTCCCTGGGGGCGTAGCCCCGCTAACACCTTTCTAGGCACCTACTAGGTTTATAGCATTGATCGTTAAGTGAGAAATTTCCCGAGGAGTAGCATATACTCACAGTAGGATCGGGATCCAAATATCATTGCGTGACGAAACTGAAGGAATCCTACCAGAATCATCACACTCCAAATGGTATGCAAATCTAGCAAGTTTCAGTACTTATGAAACTCCCGATGTGGATTTTTGCCCCATGCTCTTATGACCTTGACGAAGGTCAACAAATCATAAGTCACATGTCAAGTTCTGCCCGTCATTATCCAGGTTAATTTGAATCCACCCGTATATACCCTTGACGAAGGTCAACAAGGTAATGCGAATGTTCCAAACCAACGCATCTATCTATGCTACATATGAATACCCAATAGCTACCAATCACTATGCCTTGACGAAGGTCAACAAACACAGCTTGAATACTATTGAATATTCATACGAAACGACGGAGGGCTACGAATGGTTTTGGCAAAACCGTGAACGTAGTGAACTTGATTTGGTCGATGGAACGAGATAGCTTTTAAAAGGAGTGGCTCAAGCTCCGCATTTAAAAGTTGTTTTGAAAAGAACCGAGTGGTTTTTCGAAAGTGTTCCAACGACTTTAACTTGGTTTATTATCTTGCATTAGTTCTTTTAATGTGTGATATTCTTGCATTAGTTCTTTTAATGCGTCCCATCATTTAATCCTACCATTGCAGAAAACAACCAAAATATGACGTACGCTTATGCCATTCGCATTCGCCACGGGGCCCCGTCATTACCCGTTAGGTTACTTAACTAACGACAGAGCGGGGGCTGGGCTAGCGCGTCTGTAAAACATAAGCAACGCCTAAATAATATCATATATAGATATACTGCAATGATAAAACATTTCAGATCACAGATGAATACATTGGATATACTAGGAATCTGTAATTCGCACGAGCCTGTAACGACAAACAGATTACACGGTCGCGGTGAATAGCCAAAACCCCACCCAAGACCCCTACGGGTGCGGCAAACTACCCGCCAAGTACCCGAAGCGTAGTAACCTCCCTCATCTCCTATGAGTAGGCCACTCGACACTTCGGCATACCCGGTAGTTTGTGCACCCCCTCCATGGGTCTATCCTAGGAGCAAAAACAGTAAAAAGAAATTATACAATGACGGCTACAACCCCGACCCGGTTGTGCGGCCATACAAATAATTATTACATCAATTTACAAATTTACATGAATTGAAAGAAAAGAAAACTCTCGTCTCACAACCCCCGGCTATTCACCCGCGACAATCCAACATATTCATATCCACATTCCAGCAACATTACAGATCACAGATTTGTATAACCCCCACTAATCGACATATAGCGATTAGTAGACGTTCAATACAAATATCACATTACAGAAAAAACCCGTTAGCTAAAGTCTTTTAGAAGTTCGATCAAAAATACGGATTTTCGGGACCCCAAAATAAAATTTTCGTTCTGGAAAATCTGGGTAGAAAATATATATGCTAAAAATCCCAAAATACCCCCATAAAAACACAGCACCAAAAATTTTCCTCGGCCGAGTCGACTCGGCCGCGGATCCGCGGCGGGAGCGTGCTCCCGCCGCGTTTCCGCGGCCCTTTGACTCGAACGTTGGACAATTTTTGGTGGGTGCTCACAGAAAAGCCTGAGCCGATTTTAGGTGTTAAAATAATCAACTTTTGAACAGTGGAAAAATCGACAGAAACTGCAAATTTTTTTTTTTTGGGGTTTGTTTCGGGACTTTTTCGTTGATCGATCTTCTAGTTACTTGCTAACATGCTAGATAGAGTTTAACTAGGCTCTGATACCACTGTAAGTCCATGCTACCTCTCCCGGGACTTTCGGGAAAGCGGAATTTGGTAAAAAACGATTTTTACGGAGGTGGTAACATGGACCTAAAACCCGGATCTTGGTTAAACATCTATCTAACATCCTAACTATGAGTTTCTAGCTACTCGGTTAGGGGGTTATACCTTGCTTGTCTTGAACTCCTTCGTCTTCAAAGCTCCGATGGTGGTCCGAAGGCTTCTTCTCGTCGTCTCCGTACGCCGAAGATAGATCCACCTGAAAGCTCCAACCTTTAGCTCCTTCTTCGTTCTTTGAAGAAACTAGTTCACTTGGTTTGCTAAACCTAGTGAACTAGAATGAGTAGAGAATACTTTGTGTGGGATTTTATCTATGGTTCTTGATTCTCAACTCATGAGACAAGAGAACCATAGATTAAAGAGAGGGAAAAAGAGCAAGAGGGAGAGAGCAAAAGGAGAGCTCAAGAACAAGAGAGAGAATGAGCAAGAAAGAATGAGCAACCCTTTTGTCTTTCACCCTCTCATAATCCAAAGTGATCATAACTCATCATATCAAAAAAAGTCTTATGTGATGGTTTGAAGCAACCATAACCATATCATTTCATGCACTCATTTTACACAAATGAGCAAGTAAACAAAAGTCTTTGCCATGAAATGATGGCTATGGTTATCATGATGGTCAACTAGTCAAGCCTAGTCAACCGGTCAACAAGTCAACAAAAGTCAACAAGTCAACAAAGTCAACAAAAGTCAACAAGTCAACAAAGTCAACAACCATATCACCATAATACTTAATTAATATAATAGTTAATCACATATCATATTCTCATTAGGGTTGAGCAAAAAGTCAAATAGTCAACGGTCAACTGTCAACAACCCTAATGAGAATCCACTGCCTCTGTCTCCCTGTCAACTGTGCATACACACCCGCATCCGCGTTCCGAGGAATACGAATGCAAACTGGATAAATCCAATCCCATAAGGTACACTAGGATCTGGCTTAAACCAAAGCCCGCTAGTGTAAACTGTCCGGACACTGTACGCGCACAAGTGCACGGATGTGACCGAACCCTGTCGCAAAACCATGCGACCTGTCGCAATACCATGCGACCTCTACTCTTTTGCCTAAAGGCGAAAAGCTTTCTGTGTGGGACTCTAAAGACTCGACACTACGCTGGCAGTGGGTTTAACCACAGACCGCAAGCGGCACTAGCTGTGCGTAACGGTCCCCAGGTAATGCCGACAAGAAGACCGACGAGGCGAAACCCATCTGAACTCCTACTGAGCCTGAGTGTGACATTCTCCGTACAGTCCGGTCTGTTCGTCTGATACATCGCATGGCGGGCCTAGGGGGCGGTAAACGTCAGTCCCCCAATAGCGGTACAAGTCGTGCCGGAGCGAAGCCCAAAACACCCTGAGATAACACTGGAAACCTACCAGTATATCTCGTTTGCCCTGGCCAGGGACTACTCGTGTAATGGCTCTCCTAGACACAGCGCGATGTCAACCCCCAATACCGGGAGAGACGAATCCTGTCTAACCGTCACTGCCTCCAAGTGCTTCGGGACTGCACCCAACCACTACCTGTTTGCACGACTCCTTTGAGCCGTGGTAGGGTAGTGATCAAAGTACAGTGGGAACACACTCGAGGCGGAATGACAGTGTCAAGTCAGCGGACTAAGCTGTACTCATGTCACCTGGGAACTGATAACTGACGATAGGTATAATACCAACTAGTCAGTTCCCGACGAGTCCTGTCCAGTGTACCCGTGACCTAACGAGCACCCGCATACTATCTCAAGTACGACGTACTGACGGCTGTGGGACAGACCGTCTCCCACACTGGGATGAGAAGCGCATGCGCTGGTCTACTCCGGAGTATCGATGCCCTGTCTCGATAGTCCTGCGACCAGGGACCTGCATAAGGATGTGCTTATAGATTACCCAGCCCCACTAGTGTGACGGCCATCACATCGCTGGTAATCAAGCAAAGATCCTAAGGGCTCCACTAATGTGTATAGGCGATATACAAAAATAAACACATGTACACATTGAAGTAGAAACAAACCAAGTAGCATACTACTATTTTGAGCAAGATTGTATATACAAGGTGAATATCCCAAGCATCCATTAAGTAATATACAAACCAGTATGATACAGTAATGGCCTCTAGGGCATATACACTAACAGAATAAAGCAGAACTAATTCATTCTCTCAAATTCTAGGGTTTGTGTAACGTTTCAGAAATCGTTTAGACGAATTTTTCCGTTAATCGGTAAATAATTTGGGTTTTTCCGTAAAAACCAAGTTGTGATCATTTTTTTCCAGTATAGACTTAACTGCACCTAGTTTAACTAGGAAATTGCTAGTTTGCAGTTTTTAGTTGTCACTTGAAAAATTTAGTTCACTTAAATACTTTTTCTTAATTAAAATATTATTATAAGTTTTTAATTATGCACTTAATTAGTGGTAATTACAATTTGGATTGGGTTAATTATGCTAAAGTGAATCTATGCTAACTTAATCATAAGATTAAGCATTAAACCTTCTTTGCAAAATATCCTTGAAAATATCTTGATATTTATTGGAATTAAAGAAAACTTTAATTAGAAAAGAAAAGGATTAAGAGTTGGCATGGATGGGAGGTGCTATTAATGTAGTTTTAATGAGTTTTGACCTAGATTTTTCCACAACCTTCTCACTTCTTCTCTCATTTGGCCGACCCCCCTGTTGCCCTCTCTTTTCCCTCACCCCATTTTCACTTCTTCAAGCTCAAATAAATCATCAAAAATCATCAAATAATCCCACAAACTCAAATACAAATCCATACCCATTATTCTTTAACCCTAACCAAGATTGGATCTTCATGAAAGTTAGCATTTTGAAGGCTAATTTGGAAGTTTAGTTGCAAGTTTGTGAATCTAAGTGAGGTATAAAATCTTAACCCTAAACTTTAGTGTTGTTTAAATACCTTAATCTAGTTATTAGATGTTTAATTAAAAGTTGAATTAGCATGTTTTGGAAATTCTAGAAAGGGTTGTGAAGATCAAGTTAAGGTTTTGATTATTTGTAATGGTTAAATGAATAGTTTAGACTTGAAAAATTTAACCTAATTATGAGATTGTTAATTATTATTTTCCTAATTGTCTAATTAAGCTTAATTGCAAACTAACTTTTACTAAATCTTATATGGGTGAGATTAAAATTGTAGTAAAGGTTTGGGTGGCTTAATTAAGCTACTATATGATGATTGTGATCGCTAGAATTGTTTAAACTTCTAGTTTTGAGCTAAAATGTTTAAAAGATGCTTACTAGGTTTTCGGTAAAATTAGACGTGGGTTTCTAATGGACGTTGTGATGATATATATTGTGTTGTGAATGAGAGATTGGTACGATTGGGGTGTTAGGCTTGGTGGTTTTCACGAATAGCGACTATAGTTATGATTTTGGCTATGTTTTCCGGTATTGGGATTCTTGGTTTCTGAGATTTGATATTGCATTTGGTCGTTGGTTGTTTGTACGTCAACGACAAGGGTTGTTTTATTGTTTTGCATGCGTAGGCTATAGGTTCTAACCTATGAGCGCACCGCGTACCGTATTGGATTTCGGAACTTGATTTTAATGGTATTGTGATACGTGTTGATATTGTAGGTACCTTCGCGTGGATTCCGAGATGACGAAACACATCGACTACGGCTAAGCGAGGAGTTTAGCAGGTGAGTAGATTTATATCTACGGGGGAAGTCGGATGGATGGCGTATAGAACCCCCGCGAACATTGATATGGAAGATCGTTTGATTATTATATCCTGATAAATGATATGCGACGGACATGATTATAGGATTTACCAACGATACTATGATAGAAGTTGACACTAATGAATATATTGACAGAAGAGAATATGAAATGAGAAGTGAATCATGATAGGTACGAATTGAAAGAGAACAAGTATGACATTATATAATGTGATGCGAGATATTAATGTGATGAACGAGTATACGGCGTGATATGATGACTTAGTGTGATATGTCGTTATATGGATACGAGTCGATATGAGATTGTCGATACCTTTGTCGGTCCCCTGATACGAGATTGATACGGACGTGACCTGAGAGATAGGTATATATATATATGGATAATGATGTGCATAATGAGTGGTATGCCGTATGAGACTTAGATCTGTACCCCCGTTGTTGTATAGGTTGATAGAATCCATAATTGTTTAATGCCGTCGTACGATAGATTACCGTACGCGATGAGTTTTACCTGTTGATTGATTCATACCCTTGATTAGAAGATGCCGTTTGATAGCTTTTACCGTACGTGATATTGTGAGGCTGGATGCCGATTGATAGATTCACCGACTCGGATATGTGGTAGATACGTATACCTTTTAGCATTTTCGGTTACGATGTACCTTATGCTATGTTCCTGTCATTCTCATTGCATTTCATATACCTGTGCTAGTACACCTACACCATTATTGATCATGCGTATGTTACACTTTCACAGATTGCAGGCTCATACACTTTCTTCATCGATAATTACTATGTTACTTACACAGTAGAGTTACTACATCATGCTATGATATACTTGCTACAGCTACATGTATATCATGCATACATATTTACATGTACACCCACATATCTTGCTACAGCTACATGTACATCATGCATACGTATTTACATGTACACTCACATACCTTGCTATAGCTACATATACCCCTAAGTGGTATTGTATTGTCATTTGACATTGAGACGTTGATTATTGTGCTATTGCGCTTATGAAATGCATCATACATACCTGCTTATATGTAGATACACATATCTTGCTATAGTTACATGTACACCTCATATGATACTGCACTTGATTTCGGAGGAATTGGGAACCACATGATATATATTAAAACTGGATGCATTTAAAAGAGCGGTTTTCCCTTAATATGCTCATATTGCTATTTTATATTGCATATATTATATTTCATAGATTTACGCATTGAGATATGGATTTCATGTGATTTTATGGATTTGAGGACCGTGGTATTTCAAGAAATTATGCATTGTTTAAAAAACCCGGGTTCTCTTGATATGATATTTCGATGCGTCCACCATGAGTTTTCTTGGTTCTGAGACTTGTGTTAGATACCCGATTCGAGGAGCGAGGGAGAGTCGTCTGCGGGTACATGGTGGACCCGGTGAGGTACCCCGGGGCAAGAAGACTCGTATTGTTAGGCGGTGAGCTTGGCAGGGGAGCACTACCTACCGGTGATAGTATTTGGACTCGGTGGATATATGGAGGATACCGACCGGAGTTATGAGATGAGATAGGCCGATTCGTACTGTCGGAGCCCGTGGTCCGATCCCGCAGACGGAGCCTATGATTTCATGATGTTGTGAGTGTCGATGTTGGACACTCAGGTTCCATGAGACTTACAGATTTGAGGGCCGATCTGAGGATGCGGTGCCTGAGATATAAGGATTTACGTGTCGATACTGGACATGGGTTTTTATGATGTTTCGAGTGTCGGTGTTGGACACTCAGGTTCCATGATTTGATGTGTCATTGATGGACACACGTTCTTTGATATCCTCATATATTTACATGCACATGCTTTCATTATATTTCGAGTGGATGAGATCCACATGCATACAGGCATTGATTATATTGTTGGATGATATCCACATGCATACAGACATTAATTATATTGTTAGATGATATCCACATGTATTCATGCATTGTTTATTGTTGGCATATATGCAGATACGGTCACCCTAGATATCATAGTATTACCTTTATGATATAGTTGACCTAGGAATCGTTGTTTATTTCGATTTCTACCTGATGATGTTTTCTACTCACGAGTTGGCAACTCACCCCATTGTGCCACAGTTCTTGCAGGTTGACCGCATGGATCAGTAGCGGCATCGCTGGCACACAGCTTGCATACGGGTGATTTGCTTTGGTAAGTGGTACATGTTGGATCGTGCCCCTCTTGTATTATTATTCTTATTGTATCTAGTCAACTCCACCAATCAGAAACTAGTATTTGTATAAGCAGTAAGACTTAGCAAGACATGTAGTTGCGAGACTTGAGCGATGAGTTATATGTTTGCTTGGTGGGTTTGGTGTCTAGCTTTACTTTTTCTTGTGTTGATTTTCGCCGTTGGGCATCGTATACATATATACTTGTAGTGGTTGTTTCCGCCGTTGAGCGTGATTTGCTCCCGTTTGGGGATGCTTTCTTTATATTCTATATTGTACCCATTTCGGGGCTAGTTTTTACAAAGGAGGTGCTGCCAAAATTTTTAAGAAAACAAAAAAAAAAGAAAGTAAAAATAAGTTTAAGGATTTTTACTTAAGCTTTCCAAATGTTCTATCAAGGTTTTCATTACTTACTTCTTTCGAAGAGTTTAGATTTCTGAGTTTCGGCTTACTTAATTTACGTTACGCCTGCAGACGTTGCGTGATTTAACTGCCGGTCACGAGCTAACATTTTCGGGTCATGACAGTTTGTGTCTCCTTCTCCTCCTTGCTCAAGGTTCTAAGCCTTCTTCCTCTTTTGAATTAAATCAAGAGTTTTACTCTCCCCTCTCCAAAAATAAATAGTTTTTTACCACAAAACCCATAAAGGGGAGCTCAGATCTTTCATTAGATCTCAAAAAAGGGAGATTTTGAATCTTACCACCTCTTTTTCCTCCAAGACCCGGCCAACAAAGAGGAGAAAGAAGGAGACTCATCTCCAAAAATCCCACTTTAGAAAAGATCCAAGACTCAAGAGAAGATCCAAGGCTTAAGAGAGAAGAACCTCTGAAGATCTTTGGGGAGTTCAACTCCAAGACCCAAATTCTCAAAGGAGTTTAACTCCTAATCCAGATCCGTTAAAAGTTTAACTCCAAATCTAAATATTTTGGAGTTTAACTCCACTCAAAATCCTCTTTCGGAGTTTAACTTCTATTTCCGGGGGTAAAAACCCCTTCTTTTCGCCGGCGTCCAAGCGCCCACGTGCCGGGCACGTGAGGCACCGGCGTCCAAAACGCCAGCTCCAGCGCCCAAGCGCCTACGTGCCGGACACATGAGGCGCTAGCGCCAATGCCCAAGCGTCCAGCGCCTACGTGCCAGACACATGAGGCGCTAGCGCCCAAAGCGCTAGCGCCAGCGCCTATGCGCCCACATGCCGGACACGTGAGGCGTCAGCGCCAGCGCCCAGCGCTAAAGCGCCCACATACCGGGCACGTGAGGTGCTAGTGCCCGCGCCAAAGCGCCCACATGCCTGGCACGTGAGGCGCTAGTGCCCAGTGCTAATGTGCTAGGCACGAGAAGCGCTGGCGCTCACGCGTCCTTTGGACGCCATTTTCCCCTCATTTTACATGTACTCCACACTAAAAATACCTCCCCCATTAGAAAAAATTTCTAACGGGAAGCTGCCCCGCACCCCGTAAGGGGGCTGCTAGTCTCCTTGACCCTCAGCCCGCTATCCGGGTAGCGGGACCCCCAAAAAATCTCTGCGGGGCCCCCGATATATCCAAAACCCCTTCAAAACACAACACTGCACATTGAGTTCGCATGACCTGTTTGACCCGTCAATCGGAGGTTCTCTCCCTCCAAAGGCGAGGGGTAATTAACGGCTGCTTAGTCCGTGGCCGCCGGAGATTCGGATCTCCACAATCAATAAACTCCACCCTACCCTAGACAGGGGGAATCTGTAATGCGCATGACAAGCGCGCGCGTATTCCTATTTCAATAGGGTGATAAAAAAACACCCTACAATATGGTATAGAAAAGATAGGTCCAAATAACTAATTTTCCAACTAACAATTATCTGGCCCGAAGGCATTGCCAGACGTCTGCTCAAGAAGTCTTCAAAACAACAGAGCGTCTCCATACATCTAAAGAAGGATTTTCAGACGTCTGATCTTGAGGCTACGAAAATACAGAGCGTTTGCAGACATCTGATGAGTTTTATCCGGACGTCTACCCAAGAGTACGCGATCATATGTAGCGTCGACAGACGTTTGAAGTTGTAGCTCTAGACGTCTGTCTTCTTGCTTACAGATAATCTCGAGTCTCCACCAACTCTGTGATAACGCCGGATCGACATGAAATCAAATAGGGATCGGAGTGGAAGGGCATACACAATATTATAATTGATGTATTTCAGCGTCTCACGTAAATACAGAATCCTCGAACTAAAGAAATCAGATAAAGTTATTTATTGCGTCTAAGCACCATCTCACACACAATTATTTACCATATATGTAATATTTCTATTCTACCGTAATATTATTAAATTAGCTACAAATATATCAATTCCTATATATCAAATTGACTATATTAAAAAAATCTTTAATTATTGTTAATTAACTATATCTCAATAATTTACCCGAAAATAAATATAATGATAATTTTACTGCAAGATTTGGTCTTACGGTAAATAGCATGTTAAACCAAATATTATGACAAGATTGTCGACGTATCGTGATTCAAATCTCGATATATTATTAAACAGGGTTTACGATCAATTTAATTATACGACATTAATAGTAATAATATTGTTACACCAGATATGACCCGGTCGTAACTAGTATGTAGCAAGTATTTAGAAATACTTGTCTCGGTTACAAACACCCGAACGAGACGATACGATACCACGACGGTGCACAACTCGACTAGACGTGCTTGAGACATATCCGATGATCTCGACGGCGATGGACGTGGTTACGGTGACGCGACAGCGACCGGAACTGCATCAAGAAGTGCGGCGACATGGCAGTAGCGGCTACGAGGCAGTAACGGTGGCGACTAACGGGTCCAGCACGCTACGGCGGCGGCGGTCACTGGGTTCGGCCGATTGCTCTGCCGTGAAGATAACGGTGATAACAAGAACACAGAGGATGTCTCGTGGCAACTGGCGACGGCGACAATGACTACGCAGGTGAGGATGACGTTTGGTCACGGTCGAACTCGTTTCTGAGTGATGGGTTTTGGTGCAACGATGATGGCGACGATCTGGCGACAAGCGTTTTGAAGGCGAGATCTCGGGAAGATGTCGACGTCGATTCTTTTTGAGGCGAATGTGAGGCTGCGGCAATGGGTTGTGGCACGACGAGAACCGCTAGCGGGTCGGCACGTTGGATTTTCAGGTGACGGCGAGGGTTCAGGCGAAAGCAGGATGGCCGGTCGGGCATGAGCGAGGAAGAAGAAGAAAGAAAGGCAGCGGTGATTTTTTCTTTTCTTTTTAACCTTTTTAAAGTAATAGGATTACATTCATGTATAATAAATATATATATAGTTATACAGTTATCTAAATATTTATTAGATAAATAAATCCTATCTAAAACATAATGTAAAACTCCCATTAACAGGCCAGTGAGATCTACAAAATATTCCGTGCATTATCAGTCAAATCGGTATATGCACATATTATCTTAACAATCTATTACACCATAATGTATAATGTAATGTAATGGCTACAAACTATTCTAGTTTAAATATTGTGTACATATTATTTAAGATGTATATAGATTTATAATAGATAAATATCAAAAAAAATTGTATTCCCTCTAAATATTAATTCATAACGGTTTCCATACAAGCGGGTCATGTACAAACATGATCAATACGCATAAACAAATATAACCCAATAACTGATATACCCAATAACCCTAGCAATTATTTTGCCCCATATAATTATTTAATATAATTAAATAACGTACGATCGTGCTAAGGGGTTATATCTGAAAACCGACACAAAATATCAAAAACTACACTTTTAAAATGTGCGACGGTGCTGCACAGATTCTGATATGTTCTGCACAGCGATATAAAACGCGTATATCTCCCAAATCAGCAGTCGGAATTAAGCGAGACTTGAACCTTTGTTTGCATAACAACTAGAACTATGTTTCTTGTTTTATTTCTGATGAATTCATAGGAGTTGAATAATCGGTAGTTTCCAGCGCTCCTTTACGATACTGTTTCTGATTTATGCTTAAATATTGCACTTGTCTTATTTTATGCCATGCGACTTCCTCATTATATTTATACCTGTATAAGCTACTTGGTTAGATATATTGCATGCATGATACGAACTTGACTCGATTCATGAATATGTATTGATATGAATTTGACATGAACTTGATATGAACTCGACATGAATTTGACATGAACTTGCAGCATCCTAACGTATTCATGGATTTATGTAAGACTTGTGTCAGCTCTATAATTTAAAATATGCGGGGAAAAAAGGTAATTTGGTGGTGAGCGTATGCCGTGGCATGAGCGTCCACTAAAAATCAAATAACCTGAATTTCGTGTGCCGTTGTTCCGTGGGTTTGACAGAGCTTAACTCTACGTGTTCTTTGTCCGTAGGTTTGACGGACTATTTTCGTATACAAGCATATATTCACTATCGCACTACAATAAGCACGTAATCATAGAACAGCCATGCTTATATAGAACTATAGAACTACCATACTCATATAGTTTGTCTGTCTACTTGACATATCATGCTTGCTCAACTCAGTATGTTATTTTTCATACCTGCTCATATACCTGTCATTATATCACCTTTTTTTTATTATCATACCTTTATTGGGAATTTACTGAACGCAAAATCGTCGACGGACATTTCGTTTTTTTTCTGTCTTCCTTGGGAATGTTCGTCAGCTAACGTAGGGACAGGTGGAGTGATAGGAGTAGAGATTGAGCCGACAGTGGAGAATTATTTCCAGCTGACTTCACAGACTGACTATTAGTCGACACTGGTCTTTTTTTTGTGCGCCTACTTGTTAAGGTTCTTCTTTATTTCTTATATCAATTATTTGACTTTGTCTCGACTCTTGTTTATTTCTTATATCGGTTATTTGACTTTGTCTCGACTCTTGTTTATTTGTGGGAACTGAATGTAATAATGTAGTTGGATTTATGCTCTCGTTTAATTCTTGTTTATTATATATTGTTTATGATACGCTTAACGTATTTATTTCGATAAGAACTCTGCACGGCATAAATATGTCTCGGATCTCGTCATGTGCATGTTACTGTCTTTTGGGAAACGGGACGTGACAATGTTGAGCATTTAAACATGCGGCATTTTAATCTGCAGAGATTGTAGAAGAAGGCAACTTTAGATCATAGCAGAACAATTTACTATAAAAGAGAAGATATATTGTGAGTTGCTTGTGATGTTCAAATAAGAGGAGGGATATGTTAGATGCTAAATTTAAGTACATTAAAATATTACTAATTTTATGTGACATAATTAGTTCAATGTCTAAAAGTTGATTGAAAAATTATACATATATATAATCATATATAATCTTGAGCCCCTGCTTCAGCTTAAAGTTGAATTGAATATGGATCGAAAAAAATCTATTTTACATATTTTGACCAATCTTGTGGTCTCATGTATATCGATCCTTAGTCAAAATAATTCAAAACACGACACATAGAGTTTCTAAAATGCAATAATTGATCGAGATGAAGTATTGAGAAGACCAAATTTGATCTCGATAGGAACTTTGCTTCATCAAGTCCAATGGTGGTGTTTGCTTGGATAGAGTAATGACTAATGCCTATTGATGCATGGTTTACTAATTAAAGACCTTGTCACCATGGAATATGTATTATTTGTTCGAGCTGTAAACAAAAATACTTGCTGAAATCTTATACTGAGACTTGTTTATTTCATTCTATAAATATATATTTTATTTGAGTTCCATGCACTTGGACCAGTAAACAAAGTCTTGGGCATCACATGCACAATATCACAAGATTGTACCTCAAGGTTCTTCTAAATAGGTCCAACTTGACATGTCAGCCAGGCCCCACAGGGTTGACCACGTCGGCCAACATGTATGGAATTTTTTAATTATTTTATATGAGAAATACTTTATCCACGGCCTTTTATTTTTCACACTCGTATGTACTCAAGGGATTAAAGGTCAGCATTCGCATCATTTAAAAAGTGATACTATATATGAGATCACTTGTGTTTATCTTTTGAGCAACATATGGGTAACCGTAAAGGTAAAAATGGATTGTAAGAGCATTTTTCTTTTCTCATGTTCTTTGTTTTATATTACAAGCTTTTTTTTTCAAATTGTTTCTAAAATTGCTTGTCCCTCCTGAATTTCGAGTAAAATGTTTCACTCCATGTTTACTTCTAAAATCAATGCAACTTAAATAGGGAGCAGCAATATCATCCCTAAATATCTATAAAAATGGTACAAGTTTTAAAGAATTTATACAGTATTGTTTGGTTGAATTAGGGACTTCACATCAATGATATTTTGAAATTTAGGAAAATTGTACTTTTTTAAGTAGTGACGTGACCGAGGGAGTACTATTTTTATTCCAATTCCATTAGTTATGCACATTGCATTCTCTGTCTCATTTTCCTTGTGTGCTTTTACATATAGAAAATATTTTAGATAACCTATTTGACAAAGTGAACACCATTATATATCGATTGAAGAAAGAAAAGGACTTATCATAGAATTTTGTTGTTTAAAAACAAAAAAACAGAAAAATCAATCAAAATGCATAGTAATTTAGTGTCATTTATTATAATATGAAAACTAAAAGAATCCATGGTATTTTACTGAAAAGTGTAACTACGTATTTCTAATGGGATAAGCTTTATAAAGCACCATCAAATTTTAGGTATTGAAGATAGCATTATTAAACTTTAAAAAAGCCATGACCGTCCCTTGAACCGGCAATACTATATGGAATTAATGTTAGTTTCTAGAATTCATTTAACGCACGAACAGATTGAATAATTCCAAAATAACCTTGTACGTGGATTGAATAGCTCAAAACCAACAGAATATGACATTTTCTTTCACGAAAATATCCTGACCGTTGAACGATGAAAACCCTCAAAATGATGAGGCTTAATAAAATTTAACCATCGAAAATTGAACAGTTCTTTTTTCTTTTATCTTTTTCGGCTGGAACAGCAAGTGGGGGCTGATGTCAGGTGTGTGGGGTCCATAATTTGCAAACAAGTGGGTCCCAATTTTTGGAACCAATCCAAAAACCTAAGTAAGGATTTCAGAGATCTGGGCTAAATGTCTCAAAATCACATGCTGCAAAACTTTTCTGATCTCTCACGGGCATGCACATTAATTACAACCCCTGCAAAAAGGCACAACCATCCTTGTTTTGAGTGCAGCTGCCACTAGCTATTTTTACTCCTTTTTTTTTAAATACATATTTTTGAACAATTTTAGCTCACATTTAAGTAATTAGAAATGACCTGTGATTTCCTTTGGGCATAGGGTCTATTTGTATTTCTATTCAGAACATTGGTAAAGCATTTATATATATGCATTTCCTTGTTGGTCATTATATATATGAACAACAGACAACAAAACATGATTATGCATGAGTCTGGCTCGAAAACGATAGTTCTATATCTTGCAACCACTTAGAAAGTTAATACTTTGATTAAAGACGCCATATATAAATTAATTTTTAAAAGTTATTAGAACTTAAAGAAGGCGGCGGCAAAGGACAAACAAGTCATTTTATACATTATGTTATATTGGTATTTATTGTTAAAGACGCAAACTACTACTCACAAGATCATGATCGCTTTGCATCATTTTAGTTGGTGAATTCGTTTCCGGGCTTTTGCACATACCGTGTGTCACACGATGGGAGTTGACCATGCTCGAAGTCGTTACCTTAACCGCAAGGAGGGTGATGCCAGAGACGGGGCTAGTGATTGAAGTGAAGTCGTAACAAAATTGTAGTACTGAAAGATACGGCTAGATTACCTCCTCCTTTTCATGGAGAGCTAATTAATGCTTATGCTTGTCGGCAGGGTGGTTTAAGAAAGAATCATGTGATGTGTATAGGAATAATTACTAGGTATGCATGGGCAAGGGCTGTTTGGATCAAAAGTTGCATCTTAATACCAAAAGTCAAAAGGTCAAGGTCAAAGTCAAATCCCAAACAAGTGGGCTCAAGCCCAAACTTAAGTCAAGTGGGCCCAAGCCTGGCCCATGACGAGTCCAAGCTTAAGCATGGGGAGCAGGGTCCAAGCTCAAGTATGGGGGTCGGCACCATGCTAAGGAAGAAAAAGAAAGAGAGAAATGTAATAAATAGGCTTATTATTTAATTTGATAAAAATAAATGTAAGAGAAATGGAAAAAACCAATTTCGTAAAGCCCAAGGGCTAAGCAGCAAAAATATACACAAATGTTAGGAAAATAGGCTAAAATCCAATTTTTAAAGCCCAAGGCTCAAGTGCAAAATGTAAGTGTAACGACTCTAAAATCCCTGTACAGAATTATTTGTTTAAATGTATAGAAAATGGTATTTCAGCCTGTGTAGGTGCTATAAGTTATTTTTGTTCACTAAAACCAAAAAGTAACTTGTAGCTCACTGGTAAAGCTTCTATTTTGCTGTGACATAGCCTGTGCGTTCGATTCTCATCGGTCCTAATTATTTTTTAAGATTTTTTTTTATAATTTTTCGAAAGCCTAAGAGTTGCATGTGCAATTCACAGGGAATCGAAAAGTTTCAGAAAAATCAAACAGGCGCAAAGAAGAATAAACACCAATCTAGACACGTGGCACGAATCTCGAGGCAAGCTATCGAGATCCGACAGCCCGTTTTGCCTATATTCCCGCCGCTGATGGTCCGATGTGCTCCAATCGTCTTCATGCTTTGCATACTCATCCCTTCAGCTCCCTTCTACTCCCCAGCACTGTTTGATTTTCCTGCAATCAAACAGAGACTTTACAAATCCCTAATTAACACCATTAAATTCATTTTAGTTCATTTTTATTTCACACCCTCTCTCATTTTTACCCTATAAATACCATCACATAACCTAGCTCTCCTCTATTCTGAAAATTTCCTCAAAATTCTTTAAGTTCAAGAAAAGTTGAGACTGTTCAAGTGGAGTTAAGCAAGCCAAAGGGAGTAGCGATCAAATTCCGACGACCGGAGGATCTCCGACGAGACCAAGACCCCCTCTCTCTTCCTTAATCTCTTCCTAACACTACACAACATGTAAGTCCCTCTCTCTCTATTTCTTTTCATCTCAAATCGCCTTCTATAAGAACATCGGCAAAATGGAGTTAGCTCCGATATAATGTTTTTTCTAGCAATTGTACTCCACTTTATGAGTAAAATAGGTCAAACTAATATCCTCACACCACTCTTAATCTTATTTATATCATTTAGCTTTTAGTTTAATAAAATTTTCATATGAAACAATCATATAACAAACTTTTTCATTAAAATACCAAGAATTTTAATATAACCGTAATTTCAATAACTAGAGTATATACTTTTAGATCATTCACGGGGTAACGACCTACTCCACACGCACACTATAGTTTCATAGCATGGTATTCTAAGTATATGGGTAATTCAAAAAAGAAGATTTTCATTAAAATACCACATTTTTTTTCAAAACGGGTTTCTTTTAAATCGATATTTTAAATTCTTGGCAAATACGTCTCTACAACTCTCGTTAGGGGACCCGCTAATGGATGGTGCGGATTATCGCACATTCTTAGGATAGTAGAGCGAGATACAGAACTCTTTACGGAGTATTCGGTTTCGAAAGGAAATAAATATACGATTTTTAAGAAATACGACTTTTCTAAATAAAAACTAAACTTTGGAAATTATATAAAACTATGAATTCGTATTTTCAATAAAAACAAAATTTGAAACTATATTTTTAATGAAAGATTAGAATTTTTAATAAAATACCAACAAGTTTCCAAAAAGCTAGTTTTCATAAAAATATCATAAACTTTTAAATGCTGGGTTTTATCACCAAAACACCATAACAATTAAAATACATATTCATGAAAACCCTAAATATTATAAATAACCATCGAGGTTATTTTTAAATAATATTTATATATTTTTCATAAAACCCCTCGAGGAATAAAACAATTTAAACAAATATCAAGAACTCTAGATTAATATAGAATTAAGTGGTATCATTTCTCTTGAGTCTCAGAGAGCCGGAGAAAGTAAGAGCTTGCCTATTTAGGTTAGACAACTTAATGGAGTTATTAATGGCAATTGTCTTGGTAAAAGACGCAAATCATGCCGTTCATGTGCAGCATTTACCGATTTCTCCCGAACATAAGAGTTTTAACAGTTTAAATCAAATCATATGAAAAAGACATGAACTTGAATCCAAACTCGAATCTAAATTTGAACTCGAACTCAAACACAAACTCGAACTCTAACCCAACTCGAATCTAAACTTGAACATGAAGTCGAACCCAATCTACTCGAACTAACCTGACTCGAACCAAGATTGCAATTGACATGACTCGCATTTTACTCGACTCACTCGAATTCATTCTACACCTTTTGCAATCTATGGTTTCGATCAAGACATGTTATTACCAATCCATAAATTTAATTAAGTATACTATACAGTTATAAATTAGTTTTACTCGGGGTGTTTGGGATAATTTCTTATGTGAATCCAACGGAGCTTCAGGAGTCTCGTATTAACCTTTTTTTTATTTTACTCGAATATCAGTCGGGTTGACTCATCCACAGCCTAGAGCCCCGATACTAATACATGAAATGGGCCCGTGTTTTCTTGCTCTTATGGCCCCACTCTTGAGCTCGTGAATATTTCTATGGCTGCGTTAGCATTCACACTTGGAACTTAACGTTAACATAGTGACCATATAAAGGCCTATAATACATATTTACCCATGATCATATAGTTTTACCCGTCACACACACACACTTGTCATTCTTTTACTTTTATTTTATCCTTGGGACTTACCGAGCGCTTGTTCGCTGACGGACATTCCACCCACCCTTATTTTCTTGGAATGTTCGTCAGATACGATCGAGACGGAGGAAGTGGAAGCCACAAAGGAAGACTACAACCGGATTGCTCCTTAAGATTAGCCTAACTTCATTTTTTATTCAGCTTATGTATGCCATATATTTAGGCATTTCTTTTATTATATTTACTTTCCAGTTGAAACTCATGTACTTGTAAATATTGGAAGTTGAATGTAAATAAAGATGTTCGTTGAAAAAATTTACAGTCTTCATTTATTCTTGTATTGTGTATTATTGTTTCAATACGCTTAGTATATTTATTTAGAAAATGATCTTCTCTAGATAAATATGTCGCGGGCTTGCCACGTCACCGTTTCCGTCTACTGGGAAGCGGGGTGTGACAGTAAAGGGTATTTAAAGCTCACCCAAAATGGAAATGATAACAGCTTCTTTTCATTCTATTCTTTCTAAGGTTTTGAGCCTCCACCTCTCTCTTGAGGTGATTTTCTCTTTCATCCATCATTTCATTCTCTTTCTCTAGAAAGCTCATAAAAGAGAGTTCCTTTATTTTAAAAAAATCAAAATAAAACTAATTTAAGACCCAAAACAAGAGAAGATATTGTCTTTTTTCAACAAAACTAAGAAAAAGAAGAAGAAGGGGATCTTTTGTGGTGAAAGCCCATTGCTTTCATCTCAAACAAACACCATGGACGAAAAACCTTGGTGAAGCTCATGGGTCTTACCATCAAAATGCATATAATCGATGTGTTTGGGGTGAAAGCTTATAGCTTTCACCCACACGAACCCCCTTCGGCGTCGGATCTCCCATAAGATCCACAGAAATATGGGTCACAACCCATTCATCGGAACTCCCCTAAGAAGAGAGTTCCCGCTCTGGGAACTCCCCTAAAGGGGTTCACACTTTCAAAACACCTCCAAAGGGAGTTCCCGCTTTCAGGACCCTCTTCCTGGGGTCCCACCTTTGGAAACCCACCCTAAAGAAGGATCCCGCCTTCGGAATCCCCTAAAGAAGAGTTCCACTCTCAGGCCCCCTTTTTGAGGGGTCCCGCTTTCGGGACCCCTTTAGGGGTTCTTCGCCTCAGGACCCTCCCAAAGGGGGTCCCACCGCCTCGGGCCGTCTTCCGAGCTCGGGAGGCCACTAAAATCCTCTCTGTCTCTTTCCCACTTCGGAAGCCGTTCGATGCGCTCAAAACACTTTTCCTTTCAAAAAAATTCCATGGGGCGTTGCCCTGCACCCGTTGATCAGGCAGCGGGACTCCCGTACAATCTGTGAGGCCCCCGAAATGTTCAAAGAGGCCTAAAAGTCTCAAACGTAGTACACATACACATTCACACTGAGTTCGTATGATCCGCATAACCCGTTAATCGGAGGTTCTCTCGCATCAAAGCGAGGGGTAATTAACAGAAGTTTAATTTGCGGCTGTCGGAGATTAGAATCCCCACAATCAATAAACCCTTGCCTACCATCGAAAAGGGGGATCTATAGACGTCTGAAATACGTGCACATCCTATCTCAACGGAAAGACGAAAAACACTCTACAAAAGCGTCTGCAGCACATTCATGGAAAAATTTCTTGATAGCAAACTGATACTCACTGTTTCCTGATTTAAAATCAGGAAAAGTTACGAAGGAGACATCACGTGCGAGCACGTGACCAACAGTCACGTGTTGGCACGTGACACCTAAAAGCATCGGCAAGGCAGATTCAGCTTCCCGACTCCATCAAAGAAAAGGAGTTCAGAAAGGGTCACGTGCTCCCACGTGACCAGAGTCACGTGTTGCCACGTGACATTTAAAGGCGGTTTCGAAGGCACATCGATTCCCTGATCACATCAAAGAAAAGGGGTTCAGAAAGGGTCACGTGCTCCCATGTGACCAGGGTCACGTGTCGGCACGTGACACTCAAAAGCAGCAGACTCAATCAAGAAAAAGGCTCCAGATGAGAGTCACGTGCTCACACGTGACCAGGGGTCACGTGGTGGCACGTGACAGCTAAGCAACGACCAGAAAGCAGAGCGCAGAAGGAAAGAAGAGGGCTCGTTCCAAGGGGGTCACGTGCCCACACGTGACCAAGGGTCACGTGGCCACACGTGACCAGCTTTCAAAGCCTATCTGTTAACAGAATTAAATTCTGAGAAAAGACCTCTTAAATCTTTCCAAAGCAACCGATTGAATTAAAGATTTAAAGGTGATTAAATATCATCTATCTATGGGAAAATCTCGAATTTGGAAAGATTTCCCCGTAAAATCTAACCGAAATAACAAAGGAGAATCTCTGGATTTAAAATCCAATGGTGAATAAAATTCACCTAATAATCCAAAGGTCTAAAACGAATGATAGATACAAATCAAATCTCTCAATGAAAGATTTATAAAAAACTAATTGACTCGGCTACTTCTCCTATAAATAGGAGCCAAGAGACACACAAAGAGGATAGATATGCAGAGGGAAGAAAAGAGAGAGAGCCTTGATACTTTGTAGGAATTTGGATTTTCTGCAAAAGAAAACCCTAGGTAAGAAAGGGAAGGCTTTTTTGAAAGAAAAGAGAATTTAATTCTCAACAGAGTTTAACTCTGATATAAAAACAGAAGAACATAGTTCTCTCTTTGGTGGAGGATCTGTAAAGTGCACATCTCCCCTCGAGTTGAGAATTTAATTCTCAATGGGTTGAGATCCTGCCATGCAGATCCAAAGCATAGAGAGGGAATGGAAGCACGAGAATTTAATTCTCACAGAACTATAGGAATTTAATTCCTTTAAAATAAATTTAGGGTTGACCCTGTGTTATGGGAATTTAATTCCTTCAGAATGAAAAGAATCAGGGTTTAACCCTGGTTAAGAACTTAGTTTTGTTAAAACAACAGGAATTTAATTCCTTTAATCTCATCCCCCAGGATAATTCTTTAACAGAGAGTGGGAGTTTAACTCCTTAAAACTTTTATTAAGGTTTAACCCTATTCAGTTCTTCACATATATGAGGAATTTAATTCCTACAGAAAATTCAGAGTTCAACTCTATTCCAGAATATGAACCTTCAAAAGGAAGTAGGAATTTAATTCCTCTGAAATCATTGCCAGGGTTCAACCCTACGAGGAATTTAATTCCCGAAAGGGATTAACAGATCTTCTGAAAAAACATACATAGAGGCAGGGTCACGTGTCACCATGTGACCCCTAAAAAGATCTACAGAAAAGCCCCTTTGAGGCAGTGCCTCACGTGACCCACGTGACCCTTGGCAGAGGCTTTAACATACTCCATTTAAACACCCGTCACGTGATGGCACGTGATGCTCCAAAAGATGCGATATTCTCAGCAGAACAAATGAAGGGAGGGCGCCCTCACGTGCTACCACGTGACCCCTCTTGCCTTAGCGTCTAACGCTAAAATTGTAACCCCTGAATCCAGTGTTAAAACACTGTTTGGCCTTAGTGTTCAACACTAATCAAAGAGCTTTATTTGCAGTGTTCAACACTGATTACCTTAGTGTTTAACACTACTTTGAGATCTCTGCTGCCAGTGTTTTGATCTGTTTTAGTGTTTAACACTAATTTGAAAGCCTTGTTGCTGGTGTTTAACACCAACTATCTTTTAGTGTTAAACACTAACTTATCAATCTCATTCCCAGTGTTCAACACTGATTGGTCTTTAGTGTTTAACACTAGGCATTGGCCCAATTGGCTAAATGGCCAGAGGCAAAGCCTCTCCTTCAATGGACCAACAGAGGACCAATATTTTGGACTTAGCCCAAACTGGCCATAAGTCCTCAAATCATCTTGAACTGAGCACATCTGCTCTTTCAAACCACTCATTGGTTCAAGGGTACATCTCTGAACTCCTCTGATATTTGTCATTGTAATCCTTCAACGTCTTCAGAGAGGTGACGGGTCCCGACAACCACACATCAACATGGACTGTGGGGTCCTTAAAACCATGGACTTATGCGTCCTTAAACTACAAATGGACCACCACGTCCTTAAACCGGCGATGGACCACTACGTCCCTAAACTGGCAATGAACCACTATGTCCCTAAACTGGAACAATAGAGCCAATTGCTCTTTTGTCGGATCTAAACGATCCCGTTAAGTCGATCTTAGCCCCAAACTGGACTAACGTATCCTTAACAAACGTTTAAGTTGATCTTAGCCTCAAATATGGCTAACGTATCCTTAAACCTTCAAACAGACTGGACTATGAATCCCTCCAATCAACTTCTGTTCAAGGGTACATCTCGGAACTCCTTTGACACCTGTCATTGTAATCCTTCAACGCCGTCAGAGAGGTAACGGGTCCCGACGACCATACATGCAATGGACCACTATGTCCCTAAACTGGGACATTAGAGCCCAAATGCTCTTTTGTCGGATCTAAACGATCCCGTTAAGTTGATCTTAGTCTCAAGTTAGACTAACGTATCCTTAACAAACGTTTGAGTTGATCTTAGCCTCAAATATGGCTAACGTATCCTCAAACCAAACCCCCCAAACCCAAATCTAAGATAATACGGATTTGGACTAGTCCACGCCCTACGGGCGACGACATAACTCGGTCTCCGTATACAATCCACGGGCAACCACAAACAAAACAAACACCCACGACACAAAGTGACCAGCTGGAGAAGGAGAAAATTGTTACCGCGATGCGGTAGCGTAATTAACTGCAGGGGCTTGCGCCTGCAGGGAAGAGCGTCCCCACAATCAAAAACCCCTCAAGCGAGGGGGAATCTGACGAAGTCTGCTACATCGGCCGCATCCGTCTAAACCTCCGATACACGGTGCCATAAATCAACTTGGCATTTTCGGAGAGGTGGACGGATAGCACCTATTAGCATCTGCCCCGAACCTCAGGCAAGACGTCCATGTCTCGGCTGCTGTTCGGAGGGGAACATATTCTGGCATGCCCGGTGGGACCTTTTCCTCTTTCCACTCCACACTTCGTGTGTCGTGATTCGCGAACCAATCGCGGTTCGCTAATGGTTGCCCTTGGGTTTCAAGATACTAAGACTCGATGTCTGGCTTATTGCAGAAAGCAAAGAATCGATGGCTTCTACTTGTGTGAAATGCTCCAACTGCTTGAACTGCAAATGCAACCGACGCTCCGCCTCACCTGGAGGTGTAGCATATGGACCGCAGGCTGCTTCCCTATTCACTATGCCTGTGGAGCAAGTGACCCAAGCTACTACCGGTCTATTCTTTGGGACCATGCTCCCGCCAACAAGCTTCACCGCGCCGGTGCTGACAGAGGAAGCTCCCAAAAAGTCGGTCTTTGATCGTCCTATCCCTGCCGCGGCCCCTCTCAACGGGTCGCCCAACACCAGCGCCTCGGTCTTCTCTAGATTGGGCCAAGACTCCTGTGGACCCACAATGAGGCCTACAATTCCAGAGAAGGCTGCTTCTAAGAAAGTGACCGGTCCTGCTCCTGAAGTCGTCAAAGCGGCTTTCCCTGCCACAAAGCCGGTCTTTACAAGATTGACGGCTCCAGCTCCCGCTCCTGCTATCCAAAGGACGTCAGTCTTTGACAGGCTAACACCAGCAACGACCCCCCACCTACACAGGGGGCAAGACGAAACTATTCTCACCGCTGAACCAACGCCGTCCGCTCGACACGCTCGACGTCGCCACTGGCGCCGAGTAAGGAAGGCTGGGGGCAACTCCCCCTCAGGGCTAGCTCCACCAGCCCCGATGGCAGAAGTTAATGCTGCTGTTCCAACTGGGAACAGCTTTGAGATGCTAAATAAGGTGCGTAGGAATTCTCCTACCGCGATGCTAAAGATGTCTCCTCCTCCACTAAAAAAGGTTGCGGAAATAAAGCCAGAACAGCCCCGATCCCCACAACGGCTGTCTTCCAGAATCTATAAGGTTTGGCGGCAGGCCCGAGACTCGATGATCGATCCAAACTTCTCCCGCCAACACAAGAAATTGAAAATCCAACAGAAAGCCAGTCACCAGGCTAAACCACGAAACACTGTCTGGATGCCCACCTCAACGGCCCCCTCAACTTCCACTGCTCATAAAAGGAGGAAGCCAGAGAAGATCCCCCAGCCCGCAACGACAGCTAAAGGCACTAAGCCCAGACGCCCTAAGTCTGGGGGCGTGATGGTCCATACCGTATACATGGCGTCAGGAAAGGAAGACAGCCGTGCGTCTACAGGTCATAGACCGCTTACACGGTCGGTGACCAAAGCTCAGGAGCAACAGCAAAAGCTCCAGGAAATGATGAACGCTACGGCCGCACTTACCGGGCCGAAAGAAAACCCAGAAACGTCCTCAGACGAACGCCAGGAGGAAGAAACCGACGCTGAATTCCTTCGCCGAATACTGGAGAAGAAGGACAAAGAGGCTGCTGAACAAGCAGCCAACATACAGCGTATGGGCCTTCTCTTCCAAGATATGATAGGAATGATGATCCAACAAGACCCACCCGCTGAGGATCCCCCGATCGTCCTTGAAGACGACAGGGGGGAAACGTCAAATCTACCACCGGCCCTCTCAATGGCCAAGGAGGAGACAATCTCTAAGGCTGATTTGGTCGACTATATAGCCCAGCAAATCTGGGTTCATCACGCGACTGAGGCAGCTGGTCAAGTCGTAAAAACGGGCCGGCGTATCCAAGCTGGTACGACCAAATCAGGTACACGCCGGGTTACACAATTCCCAAGTTCCATGTTTACAAAGGGGCCGGCAATCCCCACCAACATGTCGCCCAGTTCAGGGCCCTTTACGGTAATACCGGCGGTGATGATAAACTGTTGCTTCGCCAGTTCGTGGGCAGCCTATCAGAAACAGCGTTCGAATGGTATTCGGAACTCCCGAACGATTCTATCAAGACGTTCGCTGAAATGGAGTTGCTATTCACTCAGCGATTCGCAAGCGCCAGCGAACGCACTCCAATAACGGCATTGATTAACGCTAGGGTAAAACCAGGCGAAACCTGGGTCCAGTATGCTATACGCTGGCGGAATTTGTGGTCGAAATGTGAGCAGCGCATTGAGAAAGCACCCGCGGTAGGCATGTTCGTAGGAACCCTAGACCCTCACGCAACTATCTCCCAGTTCATGATGTTCTTTAAGCCAACCACATTCCAGGCTCTAATCGACAAGCTGGCCCAGATGGACCAAATCGGTCATAGACCGTCTCCCCCGAAGCCAGAACCTCGGAATGACAAGGGTAAGGGAAAGGCCACCTTCGTCGCGAATGCTCAGCAGCAACCTAATGCCCCAAAGCTGACGGATCAGCTGGAAGAAAGACGCCGGTATTATAATGAGAAGATGAAGCGTCCCTACTCATTCCCACGGGACAAGACGAAGCGGCTATTCGAGCCGGCAGTACGTAACAGACTTATCAACCTACCAAATCCAAGGCGACCGCCACAACCCACTGAGGTGAATAACCCTAATTATTGCCCTTACCATCAAACGGTAAGTCATCCGATTGAGGATTTCTTCGTCTTCAAAGGATGGATTGAAGATCAATACCTCCAGGGGAAGTTTGCACTGTCCGAAAAGTGGAAGGTGAACCCACCACAGCCGCATACTCCTAAGAAAGCAGATACACCGGGGGCAACCTGTTCCTTTATTGAAGAAGCTCCATAGGAGGTCGTGCTGTCAGCTAAAACCAAAAGAATGCTGAGAGACCTTCATGCGTGCCCTGCGATCAAATGGAAGGGCCCTCTTGAACCTCAAATTATTGAAGGAATGCTGAGGCCGCGCCCAACTACAAAAAGCGGTGGTGATGGCCCAAATACTCACGCCCAACCATCAAAATCTTCGAAGAAAAAGAAGAAGAAATCCAAGAAGCCCGTGAAACCTGGAGACGAGCGCACGAACTTGCAGAAGCAAATCGACGTGATGGAAGAGTACAATCAAAAGGCGCGAACTCCTGTCACGCTGCAAGAGTTCCTCAACCATATCTTTCAAGAGGAAGATGATGGAAAAAGCTCGTCGGATGAATCCGAGGGATATGTGGCGAGTTGTAACGTAATCTCCCACTCGTTTGCCGACGATGAAAAAAACCCTGGCACTAAGAAACTGGGGACAAAGCCTGAACCAGAGCGTGTGTGGCCAACAGATGAAATGATCGACGCTTTTCTAGACGAGATTCGTCTAAAGAGTAAAGCGGATCAGGAGCATGAGATGGCCGCATCGGAAAGAGCCAAATGCAGGCGACTGAACGAAAGAGTTGAAGTACTCCCGCCAGATCGAAAGACATCCGAGGAAGACAAGAAGATATTCAAGACGAGGAAAAGGTTTGCCAAAGCCATATCAATGGGAATGAAGCTACCACCCTCGGAAGAAAACACGCTCAATAGGGCGGAGAGGCACCCTGATTATTGCGCATATCATCGGAAAATTTCATACCCCACGGAGGAGTACGACGCCTTTAGGATATGGTGGCAAGGATATGTTGCTCCTCGGCAACATTTTAAGCGCATGAAACGCAAGACTCGTCGAGAACGAAGAAGTACTGCCGACGGCCACAGCAGGACCACTGGCAACTGTTAAATGGTTAACGCCGGAGGGTCACGAGTTCTCACCTTTGGGAGCGACTCTGACGAAGAAATGGCTCTGGGCCCTCTCTTTAAAGAATCCGTTTTAGGGAAAGAGGAGGAATCGGAGGCCTGCGAGAACATTCAGCTGCGCAATCGCACGCTCCCAGAAAAGAATCTCGGGCCCGCAAATAGAAAAGATAAGGGAAAGGAAAAGGTCACTGAAGATATCGCTTTAGATGACCAAGTCATGAAAGAGCTGACTACTAAAGACCCTCCCAGGAAGGGTAAGGTGGACTACAATATCCTGGCACATCTAAGGAAGCTACCTTCTCAACTTAGCATTCTCGATGCCCTCCTATTATCAAAAGAAGCGCGAGATTCACTGATTAAGGCGTTATAAGAACCTGAGCAATTCCAAACTTTCCTCGCCACTGGAAGGATGAAGGATGAACTGGAGGAAGTGCATATGGCCGACATCACTTTCGGGGACGAAGACCTCCTTCTCGGGACGTGCGACCACAACCGTCCCCTATATGTCTCTGGATATTGCCATGATATCAAGATAGGCAAGATCCTAGTGGATAATGGATCCTCCGTCAATCTTCTTAACGTTCGGGTGTTAAAAGAAATTTGCATGAGTGTGCAACACCTCGCTCGTGACAAAATTACCATCTCCGGTTTCGATTCACAATCGTCGCGGACTCTCGGATCCGTAATACTAACACTACGCTTCGGACTACTCGTCACAGACATCAAATTCCATGTCATTAACGCCAAGACCTGCTACAACGCCTTGCTCGGTCGTCCTTGGCTACACGAGTACAACATCATCCCTTCTACACAACATCAGTGTATGAAGTACTTTAAGGATGGTTTCGAGTATACCGTAACAGGTGAGCTGAACCCATTTTCCGTGAACGAAGTCCGCAAATACGAAGATGCGAAGTACTTTTTACCAAATTTCGAGGATACAGAAAGGTGTCGCAAGCCGGAGAACAAAGCCGCCGCTACTATCCCTGTTTTCGGGAGCGATACCGAGGAAGAAGAAGAGATAGTTTATGCTGGGCCATCTCAACGCAACAACCCGGGGACGTCCGCCCCCATGTTGGTCTTCGGAAGTGACTCGGAAGATGAGGTTAATGCCGTGTTCTCCAATCGGCTGTCAATACAAGCACCCCCTAGCGATGATCAGAGTTTGCAAATCACCATGGTGCCGTGAGAACACTACAAGGATCTCGACACACTTCAAGCTTACAATGTGCAGGACCTGCAAACGTTTTACGTCCCTCCCAAGCAAAAGGGTGAGAAGGTGATCCTATTCTACCGATCCTCAGAGTCGAAAGTAGAGAAAGAGATTTGGCATGGCGCGGATGCTACACTCGACAGGCTCCAACCCATCCGTCTGCCCAGATACTATACAAATGGATTAAAGAGGCTATTGAAGCGCCAAGGAGTACCCTTAGAACAGACTGTTCGACAAGCTCGGTTCTACAACAGGATTTGGGATGTCCCTGGGACTCAACGCAAATTGCCCAACGGGAAAATGGAAACACTTGGGCTTGGATACGTGAGAACCGGAAAACGGCAACGGGCCCACAGTAGTTACGCTATATATACCTTTGATGAAGAAGAGGACGCCCTGTCAGGAAATGCCAACCCCTCATCAAAACTAGATCCCGCGAGTGAAGTGCCGAGTCCGTCATTTGAAGAACAAGTGGACAAGCTTATCAGGAAAGCAGGTCAAAAGGCTCGGGAAGACTACAACCGCGAGATGGCCATCTACGAGAAGGCCAGGACGCAACGTCTGTTTCAACAGGCTGCAAAAGACAAAGATGCTCATCCTTGTCAACCCGTTGCACGAAAGGCCCGACGCAGAGGCAGAAATAAATCAAGAAGCGGAAAGAGGATCCGACAACAACGACGCAGGATTAGAGAGTTACGTGATCGGGTATTGTGCGGCTCGGATTTGTCCCTCATGAAGAAGATGAGTCGAGCGTACTCCTTCCCCCGAGACAAGACGGAGAGGTTACTCAAGCTCGCTATAAAACATCAACTGATCGCGCTTCCAGAGTCTAGACACCCTGAGCAAGCTAACAAGGCTTCTCATCTAAGCTATTGCTCTTATCACCGAGCCATAGGACATCCTACCGAAAACTGCTTCACCTTCAAGAATTGGGTCGAAGACCAGTACCAACAGGGCAGATTCGCTTTATCCGACGGCTGGAGGGTAACGCCGCCACAAAAGCATGAACCCAAAGCCGCAAAAGCAGAACCAGATCCACCTCAGCCCCGGAATCGGATTCGCACCTATTACACGGTTACGATATTAAAAGAAGAGCCCGAGAACATGGATGACCTTCCCTGGTGCTTTGAGAACAGCGATGATGAGGTGATCTCAGAATTTTCGCCAGCTCCGAAAGAACTGGAAGACGACATACATACTACTGCAGATAACCTCAAGAAGATTGAGTTGGGATCGGCAGATGACCCGCGACCGACATTTGTCAGCGAGCTGCTATCTGAAGAAAGGGTGGCTGCGTTAAAGAACGTGCTTCTACGGCATAAAGACTGCTTCGCGTGGAACTATTCCGAAATGCCAGGATTGGATCCGGAGATTGCAGTGCATAAATTAGCAATATCCCCAGATATCAAGCCAGTCAAGCAGGCGCCAAGAAGGATGCGACTCGAGCTCGAAATGAGCATCAACGCCGAAGTCAAGAAGTTGATCGATTCTGGATTTATCCAAGAAGTCCAGTATCCCGACTGGATCGCCAATATCGTCCCGGTAATGAAGAAAAATAGGACGGTACGCATATGCGTGGACTTCAGAGATCTCAATAAAGCCTGTCCAAAGGACGATTTCCCGGTACCGGCAACCGAGCTAATGATAGATAACACGTCCACTCACGAGCTTTTCTCCTTTATGGACGGTTCATCAGGGTACAATCAGATAAAGATGCATCCCGAAGACCAGAAGCACACCGCTTTCCGGACCCCTTTGGGTATATTCTGCTACAGGGTTATGCCCTTTGGTCTAAAGAACGCCGGCACTACCTATCAAAGGGCCATGACAAAGATCTTCGACGACCTCATACATGACATCGTCGAGTGCTATATCGATGACCTTGTAGTAAAGAGCATGTCATATGAAGAGCATTTAAAGCATCTGGAGACTGTATTTCAATGCCTTCGGCAATATAATTTGAAGATGAATCCCCTCAAATGCGCGTTTGGAGTCTCCTCAGGTAAATTCCTGGGATTCATCATCCGACACCGAGGTATCGAAATAGATCCATCTAAGATCAAGGCGATCATGGAAATGCCTCCGCCAAGAACCCTCAAACAGTTGCGGTCTCTCCAAGGGAAGCTCGCATACATCCGGCGGTTTATCGCCAATCTTTCAGGCAAATGCCGTCCTTACAGCCACCTGATGAAGAAGAGAACTCCATTCGTTTGGGATCACAAATGCCAAGGTGCACTAGACGAGATCAAGCAGTACCTAGAGATCCCTCCGGTGTTGGCTGCGCTGGTCAAGGGAAAACCCCTCATTCTTTATACAACCGCCCTCGAAGGTTCCTTAGGCGCATTGTGGGCTCAAGAGAACGATCAAGGAAAAGAGAGAGCACTCTACTACTTAAGTCGAGTTCTGCTGGGGGCAGAAAACAACTACTCTCCCATTGAAAAACACTGCTTGGCGTTAATCTTCGCAATAACAAAACTCAGGCACTATGCGTTGGCGCACGAAGTCCGTCTCATCTCGAAGGTGGACCCCCTTAAATATTTGATGTCAAAGGCTATATTGACGGGTCGACTCGCTAAATGGGCTCTACTCCTGATGGAGTTCTCGATAACGTATCGACCTCTCAAGGCAGTGAAAGGCCAGACCATTGCCGACTTCCTTGCTGAGCATCCAGTACCTGCCGGCTCTCCTCTGAACTGTGATTTGCCGGATGAACATGCATTCGATGCGATCGGCGGCGGTGATACCCGATGGGAACTCTATTTTGACGGGGTATCTTCCATGAAGAAGCGCAAACAATGTACCCCCATAATCAAATCGGGAGTAGGCCTCATCTTTGTAACCCCACAAGGAGGAATAATGCGCTTTGCTTTCTCCTTAACGGAATCAAGGACGAACAATGAAGCCGAATACGAAGCTTTGATAGCGGGCCTCGAGATCGCCATTGACATGGGAATTGAAGACCTTTCTATATACGGGGATTCTCAACTGGTCGTTAGTCAAATAAATGGCGACTACCAAACGTGCAAACCGGAGTTGGTGAGGTACGGCAAAAAGGTGCAACAATTGTTGACCCAAATTCCCTCTTATACTTTGGAGAACATACCGCGCGCAGAAAATAGCAAAGCAGACGCATTGGCCAAACTTGCTAAAGAACTGGCTGACGAGAATCTCGATGACGTTAGAATCATGGTACAAAGCCGTCAAGTGCTTGCCCCAGCAGAAATATCTCCGGAATCATCCGAAGAGAAGGGAGCGACTGAGCAAACGACCCTGCAGGTAAAAGACCGGGAAAAGGTTAAGGATTGGAGAGAAGTCTTCATAAACTACTTTAGGTCCCACCGAATGCCTGAAGAAGCGTCCATAAGACATCAGCTTATGAAACGAGCTCTGTCTTTCGCCTTTGTCAATGATACTCTGTACAAGAGGTCGTTTGATTCTCTGTGGCTGAGATGTTTAGGACCCGACGAAGCGAAAAGAGTCGTCCAGGAAGTTCACGACGGACTCTGCGGTTCTTACCAAGCAGGCCCGAAGATGAAATTGAGGATCAAACGAATGGGCTATTATTGGCCCACCCAGGACTGCCTCGAGTATGCGAAGCAATGCCACTCGTGCCAGATTCATGGAGACTTTATCCACCAACATCCGAATCCACTACACCCAACGGTGGCTAGCTGGCCATTCGAAATGTGGGGGACTGACATAGTCGGCCCCATCGAGCCAGCATCGTCCCGGGGACATCGTTTCATCCTGGCGACAATTGACTACTTCTCCAAATGGGCAGAAGCAGTACCGCTGAGAGAAGTGAAGACGGAGAATATCCTCCACTTCTTCAAGACGCACGTCATCTATCGGTTTGGAACCCCACGGCGGATCATCTCCGATAACGGGCCAGCCTACAGAAGCCATAAAATTAGCCGCTTCGCGCAGCAGCACAATATAGACTGGAGATATTCTTCAGTTTACAATCCGCGAGCTAACGGTCTGGCCGAGGCCTTCAATAAGACCTTGACAAAGATCATAAAAAAGACGGTGTCCCGAAATAAGAAGGACTGGCATGAGAGACTGCAAGAGGCTCTTTGGGCATATCGAACTACGTGCAAGACGGTCACGAACACGACGACATACGCACTGGTATTCGGTACGGAAGCGGTACTCCCCTTCGAGATAGAGCTGCCTTCTCTACGAGTGGTAGTCCACCACGGATTGACAAACGAAGAAAATGCTCACCTTCGGCTTGAGGAGCTTGATGCCCTCGATGAAACCCGGCTCATAGCGCAACAAAATCTGGAGGCCTATAAAGCAAAGATGACGCGCTCGTATGAAAGATTGACCAGGCCGAGAACATTCCGCCAAGGCTAACTCGTGTTAGTGGTCAAAAGATCGATGATCCCCAATCGCGCCAAGCGGGGAAAATTCGAGCCAAACTATGAAGGCCCGTACATCATAGATAAGGTCTATCAGGATGGGGCCTATCTACTCATGGACATGCATGGTGAAAGGCCTTTCAGGCCAATAAACGGCCGCTTCCTAAAAAAATACTACGCTTAAGGAGCCACAGCCTAGGTCAATGATAGATGACGACGACTATGTCCGCTCGCTATCTTCCTAAAGCTCAAAGCTCTATAAGTAGTAGCCGGCTCTCTCCACGACGGACCGAAATGTCCTTAAACTAACGACGGACCGAAATGTCCTTAAACTAATAGCGGACTGAAATGTCCTTAAACTAACGACGGACCGAAATGTCCTTAAACTAATAGCGGACCGAAACGTCCTTAAACTAATACCGCAGCATCCTTAGGCTGACGAGATAAAAAAAATATAATAAATAAAAACGGTATGTCCAAAAGCAAAAAGGGCACGGATGAAAACTCGAAAGGGCTCCGTGAGTAAAAACAGCAGGGCTACCGGCGAGTGTTCGTGAAAACCCGAAAGGGCGCGACCTTGTAAAAAAAAGAGAGAAAAAGAATTAAAAAAAACGGTATGTCCACAAGCAAAAAGGGCACGGATGAAAACCCGAAAGGGCTCCGTGAGTAAAAACAGCAGGGCTACCGGCGAGTGTTTGTGAAAACCCGAAAGGACGCAACCTCGTTAAAGGACACTTGCGGGATCCCCACGACCTAGCAAGGAGAAACCACCCGCGTGAGATCCTTACGACTCACAAAGGAGCAACACACTTAGGAGTCCCCACGATTCCTAAGGAGAAAATACACTTGCGAGATCCTCACGACTCGTAAGGAGAACTCTCTTATGGGACCCTCACGGCTCATAAGATTTGAAAGTCTTAAGTCACGGAGACCTAAACCTGTGCTTAAGCAAAATCCCCCATACCCTTCGACATTGCCCTACAAGCGGCTCAATACTGACCCTTGTATACAATCCACGGGCGCGAATAAACATTTCCCCAGCAAAGTCACACCCGTGACTAGGGATATGTTCATATAATGAGCAACCCTTGTAGGTCCTCTCGACCCATAAGGAGAAAACCCTCTTGTAGGATCCTTACGACTTACAGAGGAACATACACTTAGGGATCCTCACGATTCCTAGGGAGAAAATACACCTACGAGATCCTCACGATTTGTAGAGAGAAATACCTTCGTGAGCCCTTACGGCTCATGAAGTCAAAAGCCTTGGTCGACAGGACCCTTAACCCTGTTTACTAAGCCACCTTTGTTCAACATCGACAGAGGCAGATGATGATTCGCTCCTGGCCATATCCCAGTTGCAGCGGTGCTGATACCGAAATCGGTGTCTAAAATCCAAGCTTGCGGCGAAAAAGCTAGCAAGCCACACATGCATACGAAATAGCCGAAATGATGGGGCAACTTGCAATAAAAAGCAGCAAGTAAAAATGTATGCATGAAAAACAGCCGAAATGATGGGGCAACTCGCAATAAAAAAAAAACGAGTGAAAATGAAATAAATAGCCGAAATGATTGGGCACCGCGAAAAAATAGCCGAAATGATGGGGCAATCGCGACCTTCGCGATATAAAAGCTGAAATGATAGAGCATCGCGGAAAAAGAAATAAAATAAAAATAAAAATAAAATTTATGCCCTACAGGTGATGTTCCATCACACCCTGTACACAATCCAAGGGCGTAAACAAAAAAGGGATCATACTTCTCCCCCAGGTTTCATCAGAAGAAGAAGCCAAGCCTCGACGAGCCAAAGGAGACCTGGAGATCGTTTCAACACTCGTCTCGTAACAACGGACACAGCTCTAAGATAAGCGGAACAGCGGCAACTCCCAGTTCCATGGCTCGGTGGTATACATATCGCCAACAGTCAAACCTCCATCCCGTGAAATGCGGATACAATCAGCAAAATTCCTGGTTACGTGGAACGCGGATAACGTCACTCTTTTACCCCGTGGAAAACGTCCAGAGCGGATCCTGGTCCTCGCAGAGCACGGCAGTGAACCCGTGTGAAGCATCCAGAGCGGAGCCTAGTCCTCGCCGAGCACGGCAGTGAACCCGTATAAGCATCTAGTGCAAAATTCCTGGTTACGTGGAACGCGGATAACGTCACTCTTTGACCCCGTGGAAAACGTCCAGAGCGGATCCTGGTCCTCGCAAAGCACGGCAGTGAACTCGTGTGAAGCATCCAGAGCGGAGCCTAGTCCTCGCCGAGCACGGCAGTGAACCCGTGTGAAGCATCTAGTGCAAAATTCCTGGTTACGTGGAACGCGGATAACGTCACTCTTTGACCCCGTGGAAAAAGTCCAGAGTGGATCCTGGTCCTCGCAGAGCACGACAGTGAACCCGTGTGAAGCATCCAGAGCGGAGCCTAGTCCTCGCCGAGCATGGCAGTGAACCCGTGTGAAGCATCTAGTGCAAAATTCCTGATTACGTGGAACGCGGATAACGTCACTCTTTGACCCCGCGGAAAATGCCCAGAGCGGAGCCTGGTCCTCGCCAAGCACGGCAGTGAACCCGTGTGAAGCATCCAGAGCAAATAACCGGACTGTGGAGTCCTTTAAATCCACAGACTATGATGTCCTTAACCTCGACCGTGATGTCTTAATACTAACGATCAACCACCCCGATTCCCTACGGATTCTGCCTTGGTTTAAGGGTACATCTCTTCACTCCTTTGATACCTGGCGTTGTAATTCCTCAACGTCTTCAAAGAGGTGACGGGTCCCTGCAACCAAACATCGGACTGTGGAGTCCCTAAATCCACGGACTATGAGGTCCTTAACCTTGACCGTGATGTCTTAAAACTAACATCGGACTGTGGAGTCCCTAAATCCACGGACTATGAGGTCCTTAACCTTGACCGCGACGTCTTTAAACTACGATACCTGGAGCAGCCCCCTGGCCCCGTGAAACACGGACAAGGGCGACCACATCCAGCACTTGCAGGCCCTCACGGCCTGTAAGGAAGAAAACTCTCTTGTGAGATCCCTACGACTCTCAAGGGAAAACCCGCTTAAGAATCTTCACGATTCTTAAGAAGGACTTACATCTATGGGATCTTCTCGACCTGTAGGGAGAAAAACTCTTTATGAGACCCTCATGGCTCATAAAATGCAAAAGTCTTAGGAAGCAGTTCTTAACCCTGAATCCTAAGCCATCACTGTCCTGCAAGGAGATCAAGATAGAATATCCGCAGAATACATTCAATAAAAAGGGGACACACCATTGAGAAGAAAAATGTATCTTTTATTCATAAACCAAAATGGATACAAAGTACAATTCATGAAAAAACAAAAGAAAATACTCTCATCTATGAGTATATACAGGAAAGGGGGAAAAGATACAAGTCCTCAAGCCGGCGGGCGGTGCAATAATTTTACCAGCTCATCGTTCTGTTGCTGAGCCACGGCTTCATGACGCAAGATCTCCAAAAGACGAGCCTCCGCCTGAGCTTGCTGAGCCTGATACGAAGCAAGCCGAGCCTCGAGATCTTTCTCGGTGGCTTTATGAGCCTCGACCCTCTCACGAGTGAACGTAGCAGCTTTATCGAGAGCCACCACCTCTTTTATGGACCCCTGAAGCACCCGCCAGAGTTCGTACGCTTTGTTGGCCTTGGCGGTGAGATTAGCTCGAAGCTCACTCAGCACCTTAGAAGCCAACTCTCCCTTTGAGAATTTACGACCGACCTCTTTCCTCGCACAACAATGTGTTCGCCACGTGTCGCCTTGTCAGGCCAATTAAGCCCACTGTCACGACCGCAGCCTCTGAAATAGGATAAGAACGCTCTAGACTGTATAAATAAGCTCCGGTTGATAGCAGAAGTCGGGCTAAAGAACGCGTACATCATCGGGTATGGGAAGCAATAAGAAAATTTCTGACTTTATCCTGTCAAGCATGCGTTCGCAATTATAAAAAAAAAGGGAAACAATATGCGAAGCTCTAATGTGCATGTGACGTGATGATAATATTGGCGACTAAATAAAGTCTTCATAAGAAGAACACAAAGTTCATTTATGCAAGCAAAAACATACATACGAGTACCAAGCCTACATGCAGGTTCAGCATAAAACATACAAAAAAAAGAGACTAATTTAAATATTCTACGCTAGCGGGAAAAGGTCACCAAACACGGGATCAGTAGCACAAGGGTTAGCAAAGCAAAGAACGAAATTCTCCATCTCTCTCTCCGCTCTCTCCAGTACGTCAAAGCGACGGTTCTCGCGAGGAGTCGCTCCCCATCGATTGGTGCCATGTTCGTCCGCGAAAGCAAACATAATAGATCGCTGGGCCCTTATTTGGCTCAGCAGGTGAATCGAGCAGTCCTTCAAAGCCTGAGTAATCAGGCACGCTTCGTGAAAGCCCTCGAGCTTCTCTTCAGCCACATCAAGCATCGCCAGGGTCATCTCTGCCGGGTGAGGAGGAATGTCGGCAAGCCCGGCCGTGAGGATCATCCGGAGCCAGAGGGAACCCATTGGGAGGGGAGATCCCCTACAGATCGAGAGTTCATACATCGTCGAGTCGCATTCATCATCGGTAAGGAGTGGATCCACCAACCGAGCGGCGAAGCGGGGGATCATCTCCTCAATAGGAACTTCCCATGGCTGTCGACGAGCGTGTGGACGGTTGCAGGCCATGGCACTTAGTTCTCGAATTAAATCGCGTTAAAATGGGAATAAAAGTTCTCTGTGAAGAGAAAAGGAAAACCATTGCCTCAGATATAAAGAGGAGCATTAAGTGCTGTGCGCGGAAAATCTTGCATGGTAAAGCTATTTCCAAAGCCCAAAAAAAAGGAGGGGCATCGAAAATCAAGGAGATGGAACTATTTCCAAGGCCCTCTTTCTGCATCTGATATTGTGCACTGAAAATACGGCATGGAATTTTTTTTTTGAACAGCCCCATCAAGGGACCCCACGTGCAGAACACGTGAGGCCTAAACTTGATGTAAAAAAAAATGGATGGAGTAGCACCCTGCATATTAAAAGCATCAACAACAACAGTAGCAAAATGATGAAATCCCAGAGAAAGGCATGCAAGCAGGAAAAGACATAATAAAACTTGTCACTCATACTTCAAGAAGTTCATACAAAATAAAGAGAACACGTTTACAACGGTAAAACTTCAGACGCGGGGCATGGGTTAAGAAACTCAAGATTAACTTTGTCCAAGATTCTTCAAGCATTTCGAACCTCCCGAGTATGCTTCCTCTCGCGATCGCAAGCGTCGGGGTCCTCACGAATATCCTCCACCCTCCGATAGGCGGCAAGTATGGCTGACTGCTGAAAGGCTTGGTGCAAGAGATCAATAAGGTGATCTCGCCTCCTCTTTGAGATCAAGCCCATCAGGTACACCGAATGTACCTAATCCTCAGCAGTGTCCAAGGCCCTGAGTGGTATGCCGGTGCAAAAGAGAGGAAGTGCCTCCCGGATCGCCAGCACGATCAGCCTCAGAAGAGAAGAGCGACGGGGGAGTAGCCGATGGTTGTAAACGTCAAAGCGGCTCATGATCTCGGCACACTGAGCATCGGTGAACTCCTGGTTCTGACTGCGGCCCAGTGCATGAATATTCCCATAGGAAATAATCTCGTCAAGACTATACAGATGGGCATCCATGATACCTGAAATAAAGGTCATGAGAATCATTACAAAGCTCTTGTTTCATTAATTGCAGAAGGACAACCTCGGGTCAAGAGACCCCAAGAAGCCTCCGTGTGAAGAAACTGAGTTCTTCGTTGGAATTAAATTCCTTATTAAGAGAAGGGAATTAAATTCCCAGAAACATTTTTGGATGGAATTAAAATCCATGGAGTCGAACTGTCATCATCATCTCCCAAAGGATCATCCGACCCTAAGGGATCTACTGTTGGAGGTTAAGTGGTCTCATATTTGGTTAAAGAAATTGAAGAAAAATGGGTTCCTTGTGAAACCCTTAATGTGGATTTAAATCCAGAGTGTTCTTTCAAAAAAAAGGGGCTTCGACCGTTCAACATTATTACCTGAGGAAAAGGGATCCTTCAACAGATTTAAACTCTGGAAAATATCTGAAACAGAGAACTAAGCTCTGGAAGCGAGAATTAAATTCTCAAGGGAAAAAGTTCTCAAAGGAAGAAGATGAGCAAAGTGAAGGCTCTTCTGAAGAGACATGGGTATTTATAGGAGGTAATGGAAACGTTTCATCTCCCCAAATCCATAGAGGAATCCAACGGTCACAAAAGGTGACAGTGTTGCACTCACGTGCAAACACGTGAGAACAACGCTGTGGAGGCATTTGTTTCCTGATTTAAAATCAGGAAAAGTTACGAAGGAGGCATCACGTGCGAGCACGTGACCAACAGTCACGTGTTGGCACGTGACACCTAAAAGCATCGGCAAGGCAGATTCAGCTTCCCGACTCCATCAAAGAAAAGGAGTTCAGAAAGGGTCACGTGCTCCCACGTGACCAGAGTCACGTGTTGCCACGTGACATTTAAAGGCGGCTTCGAAGGCACATCGATTCCCTGATCACATCAAAGAAAAGGGGTTCAGAAAGGGTCACGTGCTCCCACGTGACCAGGGTCACGTGTCGGCACGTGACACTCAAAAGCAGCAGACTCAATCAAGAAAAAGGCTCCAGACGAGGGTCACGTGCTCACACATGACCAGGGGTCACGTGGTGGCACGTGACAGCTAAGCAACGACCAGAAAGCAGAGCGCAGAAGGAAAGAAGAGGGCTCGTTCCAAGGGGGTCACGTGCCTACACGTGACCAAGGGTCACGTGGCCACATGTGACCAGCTTTCAAAGCCTATCTGTTAACAGAATTAAATTCTGAGAAAAGACCTCTTAAATCTTTCCAAAGCAACCGATTGAATTAAAGATTTAAAGATGATTAAATATCATCTATCTATGGGAAAATCTCGAATTTGGAAAGATTTCCCCGTAAAATCTAACCGAAATAACAAAGGAGAATCTCTGGATTTAAAATCCAATGGTGAATAATATTCACCTAATAATCCAAAGGTCCAAAACGAATGATGGATACAAATCAAATCTCTCAATGAAAGATTCATAAAAAACTAATTGACTCGGCTGCTTCTCCTATAAATAGGAGCCAAGAGACACACAAAGAGGATAGATATGCAGAGGGAAGAAAAGAGAGAGAGCCTTGATACTTTGGAGGAATTTGGATCTTCTGCAAAAGAAAACCCTAGGTAAGAAAGGGAATGCTTTTTTGAAAGAAAAGAGAATTTAATTCTCAACAGAGTTTAACTCTGATATAAAAACAGAAGAACATAGTTCTCTCTTTGGTGGAGGATCTGTAAAGTGCGCATCTCCTCTCGAGTTGAGAATTTAATTCTCAATGGGTTGAGATCCTGCCATACAGATCCAAAGCATAGAGAGGGAATGGAAGCACGAGAATTTAATTCTCACAGAACTATAGGAATTTAATTTCTTTAAAATAAAATTAGGGTTGACCCTGTGTTATGGGAATTTAATTCCTTCAGAATGAAAAGAATCAGGGTTTAACCCTGGTTAAGAACTTAGTTCTGTTAAAACAACAGGAATTTAATTCCCTTAATCTCATCCCCCAGAATAATTCTTTAACAGAGAGTGGGAGTTTAACTCCTTAAAGCTTTTATTAGGGTTTAACCCTATTCAGTTCTTCACATATATGAGGAATTTAATTCCTACAGAAAATTCAGAGTTCAACTATATTCCAGAATATGAACCTTCAAAAGGAAGTAGGAATTTAATTCCTCTGAAATCATTGCCAGGGTTCAACCCTACGAGGAATTTAATTCCCGAAAGGGATTAACAGATCTTCTGAAAAAACATACATAGAGGCAGGGTCACGTATCACCACGTGACCCCCAAAAAGATCTACAGAAAAGCCCCTTTGAGGCAGTGCCTCACGTGACCCACGTGACCCTTGGCAGAGGCTTTAACATACTCCATTTAAACACCCGTCACGTGATGGCACGTGATGCTCCAAAAGATGCGATATTCTCAGTAGAACAAATGAAGGGAGGGCGCCCTCACGTGCTACCACGTGACCCCTCTTGCCTTAGCGTCTAACGCTAAAATTGTAACCCCTGAATCCAGTGTTAAAACACTGTTTGGCCTTAGTGTTCAACACTAATCAAAGAGCTTTATTTGCAGTGTTCAACACTGATTATCTTAGTGTTTAACACTAATTTGAGATCTCTGCTGGCAGTGTCTTGATATGTTTTAGTGTTTAACACTAATTTGAAAGCCTTGTTGCTGGTGTTTAACACCAACTATCTTTTAGTGTTAAACACTAACTTATCAATCTCATTCCCAGTGTTCAACACTGATTGGTTTTTAGTGTTTAACACTAGGCATTGGCCCAATTGGCTAAATGGCCAGAGGCAAAGCCTCTCCTTCAATGGACCAACAGAGAGCCAATTTTTTGGACTTAGTCCAAACTGGCCATAAGTCCTCAAATCATCTTGAACTGAGCACATCTGCTCTTTCAAACCACTCATTGGATCAAGGGTACATCTCTGAACTCCTCTGATATTTGTCGTTGTAATCCTTCAACGTCTTCAGAGAGGTGACGGGTCCCGACAACCACACATCAACATGGACTGTGGGTCCTTAAAACCATGGACTTATGCGTCCTTAAACTACAAATGGACCACCACGTCCTTAAACTGGCGATGGACCACTACGTCCCTAAACTGGCAATGGACCACTATGTCCCTAAACTGGAACAATAGAGCCAATTGCTCTTTTGTCGGATCTAAACGATCCCGTTAAGTCGATCTTAGCCTCAAACTGGACTAACGTATCCTTAACAAACGTTTAAGTTGATCTTAGCCTCAAATATGGCTAACGTATCCTTAAACCATCAAACAGACTGGACTATGAATCCCTCCAATCAACTTCGGTTCAAGGGTACATCTCGGAACTCCTTTGACACCTGTCGTTGTAATCCTTCAACGCCGTAAGAGAGGTAACGGGTCCCGACGACCATACATGCAATGGACCACTATGTCCCTAAACTGGAACATTAGAGCCCAAATGCTCTTTTGTCGGATCTAAACGATCCCGTTAAGTTGATCTTAGTCTCAAGTTAGACTAACGTATCCTTAACAAACGTTTGAGTTGATCTTAGCCTCAAATATGGCTAACGTATTCTCAAACCAAACCCCACAAACCCAAATCTAAGATAATACGGATTTGGACTAGTCCACGCCCTAACATAACTCGGTCTCCGTATACAATCCACGGGCAACCACAAACAAAACAAACACCCACGACACGAAGTGACCAGCTGGAGAAGGAGAAAATTGTTACCGCGATGCGGTAGCGTAATTAACTGCAGGGGCTTGCACCTGCAGGGAAGAGCGTCCCCACAATCAAAAACCCCTCAAGCGAGGGGGAATCTGACGAAGTCTGCTACATCGGCCGCATCCGTCTAAACCTCCGATACACGGTGCCATAAATCAACTTGGCATTTTCGGAGAGGTGGACGGATAGCACCTATTAGTATCTGCCCCGAACCTCAGGCAAGACGTCCATGTCTCGGCCGCCGTTCGGAGGGGAACACTCACCAGCTGGTATTTTCTAAGAAAAGTTGGCAAAGTTCGTGATAACAAGTCGAATTTAGCCATCTATTTATCTCAACTTTTGTATGGAACATTTTGAACTAACTCTTATCATGTCATCCTTTGGCCTAACCGGCAACATAAAGAAAGACCATCTGTATGTAAGTTATAAGAAGAGATAAAATATACAGTAAGAAATGATAAAATTCTTGCTCGCAAGCACATTTGACTCTTTAGCATCACCCAAAAAATCCTATCATCTTCAGAGAATCTTCGGTGCCTCACAATTTAAATAACAATATATATAATTGATCTACATATCACACGCTAAATATATAATTGAATCTCAATTATAGATAGACTTCTTAGTGAATCCTAGGAAATGCATCATTTACTTAACTAAGACTTTTTATTTGTATAAAAAGTGATGTTTCTTTTAGTAGATTATATTTTTGGGAGGAATTCATGATGGATTTTATTTATCATGGTGGAATATTGCTAGATTCAAATAATTACGTACGAGGATGTAGCACTTAATTAGTATATAGATAGTGGTACGTGTATTTCATTTTCTTGATAAAGAAAAGGAGCATTGATATATATGGTATGTTTTGAGTATGGAACTCTGGCAAAGGGTCATGATCATGATCCCCATGCCAAGCATCTATTTGCATGCATCAATTCTTTAATGGCTAGTGTTCTTAATTATTATGATGAAAAGCTTTTATTTTGTCACTCCTCTTGATTATTACTTGTCATCTTTTCAAACACCTTCAAAAAGGTTGAACATTGCAAAATGTGGCAAAGATATATTTTCATTTGAAAGTGGGTTCCCCTGAGAATTTCATTTTTGCTCCTGAGTTTTATGTAGATTAAAATTCTTAGAAACGGTGAGCAACACTATAGCCTAGTGGGAAAAGCTTTTTTAAAAGCCGGACAAGAGTTCTGGAACTCAAATCCTGCTTGCATCAGGTTACGACTTATTTTCACAAATAAAAAATTAAAAAATCTAAGAAATATAGTGAGCTTACTTGTAAATAGCTCTTGCTTAACTATATATTCAGATTTTAAAAGCTCTACAAAAAATTTAACTTGGCAAAAAATCTCTAAAACCAAGTAGCTAAATTGTATCCCACACACACAAAAAAAAATTAGGACCAACTAAATGAATCTCTTACCTTCATATATCTTATTGAGGGCTTAAATTTTACAAAGGCTCATATTAGTTTTTTAAAACATATAAAATGCAAAAAGGGTTAATCTTAATCCAATTGAGATGTGAATTGTCAAAAAATAGAGTACATTGTAAGGTGTTTTTGGTCGCCTCATTGAGATGAATGAATACGTGCGTCAGACGTGTACAGATCTCGCCTATGACAATTTATTGATCGTGGGGTTCTAATCTTCAGCAACCGCGAACAAAACTGCTGTTAATTACCTTTCGTTTTTAATCTGAGAGCACATCTGATTAAAGGATCATGCGTATCATGCGAACTCATTTTATGATATGTACATTGTGTTTGAAAACGATTTTTAGGCCTGCTTTGAACATTTCGGAGGCCTCAAATGGGGGTTCCGCTGTCCGGTTAGCGGGCTGGGGGTCAAGAGGGCTAACAGCCTCCTTATGGGGCTCATGGCAGCATCCCGAAAAGAGTTTTTTCCAAGGGGGGGTGCTTTAAGTGTGTCAAATAAATCCCGATAGGGGAAAGAGAGGGGGAAAGAAAGCCTCCACAGGGGAGACATGTGTTTGCTTTGTGAAGGTGGATGCCCCTTTGAGGGGGTTTCCTGGTTGGATGCCTCCTTTGAGGGGTGTCCAGGTTCGGGGGTATCCGGATCGGATGCCTTTTTTTGGGGAATCCGAGTGCAACAACGAACACGGCATGGACGTTGTTTTCGTGAGTTATGGGGAACATTGGTTGCGACCCATGTTCCCATGAATCCAACGTCGGGTGCAGTTTGATGGTGAAAGCCGATAACTTTCATCGTGGTTCATCATCGAGAATGCTTTCCCGGGATGAAATCTATTGTGTTTCACCTCCAAGAGCTCTCCTTCCTTCTTTTCTCGAGATTTAAGAAGGAAAGATTGCTATTTTATTTAGTTTTGATGATCCTGAAGTTTTGAAGGTGATTTTTTTCTTCAAAAGATGGGTTCTCTTTTTAATGTGTTGTTTTGCGGAAGGAGATGAAATGAGAGAGACGCGAAAGACCCAAATGTGTCTTTTTTTAGGATCTCTCTCGAGAAAGAAGATGGGATCTCACCTCAAGAGAGAGTGGAGCTACAAAACCTCAGAGAGTAAGAAAAGAATAGAAGTTGTCATCAAATCTTTTTTAGGATAGATTTAAATACTCTTATAATTTTTCACTTTAGCCCTTAGACTTTACAAATTTGGTTTTTTGCTCATTTTTCTTACATATGTGCACACTTTTACATTTGAGCCCTTGGTTTTACAAAATTTGGCTTTTTACCCTTTCTTTTACATTTATTCCTACTTATTTGCATACAACATTTACAAATTACATTTTTATCTTTCTTTTCTTGATGGGCTTAGCCTCGGCCGGCCGGCCCAATGCTTGGGCTCGAGCTTAAGCATGGATCCGGATTTCTGGCTTCTATTTTGATTTGAGTTTCGACTTTGATTCGAGTTTCGACAGTGGAGTGTAATTTTCGACCCCAACATACATACATGTTCATAGCTAAATAAAAAAAATTGTCTAATGTAATTTAACTTCAATTTTCTCTCATCGTGCAAAAAAAATCATATGATCTCTCTCTGGTGTATTACCGTATTACATCCGGTAAGAAGAAAGAAAAAGATAGAAAGTTTCGGGCAACTTTCAAATAGCTTAGTGAGCCCGCGTGATTATTCTTTTTTCTCGTGACCCGGACATATACGTATATTTTACTTCTGTAATAGTAGGATAATGGTCTTTTTCTCTCCCAAATAAAAAATTAGTGTAAAATCTCTCTCTCTCGCTCTCTCTCTCTCTCTCTGACACACACATCAAACAATGACTCTGCTCCCACATAAGATACTATAATATTATTTATTTACATACATATCCAAAATTCTCACAGCCTCTCTCTCTCTCTCATCACGGGTCACAACAAAACAATCTCATTCCACCCACCAATACCCAAATCCGCTATATATAAACTTCAAACCAATTGAAAAAAGATAAGAAATCAAACAAAAAAACCCAAAACTCTCTCAAAATAGAGGGGAGGGGACGGGAGGGGAGATAGAGCTAACTCCAGCAATGAAAATAACCAAGACCCATCTCCTCTTACTCCTCTCTCTCCTAACTCTCAATGGAGTTTCATCCCAAACCCCAATCTTTGCATGTGACTCCTCATCAAACCCAAACCTCACAAGCCTTGGGTTTTGCAACACATCAATGAGCATTGATGCAAGGGTTCTTGATTTAGTTGGGAGGCTCACATTGGCTGAAAAGATCACCTTTTTGGTGAACAAAGCAGGGGCAGTCCCTAGGCTTGGGATCCCAAGCTATGAGTGGTGGTCTGAGGCTCTTCATGGGGTCTCTTATGTGGGCCCAGGGACCCATTTTTCCAGTTTAGTCTCTGGGGCTACTAGCTTCCCTCAGCCCATCTTGACTGCGGCCTCTTTCAATAGTTCTCTCTTTGTAGCAATTGGAAAGGTGAGAGCTTTTTTGGATTTTGAATCTGTTTTTGGGGATTTTTGCTGGTTTTGGTTGATGTTCTTTTTAAAAAAAAATTTTGCGGCAATGATGAATTTTTGTTATTAATTTTGGTTCATGGGTTATTAATTTGATACATTGTTACATTGATATATTTAATGAGTTGCAATTGGTTTTATATCATTGTACCAATATTATTTCTTATAAAGCTAAACAAAATGTTGAATATTTCCTCTTATTTTTTGTTTTTAGATATAAAAGAGGAAATGATCCTTGACAGATCAGAATGAAAAAGAATGATTCATAAAGCCGACCCAAAAATTTAGAATGAAAGCTGCTTCTTGTTGTTGCTGTAGATATAAAACTTCTTTTATTGTTGTTGATTTCTTGGGCATTTTTTGTTTTAAATATATGTGCTTTTATATTTGGAGCATTGTTGGCATTGATTGATAAACCCATAATTTAATTACTTAAACAAATTAATCAAAAATCCCACTTGTTTTTTTGGGTAATACTCTGTTTTGAAGAGAGTTTTTTTTTGTAATTAATTAAGCATTGCTCTGTTTTGAAGCCAACGAGGAGTTGTGATTTTTACTATGGTTTTGGATTTGAGGGTGTCCTTTTCTATTTTCTTTTCCCTTTGAATGTTAGTTGGTATATGTATTAATTGTTTTAGTTGATGGGTTATTGATTTTGGCGCAATGCTATATTGATTGGTTTGGTGAGAAGTAATTGTCAAACATATTAAATGATAGTGTACTAATATTGACATGTATTAAACTTGAAACAAAAAATCATACAATTTTAGTACTATTCAATTTGAGCTCATTGGAAACTAAGAACATTTCTGTGTGGTTTGGTTTTGGAAGCTTTTGATTGTTGGGTAGTATTGGATTTAAGATTGCAAATGTTTTTCCTTTTCATTTTATTTTTTGGAGTAACTTCTTTGTTGCCAAGTGATATAAGTAATGTTGCTTTGGTTGGCTTTTGTGAGTAGTAAATTATGATATGCATGATTTTTATAGTCTTTAGTACTTGATATGTCTTTTTAGATGGTTTTTCTTATATGAATATGTTTGATATGGACAAGGGTTGTTTCTTGGTTCTTTAATCCAGTGATCAGATTTTGGTGAAGGGTTTCTTGACTCTACTCTAGATATTTTGATATTTGAAATTCCTGAAGTGTAATATTATTTAAAGTTTCTAGCAATTTTACTTCATTAGTTTTTAGGGTGTGTATCATTAGAGAGGATATTTAAACACATAAAACGACTGAATCTTAAAAAATTAATACATAAAACGTCTGTTTATCAAACGTATAGAAAAATTGTTATCTGAGAACCAAAAAACGGGACGACATGTCAATTTTCTCTAGGGTGTGTATCATTAGAGAGGATATTTAATCACATTGGAGTTTTGGAAACTTCTTTTCCTTGATTGTGGAAGAGAAGTTGCTCTCATTAATGATGAGGCATTCACTTTTGTGCACCCACTTTCTTTCCAATTTGTTGAGAAGTCACATCCAATTTCATGTGAGCCAATTGCAAGTGTTTGGTGCTTTACAGATGGTCTCAGATCTTGGAAAGTCTTTGCCATTGGCCAGCACTTTAGTCATATAATGATTAGTGATGTGAGAAGATTTATTTACACTGCTTAATTATCATGTATTTATTTGCAAATTGATGTTTGCATGCTTATACTATTTTAGGCTAATCATGATTTCATATCTATACAATCTACTTTAGAAAAAAATTTGGTTAAATTTTATTCATGAGAAACTTGCATGGGTAAAATGGATGATATTTGACCGTAAAACTTTATTTCGTCTAACACATATAATCAACCTATAATCGATAATTTTTTTATGGATTTTTTCCATTTATAAAGCAGTTTATATTTTTTTATAATAATAAATGTTGCATGCAACTCTATTTTGTACCAACCAAGCAAATTGCAACGGTATTTTGTTCATGCAACAGGTGGTGTCGACTGAGGCTAGGGCAATGCACAATGTAGGGCTCGCAGGGTTGACCTTCTGGAGCCCGAACATCAACATATTTCGGGATCCACGGTGGGGTCGGGGCCAAGAGACCCCCGGAGAGGACCCTACACTCGCTAGCAAGTACGCGGCTGGATATGTCAAGGGGTTGCAGGATGCAGACGAGCCTAACATGTTGAAGGTTGCAGCGTGCTGCAAGCATTACACTGCTTATGACGTGGATAACTGGAAGGGAATTCAGAGATATACCTTTAATGCTATTGTAAGTGCATATAATTAAGAAAGGATTAGTAGTAAGCTTTAATTATCTTTTTAAGGGCCCGGGCCCAATTTTGATAAATGACTAATTTTTAAATATATGTATTTTCAAATTCGATAAAAAAACCCAACTCTTAGAAAACTTGAATGCTGGAAGCCTGTACGTTTTCTAATAAACATAATTTAACAAAAAGAGTGGCTTTACCCTTTCTCATGTGATAAAACATTCTAACTGTAGCAACTTGATTTATACTATAAATTTATTTATCCAATCAAAATACTAATTATCAAACTATAACATTGTTTATCAAATCATAACACTAATTATCATAATATAACTTTATTTATCAAATCATAATACACATTTTAGGAACTCTTAAAAGGATATATATTATTGACATTACATACACAATTACCGAAATACTTGTATACTCAAGGTCTGGTTTTAAAAGAAATTCAATGATATACTTTTGGGTTTTTCCAATTTTGAAACTTTTGGAATTTAAAAATAAATCAAATTAAAAAACTGGGCCCGGAAACAATTATCCTATTTCTATGGGATCCTTATTTTCTAGGTTCAAGTTTATCTTCTTAAAATACTAAGCTCTTAATCACATAACCCCCCCTGTATTGTAGGGGTTGAACCGCTTATATCCTTTTAACTATGAAAATAAGCACCTAGATCTCCATCGATTGAAAAATATTAATAATGCAATAAAAAAAAGAGAAAGAAGCAATCGAATGAAAAGAACTTCGTAAATAACTTATGGATGTGAGCAAAAAAGATAAGAGGAGACAAAAGAAAATTACAACCAAAAAATGAATGTCATTGCAGTATTGAATTTGTAAGATCATTGAGTTTATGGTTTGCATGCATTTAAAGATTGTGGTTAAGGGCTGGGAAAAGATGCGGTTATATTTACATAATAGATGCATAACAAAACTTAGAGAGTCATTCTAACCTAAAAGCTTAAGATATTATTTAAGGGTCCAAATTGTGTTATATATCACATCACCTTCTTATCAACTCCCGATGTGGGACTAAAGATGCGGGTCACAAGCACTTGCCATGATAAAACTGCACTTTGCCCTCTTGTTTCAATAAAAAAAAATTTGTTTAATAATTTATTTCCCAAAAATGCTCCATGGTTAAGATATTAATTAGGAACAATTAAAATGATCATGATTAATTATAGGTGACAAAGCAAGACATGGATGATACATTTCAAGCCCCATTCAAGAGCTGTGTGATTGATGGGAATGTGGCAAGCGTGATGTGCTCATACAACAAAGTCAATGGCATCCCTACCTGTGCTGACCCTAATCTCCTTGCTGGTGTCATTAGAGGAGATTGGAAGCTTAATGGGTATCCTAATTTTCCACTTATATAATTTCCTCCTTTTTTAAAACTTTTATCTTCTTAATATTGCATTTATTAGATAATAACATGGAAGTTTTCCTTTTCTTTTCTTACCCTTTATGAATTTTTAAAATATTTTACTTATCATTGTATAATAAAACTAGCTAATATGAAGTTTCATACTTACAGTTACATCGTCTCAGATTGTGATTCGGTCGATGTACTCTACAATGACCAGCATTACACCAAAACTCCAGAGGAGGCAGCAGCCATATCCATCACATCAGGTTAGTGCTTCTAAATTCAAGCATTACAATTCACAATGTGTGTGCGTGCGTGCACGTGCGCGTTAGTTTACTGCATGCCGTTATATCGGTTTACTTCAGATTTAACATCTAATAGTACATGACAGGTCTTGACCTTGACTGTGGAACATTCCTCAGTCAACATACACCGGCTGCCGTACAAAGTGGCAAACTCAACGAATCGGACATCAACAAGGCCATCACCAACAATTTCGTGGTGTTGATGCGTTTGCGCTTCTTCGACGGAGATCCAAGAAAGCTCCCCTACGGTGAGCTCGGTCCAAAGGATGTGTGCACGGCAGAAAATCAAGAACTAGCCCGAGAAGCCGCAAGACAAGGGATAGTTCTGCTAAAGAACAACAATGGCTCACTTCCATTGAATGCTAACTCGATCAAATCGCTGGCGGTGATCGGCCCTAATGCCAATGTCACAAAGACAATGATCGGTAACTATGAAGGTATGATATCGTATAGATTCTATCCTGTTTCTGTAAGAATAAAATTATATGATAATACCTTTTCCCCCTTTTTAGGAGCTCCGTGCAAGTACACAAGTCCTTTACAAGGGCTAGCAGCCTGTGTCGCGACTTTATACCAACCTGGCTGTCTCAATGTCGGTTGCTCCGGCAACAGCCTGCAGCTCGACGCTGCGAAGGCAGCAGCTTCGTCTGCAGACGCTACGATCCTGTTCGTGGGCGCAGACCAATCGGTCGAGCGGGAGAGCTTCGATCGTGTCAGTCTGTTGCTCCCTGGGCAACAAACGAAGCTCGTGACAGAGATCTCAAAGGTAGCCAAAGGTCCAGTGATCCTAGTCATAATGTCCGGAGGGCCATTCGATGTCTCTTTCGCCAAGCAAAACGACAGGATATCTAGTATTATGTGGGTGGGGTACCCTGGGGAGGCTGGTGGGTGTGCGATCGCGGATGTGATCTTTGGAGCATATAATCCAAGTATGTTTCAGATATGATCATGCTTTTATTTTAGTAAGTTAATTGCACAAAACACCCCTACAATTAAAAACACCCCCGCACTTATACCCTCTTAAGTAATTTATTATCGGATACACCTTGTTAGTTCATCGAACCAAAACCCTAAAAATACTCAAATTCCACTCTAAACAACAGAAGAAAATTCTAAAGGTTAATTAGACAATCATTTGGTTTGCTTATATCTGATTTGAGTGTTTATAAAGGATTCTGGCCAATGAGCAGAGGGAGGGTATAAATGCTATATGGGATAAACTACAGGGGTGTTTTGTGCAATAACTCTATTTTATTTTATTTTAACTTTCATTTATTTTCTATGATTTTCCATAATTCGCCTTTTACTTGTTCTCATTGCAAATATTGAACGTACATTGCGGTTGTGTGTCAGGTGGACGACTGCCAGTGACGTGGTACCCCGAATCCTATGTGCAGAAGGTCCCAATGACGGACATGCGGATGAGGCCGGACCCGAAGACCGGATACCCCGGGCGGACATACCGGTTCTACACGGGCGACACCGTCTACTCATTCGGAGATGGCTTAAGCTACTCCGAATTCAACCACAAGCTCCTACAAGTTCCCGAACAAGTGTCGATCCCTCTCGAAGAAGGCCACTCTTGCTATACCAAGACTTGTGAGTCTGTGAGTCTCGTCGAGAGCCAATGCAACGATGTGTCGTTCAATGTGGTGATGAGCGTGGAGAACTCCGGTGACATGGCAGGGGCCCACACTGTGTTCTTGTTCTTTACTCCGCCGTCGGTGCACAATGCGCCGAAGAAGCATTTGATTGGATTTGAGAAGGTGTTTTTAGAAGGAAAGGGGAAGGGGAGTGTTGTGTTTGAGGTTGATTTATGCAAGGATTTGAGTGTTGTCGATGAGTTTGGGGAAAGAAAGGTCGCATTGGGAGCTCATACACTATATGTTGGGGATTTGAAACATTCATTGAGTGTAGGGATTTAAGGAGGAGAGTATAATAAGAGCTTTCATGGGCAAAAATTTGGTTCCATGGGAGTTTGATTGAGTTGTAACCATATCATATTCTTCATGATTGTCAATTGTAATTGAATCTTATTCCAAGAATTGAAAATTAAAGAGTTGGAGATATATTGAGTTTTTCTTGTGGAATTTAGTCATAATTTGGTATAACAAAATGAGATCTATATATGTATATTCAAATAGGTAAAATAAATATCAAATTACTTCAAAAAATATTACTAAAAAATAACACTAAGCTTCACGACGATACCTACAACCCAACGATGCTAATTTGATATAAAATGAGCAAATATTTTTTAGCTCGAATTTTATGCTATATTAAAATACTTTTTATCTAATTCAAATATTATAAGAAAAATAATTTTAGGCTCAAAAGTATTTTTTGCCAAATGCAATGCAATATGAAAATTTGATTGTGTGTTTTCCAAGCTCATTTGATCTTAATCCCTCTACAATTAAATCCCAAAAATTAATAAAAAACAAAATCCCAAAAATCTAACTACATCTCAAAGAAGCCATCTTTGATTCTTGCTGCTCCATATTGGCTTCAAACTTGATCTTGAAATTTTTTGTTTATGAAGCTCCAACATCAGTCTCCAACCTTCTTCGGATTTGACATTTATAACTTAGTCCTCCAACCTCCATTCCATATTCCATTATATATAAATCCTCTATCCACCATTCCATGTTCCATGATTTATAAACCCTAATAGACGGCTAGCTTAAACATTAAACAATATGTTTGACAATAATCAAAACCAAACAGAGGTGAGTCCCTCCATTTTCAATATAAAGGAAATTTGGGATCACTTAATACAATGAATTCAACGGAACTACGATGAGGGGGAAACGGGGGCAATGAGTCCTTAGGATGGGACCCACAACCGGGCTGGGTAACGAGACAACAGCCCCATTTTTTTGCCTTATAACCATTAAAAACCTTATTGTCGTGTATAAGCATCGATTTAAATATATATCAGCATGGCAGTGAAAATGGACAATACACGGTGACTTAAAACAGTAAGATATGTAGATAGCATAATAGAGAAAAATACTATGGTATTGCCCGGGACGATTATATGAATATCCTTCTGATTGTTCTTGCAGCTACACGGGAAAGCAACCTCGTTGCTAAATCAGGGGCAGGCGAAAAATAAAATAATTATAATCCAGACTACTAAAAACATTGAAATATTAAGACTCCATATGATAATTATGGACAAAAGTATGAGAAGAGTTAAAAAGGAAGGGTGTAATTGCACAAACAGGCTTGTGGTTTACCAGTGTAGCATTATCGACCCTCAAGTGATGTATTAGCACAAACGTCGCCTCTGCTCATCAAATAACACTCTTTAAAACACTCAAAATTCAACACTAAACGACTCAAATGATTGTTTACTTATACTCTGGAACTTTTTTTGTGTGTGTGTTTTGATTGTTTTTATCGATTAATCAAGGAATCTTTGCCAAATAAATTACATGAGGCGGGAACAAGCCCTATATGGAGTAAACTACAAGGGGGTTTGTGCAATTAGTCCTAAAAATAATCATAAGGATGATTGGGATGTGTTTGTCAGTACTTATTTTCGGTGTGTTAGTTTGAACAAAACCAAAAAAAAGAGATGCGAGTATTTCACGCTAATGGTTTATCAATGGGAGTCCTACACAAAATTTAACATTACACTTGAATTTTGGACAAGTACGTTAAAAAGAAAGACAGGTTTTGTGTTGTGACATCCTGGACACAGTTGATGTTGAAAGCGCAGTTGAACTTGCAATTTGATGTTGAAATTTTCAGGTTTTGCTAAACCTTCAACCACGCAATTATTAGAGTAAATGGAATAGCAGCAAATGCTTTCTACGAATTGCTATATATTTCAGGTCTCTCTATGCATACTTTACACGATGCTTGAGTTAATTCATTCCATTGACACGTCAAATGAGACATCTGCATGTGCGGCACACTCTGATATCTCGATCTACCATCAGATTTATATGAATGATGTCTCTACCTTACTATTAGATGAAGTTATGGTAGTTAACCAAGCAGAGTAGTCGATCAACTTTTATGATGAATAATAGTATACTCTTCCAAGCGCTAAATCTTTCAATGGGTAAATTCCGCATAACCCCTGGTAACTTTAGTTCTTCATGCTTCGAGAGGCGTGTACTGAGAAAATAACCATGCTATGAATGGTGATGAAGAGTTGAGCAAAGTTCACAAGTAGTTCATATTAAATCAACCCTTTCGATGAATAAACACACAAATAATATATCTGAATCAGTTAAATGCTTTATCATACTGATTAACAGAACAAAGGTTAATGCTGATGATGATCAAACTATCCCTAAATGGAAAAAAAAGAAATAATCTGTTTTAAATGTATCATGAACACCATGTGCACCAATTCAGTATATATGCTTGTACTTAAGACAATATGAAGACATCAAATGCACGCTCTAATTCTAGCTTGGTCATGAGAAGACAATAGAATAATAACATGTTTCACATCCATACCTCAGGAATGACAGAAAGAATATATAGGCGAAAGTTCCTGAACGGATGCCATTTGTTTAAGAACCGAAGAGACCTCCTCCATTTACACTTTATCACCATGTTCAGCATGCGCATATTTTATTTCCTGAAAAACAGATCGATATACCAAAACTAGATCAGTGCTAAAAAGAAAGACGATGGCAATAAATCAAAAGTCTCAACGACCAACTACACTACCCTGGACAGTCGGGCTTCATGCACAATTTTGTGACAGTACCAACACTCGGGATTTTTTTCTTGAACTAGACTTTGATCCAGCAGACTTGTCATTCGCAGAAACAAGCACATTGACATCAAGCATTTCTTTATCCGGAAGATTAAAGTCATCAAAGCTGAAAAGATTGGCACTGCGGATAATCCCATAGATATGATAACGAAGCCTTTACCTTTACGCAAATTCGAGTATTGTCTCGGCTTGATCCGTGCTAGGTGCAATGGAGGATGAGCCTATCGGAAGCTTTTTGGGAGTGGAGAAGATAGCAAAGATTTCGAGGAGATTTAGCAGGTTTCAAGGCCAGACGGAGATTTGTTGATATTTGACGTGAAGCAATTCCTAATGCCCACTCTTTTGTCTATGTCTTTGACTTGAGGACAGGAACACATTTTATTTGTGCAAGCCTTTTTTATAGAAGTCTTAAAGGCTTCGCATTGAATCAATTAAATAACCTTCAGTAAAAGCATTAAATGCACATTTGGAAGAAAAGTCCTGAAGCCTATTATAGAACAGAGAAAAGTCTCCAAGGCTCAATAATTAATCTTACATTTGCGGAGCATGATGTATTACCATAAACTACGAGAGATTGGGTGGTGGGGTGGTGGGGTGGGGTGCGGGGGGTGTTGAAACATGACTTGCAAATCAGAGCTTCAGTTTTCCATTAAGCCAACAGGTGAAAGAGATTTGAGGACATGAACATGACTTGCAAATCAGAGCTTCAGTTTTCCATTAAGCCAACAGGTGAAAGAGATTTAAGGACATGAACATAAACTGAAGGATCACGACCCGAATCTCTCTATTTTATTTTAGCAGTTTTCAATAAGAAAAATGCATAGCTTATATCAATAAGATTAGCCACGGAACCAATTTTAATACAGAACCACCACTTATATGCATGCAACATTAACTAGAACTGAAAATGCATGAACAAGATTGTTCATCCATACGAGAGGATTAGATGTATATTAGACAGATTCAAGGAGAGTGAAAAGTATGACCTCAGATAACAAAGATTCAAGACGATCAACCCTGAAAACACCACCCTGATGCAAAACAGGAATCCAGTTAGTGTTCATAAACAAGTTCCGCAACAAGAAGAGATAGCAATTAAGATCCACAGGGTATTGTGTGAAATGTGTGGGTGATTATAGATATTTCATTTAGTCAAATGAGTGTCCATAAAGAAAGCATAACATGCCTTATGTCACGCCCCAAATCCACATTTTATAAATAAAAAAACAATCATGATTGCGTGACATGCCGCTATCTCGACAATGAGACCGCAAGGCCTAACTTGATAATATTAAAAAACAATATCCTTTGAAACAACAAGGTTGAAATAACCAATATAGTTTTTGCACGATTATTTTCTAAAAAAATAACTTGATAAGTTTCAATAACTAAACTGCTAAATAGAAAGAAGAAACTAATTGTTCGCCTTGCAAGAACGCATTCCTATGCAAGATAATTATTGCTGCAAGCCACTACGAAGAAAATTTTAACTTTATATCAAGATGCCCATCCAATCTGATTTCTTGCATTTTGATTAACAACCATAAAAAAGGTGGATAAGCGATGAGGCTTAGTAAGAAAAATGATACATATCCGGCAACTTATATAACAAAATCAAATACCAATAAAATAACAAATATCAATAATCATCAAATGTCTAAAATTATGCAATTTGTAAATATATACTTTTCATGCACGGAAAAACCAGCACGTTACGACTAAGTACGGTTAACACCTCTATCTCGGTTAACATAAGAAAAACGCCACTATAGATAGCCCGTGGTAGGAAAAACCGCTTGTTATGATCCGCTGTGAGATTGCCTTACAGCGTGCGCCATAATCATACAGGGACTACACTGCTAGCCCGAATGTACCCTACATGTTTTTCCAACTCATACCGGTATTCACCTACGAAATGCATACGAACCCTTTATTTTAAAAAATAGATGTATATGTTATTTAAAATAACCATCGTATACCCAAGACATAAATATATATAATCATATCCGCATGCCCAATGCACAAATATATAGTCAAAACCCCAAGTCGTATGCATATTAATTTCTATATGAAAAATATGCTTTCATGATACCAAAATAAAAATAGGCATACTTGCATACTCGAAATAAATAGCATATTATCAACCAAGCAAAAGCATATATTTCATATAAAGTGAATGCTAATAAACAATAAATTATCAATCTTGTATCATAAACTTATAGTCACTAAAAGTCAAAGTCGATTTGATAGATCCGACGTCCCTTCTAAGCTCCAACTGGATTCTCTATATTAACATGTAATGCTGGAATTAATAACTTGTCGTGTTTTAACAAATTAGTTATGCTATTTAGACTTCCAATGCTAATAAAATACATTTATATGGGTCTTTACGCCTAAAAAATATTATAAATAATTCTCCCATATTTTTCTAACCATTTTATATCGTTTCAGGGTCTACAATTAATTTAGAGATGTTTAGCGATCTAAACAGAAAATTCCAGGCTAAAAGTATTTCACTGGTTAATAGTTATGTGTTAGTTGTATGTATGCCCTAGAGGCCAGTATTATACAGATGATGTATATTATATTGGATGCTTGGACATATATAGAGATGACTTTCTTGCTCGATATGATAGTATGCTATCTGGTTACTCTTTATCTTAACATGTACACTTGTCTCTTTAAACTGTCTTATAGTTACATGTTGATAAAGCCCTTAGGATGTGTACTTGACTACCTGGACTATGATGCAGATCATACTAGTGGGGACAAGGTAGTCCATAAGTACATCCTTCATGGTCCCTAGTCGTGGGTGTATCGAGACAGGGCATCGATATACCAGTGTAGACTAGCGTATACGCTTCTCGACCCATGAGATGGGCAATGGATGATCCCATATCCATTGGTGTTTGGCATCAGAGATGGTATACGGGTGCTCAGTGGAGACTGGGTACACTGGACGGACTCGCCGAGAACTCCCAGATGGTATTATACCTCACGTCAGATGGCAGTTCTCAGGTGACACTTGTACAGGTTAGTCTGTAGACCCGAGATCGTCATAGAGTCTTGTGTGATTCCCACTGTGCTTTGATCTCCACCTTACCACGTCCATGAGGGCGTGCAAAACGGTGGTCTTTGGGTACAGTCCCGAGTCACATGGAGGCAATGAGCGATAGGAGGGGTTTCGTCTCTCCCGGTATTGGGGGTTGATGTTGCGCTGTGCTCGATTGGCCGTAACAGGGAAGTCCGTGGCCAGGGCTGATCAGAGATTTGCTAGTAAGTGTTACCAGTAGTTTCTCGACCCGTTATGAGCCTCATATCGGCACGACTTATCGGTTATTGGGGTCTGACGTATACCACCCCTAGACTTGATATGCGACATATCAGACGAACAGATCGGACTGTACGGTAAGTGTTACTGGTCGGATTCGCAGGAGTGTGAGCGGGCTAGCTCGTCGATCTTCTGATCGCTCAATACCCGAGTGGCCGTTACGTTTAGCAGACCGCTTGCGGCTTGTGGGTGCTTGATATGATCATCATCTGCTACCGGCGTATTGACGAGTCTTTAGAGTCCTACACAGAGGTTTCCTGGCTCAAGCGAAACGAAATAGGAGCGCATATGAGATATGTGCGGGAGCGAGAATAATGCGTGTATGTGATACCGTATTTGATTCTCGCGATTAATGTTTCGATTGGTTGTATGTGATATAACCTAGTTATCGAATCGAAGATCGATTCGATAAGCCGATACATTGAATACTAGTCGGTCATGTGCGACATGACCGGATCATTGAATCAAGTGTTGATTTAATGATTTAATGTATAATTATATATTTGATATATTACTTTACATTAACTAGTATTGGTTCACTTTAAACGGATTTTTCTCACTTGATGCACATTGTATATGTGATATGCTTTTGTGCACATTTTTGTATCATGTTTGATGATACTTGATCATTTAGTTAAGTGTATAGAATTAATCCATGGTTAATTTGATAATTAGGGTTTTGCATATTCATTTATTTATTTATTTGTTTATTTATTTATTTGGAAAAGATAAAGATGAGAATGGTGGCTTTCTTTGTCTTTAGTTGAAGCTTCATGAAGCCTTGACTTTTGCAACCATTCTTGTCCTCATGCTTAACCCTAACTCTCCAAATGACCATGGTTTATTCTCTACACTTAACCCTTGTTAGATTATGATAAGGATGTATTTTCTTTTCATTTTAATATAACTTATCATAAACTAGCTTCATCTTCTCCTTCTTCTTCAAGAGAGAAAGCAAGATGCCATCAATGGCAACTTGAGCAAAAGTGAGTGAAATCCAATTCTAAAGTGAACCCACCTCCTATTTCTTCACCCTCTACCTCTTGCCAAGTTGTTTTGGGTGTTTTCTTCACAAGTTTCACAACTTTGTGAAGTCGGAGCTTGAACTTGTGATGCCTCGACGTAGATCGTCTTTGACACGAAGCCGACGACCAAGCTCGCTTGTTTCTCCGATGAAGCCGACGAATGAGTTCGGGATTCATGATGGACAGCGAGAGGACACCCACGTGGAGCTAAGGAAGTGGAGAACCGGATCTACAAAGGTTGTAGCATCTAACTTTTAGTTAAAGTGTTAACTAGTTTATAGTTTCGCCTAGAAATCTAGCCGACGATCCATATTAGGGTTTCTCGGCACCCATAAAATTTTAAATTGGCATGTTCGATGCCTTGTGAGACCTCTATAGTGTGTCTAGGAACCCTACAGTGGTATCAGAGCCTAGCTAGAGCCTTAGGCGAAGTCTAGACGGAGTTTGAAGTCCGAATGAACCCGAAACCCTAACCCGATAATGCTCTCTGGACTTTTTCCAAATTTGTGGTTTTTTGTCAATTAAAAATGCTTAAAAAATTCAGCAATGAAATCTAAGAATTACGGTGCAAAAAGTTTCCCATGAACAGTACTTTGTGCGGCGGAACCGCGGCAGAAGCCTAGCTTCTGCGGCGGTTACGCGGCTCTTTGGTGACGTCAGCCCTAAGTGTTTGCACAGTAATTCCTGATTAATTATTCTGAGTTTTCTAGGAATTTTTAAATTGGCTCTTATGTTGAGTGTTCTGGGGTTAAATTGGGAAACGATGTTTCGATCGGATTATCGAACCTTGTCTAAGTATTTTTCGGATAATTTTTGAATATGTTAAAAAAGTCCGACCGGATATAAATACCCAAGTTTTCCCCTGCCGAAAAAATTCCAAGTGTTGGATTTTTCTGTGGTTTAAAGACGTTCTGAGTAGTGCAAATAACGCGATGGTCCCTCTAGAAGACAACAAACCTTAACTCGATTATGTGACCATCTTGAACTGCCCTTTGAACCTTCGGGTTTGGGGCAGTATGGCGTGCCACATGTGAGGCGTTGGCTTGACCCTTCTACGGCTGGACCGTTGGTACTGAGGCATGAAGTGAATGTATTTGAACTTATTTCATGTGTTGATCGGTGTCGGGAAAACTTGGGTGTTCGAATGTTCGATCGGAAAGTTTGATATATTCTATTTATCCGGAATTGGATACAATAATTGGAATTCACAAACAGTTATGAGATAACTGGATGAATGTTATAAATCTAGCGGTTTAGTTTCACTTGATATCGAAAAGAGTTTTCGATAATGGGACTAAAATGCGGGGTTTATAACTGTTAGGCATGTGATGTCTAAAGAGGTTGCGGATTCCAACTGTTGTAGTTTTACACTTTCTTTTCTGTGACCGTAAGTGTAATATGTGATATCGCCGGTTTCGTTGCTATATATATGTCAACGACAATTGGGATACGCATGTTTACTTACGTTGATGGCATGTGATGCTATGTGTTGCTGGATATGTTATATTGGATCGTCGTGTTTGAATAGCCGGGGTTTTTTATGTGAGATGAGTTTTTTTTCATTTTCATTCATGTAAAAACTTGTATGTAATATTCTTTTATTTGGGGCACTTCCAGGTTGCGGAAGTTGTCACCCTTTGTATATTATTTACTTTTCCGCATTAGGATAGACCCAAGGAGGGGAGCACAAGTAACCGGGTTCTGGGGTCCAGTGGGAGACCAACTCGAGGAGTCGAGTCCGGGTCTCCTAACCCTAGAATTGGCAGGGTTGCTTGCCGCTCTCGTAGGGGTCTAGGGGTGTGGGATTGGCTATTCATCACGACCGTGGAATCCGTGTTTTATACTGGCTCGTATTGAAAACACGGACGTCCTAGTATATCCAATATTTTATATGTTTCTTCTGCTGCGATATCTGTGATGTGATCATGTGATGTTCTGTGATAGATACAGTATATAGTATATATGATATATTATATAGACGTTACTTATGTTTTGCACCCGCACTAGCCCTGCCCTGCTCTGTCGTTAGTTACCTAACCTAACGGTGCACGAGGGGACATCGAGGCGAATGCGGATGGCATAAGTGTACGTCGTATTTATCTGTGATGTTTAGGTATTTAAATGATGGGACTTCATTAATGTGATTAATGAAATAAAAGAAACCAAATGATGTTGTAGAATCAGATTTTAAAATAAAACAGGTAGCTACAGTTCTTGCTTTGCATAGCGGTATATATGATATACCCTGCACCTTATTCGATGAGGAAAGGACCGAGATCCCTTCACCGGGAGCGACTCCTTTAGCAGTAACTGGCAGATGCTATACACTCGGTTTGGCTTTGATTGCTTTTTAAGAGTTTTTTTTGCTTTGCACAGTGATATATATGATATATCCCGCACCTCATTCGACGAGGAAAGGGCCGACGATCCCTTCACCGGGAGTGACCCCTTTAGCAAAACTGGAAAAGCCTCAAAATCACTCCATTTCAAAACTTCATTTGATTCTACAACGATATCAAGTTCATTACGCTCATGGTTTTATGAAAACCTGCGTAGCTCTCCGTCATTTCAGATAAGTACTAGTTAGTATTCGTGCTGCGGTTGTTTGGCATGCGTCAAGGCGTAGTGTACGGTAGCTAACTAGTGCTTATTTGCTAGCATACGATGCGATTGGATTAGGGTATTCGCACGGCGTTGTTTGGCATGCGTCAAGGGTCGTGCGGGTGGGTTTAATTCAATCAAGAAATGTACGGGTTGAACTTGACTAGCGGACTATGGGTTGTTTGGCATGCGTCAAGGTCATAGCACGCTAGGGGCAAAATATTATCGGGAATTTCAAGTGTTGAAATTTGCAATGAGATTGCATACCTTCTATGAGATAGTTGGATCCCGATACCCACTGCGAGTAAGAGTTACTCCTGGAAGAGTTTTACACATTACAATTACCCGATCAAGTAGGTGTCTAGAAAGGTGTTAACGAGATTACGCCTCTGGGAAAACGAGGTTTACATTAATTAGGTTCGTGCGAAAGCACTGGGGACCTCCCTCAAAGTACCGACACTGGCCTGTCTGAAAGATTGGCGAACTTGTAGTGTGTAATTAATCCCGGCTAGTCTTTCCTTTTAGGGTTTGAAGGAAGATTTGATAAAAAGCAGTGGGAGCCATCCTGATTAGATAAGATAATAACCAATCTGATCTTGCACGAGCATACGCTAAAGTGTTTTCTTCTTTCTCTCTCCAGGTAGCGACCATTTCATGCCCTAATAAAGATAATAAAATGGATGTATTGACCGAACCCGCATGTTATACTGTGCTGGGGAACGTTGGTTCCGTTCTTTCCTATAAGAGTTATAGGACTGAACAGGATATAGGGGAATACAAGGATTCCCATGCCACCCGAATGAAGAAAGTACATGATGATGCATTTTCTTCGGGTGTGTTCGTTACAGAGAACTGTTTCTCCATTTGCTCTACGTCCTGGGTATTAGATACCGGGTCAGGATCCCATATATGTAATCAGTTACATGGGCTTAGAAAAGGCAGAGAACTTGGAGAAGGTGATAAAGACATTAGAATTGGAAATGGTGCAATTGTTGCAGCTAAGACTGTCGGGGAATATCACCTTGAATTACCAACTGGTAATACATTGGTTCTGAACGAATGCTATTACATGCCGAACCTGATTTGCAACATTATATCGGTTTCTTTATTGAGTAAAGAGGGATATAATTTTGTATTACAGGATAATGTTATGAACATTTTCCGTAACCAAAAGTTGGTTGGATCAGGCACGTTGTGCAATGGCATTTATGTTCTAAACCAATCAACAGTTCTAAGCATAACAAACACACACAAGAGGAAGAGTTCAGAACTGAACGAATCCTTCTTGTGGCATTGTAGACTGGGTCACATCAATGCGACACGATTAGCTAAGTTGCATAAGGATGGATATTTAAATCCGTTTGAATTTTCATCTTATGACACTTGCCAATCATGTCTCAAAGGCAAGATGACCAAAGCTCCGTTTACGGGACACGGAGAAAGAGTTACCGAACTCTTGGGACTGATACATAGTGATGTATGCGGTCCCATGTCTACACATGCCAGGGATGGTTCTTCGTACTTCATTACATTCACTGACGATCTCTCTAGATTCGGATATGTGTTCCTGATGAAACACAAATCAGAAGCTTTTGAGAAATTTAGAGAATATAAACAAGAAGTCGAGAACCAAACCGGAAAAAGTATTAAAATCCTACGATCTGATCGAGGAGGGGAATACTTGAGCAATGAATTCATGGACTTTCTAAAAGAGAATGGGATTCTCTCTCAGCTGACTCCTCCATATACACCACAGCACAACGGTGTATCTGAACGGAGAAACCGCACCCTATTAGATATGGTGCGCTCAATGATGAGTACAGCTGAGTTACCTATTTCCTTCTAGGGACATGCGCTTGAGACAGCCATGGACCTATTGAATAGAGTTCCTACCAAATCAGTGTCTACCACTCCATATGAGATATGGAAAGGGAAGAGACCACATCTTAATTATATTAAGATATGGGGTTGTCCAACCTATATCAAAAGACAAAATCCGGACAAACTCGAGGCAAGATCTGTCTTATGTAAGTTTGTAGGATATCCCAAAAATTCACAAGGGTATATCTTCTACCACCCTGAGGAACAAAAGGTGTTTGTTTCTCGACATGCCACTTTCTTAGAAAAAAGTTTTCTTATGAAACAGATAAGTGGCATTGAGGTAGAACTGGAAGAGGTTCCAGCGACACAGACTACAACAGAAGATTTGGTTGAACCAGAGGATTCCGTAGTTCCCGATGAACCCCAGCCACTCCGCCGATCTAGTAGGGTTCCTCGCCAACCTGAGAGATACTACGGTTTTCTCATGGACGGTGGGAGCGAGGATTGCATCATGGAGGATGATGACCCAACTAGCTTCGAGCAGGCCATCACGAGTGGGGACTCAGTGAAATGGCTGGATGCTATGCGGTCTGAGATGGAATCCATGTACACCAACAAAGTATGGACTTTGGAAGTTGCTCCTGAAGGGGTAAAACCCATTGGGAGCAAGTGGATCTTCAAGAAGAAACTTGGTGTAGATGGGAAAGTGGAGACTTTCAAAGCTAGACTTGTTGCAAAAGGTTTTCGCCAAAGACCAGGTGTGGACTATGACGAAACCTTTTCTCCAGTGGCTATGCTTAAATCCATCCGGATCATGCTTGCCATCGCTGCATATCATGATTATGAAATCTGGCAAATGGATGTTAAGACCGCCTTTCTAAATGGTGATTTAGAAGAGTGCGTATACATGACTCAGCCAGAGGGCTTCGTAGATAGTGGGAGCAGCGGGAAGGTGTGCAAGCTGCTTAAATCCATTTATGGATTAAAGCAAGCATCGCGGAGTTGGAACATCTGCTTTGACGTCGTTATCAAAGAGTTTGATTTCGTCAAAAATCCAGATGAACCTTGTATCTACAAGAAGGTGGCAGAGAGTAAGGTTGTATTCCTCGTATTGTACGTGGACGCCATACTCTTGATAGGAAATGATATTCCTATGCTGCAATCGGTCAAGCTCTTCTTATCACAAAGATTCTCAATGAAAGATCTTGGTGATGCCTCCTGCATATTGGGAATCAGGATCTATAGAGATAGATCCAAAAGGATATTGGGATTGTCCCAATCCAGGTACATTGACACCATACTAAAGAGGTTTAGTATGGAAGAATCCAAGCGTGGGAACTTGCCCACGATCTCTGGACTCACTCTTTCCAAAGAGATGTCTCCCAAGACTGATTTGGAGAGAGCTCGCATGCAAGGGATACCCTATGCTTCGGCAGTAGGCTCTATCATGTATGCGATGCTATGTACCAGACCCGATGTTGCATACTCACTAAGTGTAGTGAGTCGGTATCAAGCAGATCCTGGAGAGAGTCACTGGACAGCTGTAAAGAACATTCTCAAGTACTTGCGAAGGACTAGAGATATGTTCTTGGTGTATGGTAACGGAGAACTCCAAGTGGAGTCCTTTACCGATTCGAGCTTCCAGAGTGATAAGGATGACTCTAAGTCGCAGTCGGGCTTTGTCTTTACCCTTTACGGAGGGGCGGTTAGCTGGAAGAGTTCCAAGCAGGAAACTGTGGCAGACTCGACGATGGAGGCTGAATACATCGCTGCCAACGATGCTGCCAAAGAGGCTGTCTGGATCAAGAAGTTCATTACTGAACTTGGAGTGGTTCCATCCATTGAGCATCCAATACCTTTGTATTGCGATAACAATGGAGCGGTGGCTTTGGCCAAGGAACCCAGGTCCTATCAGCGATCCAAGCATATTCTGAGGCGGTATCACCTGATCCGGGAGATAGTTGATCGCCGGGAGATCGAGGTCAGGAGGGTTGACACGAAGAACAACACGGCGGATCCACTCACGAAGGCCATTCCCCAGATACAGTTTGAGAGACTCTTCGGGATGCTCGGTATGCGATACTACAGCAGCTGGCCCTAGTGCAAGTGGGAGATTGTTAGTTGTATGTATGCCCTAGAGGCCAGTATTGTACAGATGATGTATATTATATTGGATGCTTGGACATATATAGAGATGACTTTCTTGCTCGATATGATAGTATGCTATCTGGTTACTCTTTATCTTAACATGTACACTTGTCTCTTTAAACTGTCTTATAGTTACATGTTGATAAAGCCCTTAGGATGTGTACTTGACTACCTGGACTATGATGCAGATCATACTAGTGGGGACAAGGTAGTCCATAAGTACATCCTTCATGGTCCCTAGTCGTGGGTGTATCGAGACAGGGCATCGATATACCAGTGTAGACTAGCGTATACGCTTCTCGACCCATGAGATGGGCAATGGATGATCCCATATCCATTGGTGTTTGGCATCAGAGATGGTATACGGGTGCTCAGTGGAGACTGGGTACACTGGACGGACTCGCCGAGAACTCCCAGATGGTATTATACCTCACGTCAGATGGCAGTTCTCAGGTGACACTTGTACAGGTTAGTCTGTAGACCCGAGATCGTCATAGAGTCTTGTGTGATTCCCACTGTGCTTTGATCTCCACCTTACCACGTCCATGAGGGCGTGCAAAACGGTGGTCTTTGGGTACAGTCCCGAGTCACATGGAGGCAATGAGCGATAGGAGGGGTTTCGTCTCTCCCGGTATTGGGGGTTGATGTTGCGCTGTGCTCGATTGGCCGTAACAGGGAAGTCCCTGGCCAGGGCTGATCAGAGATTTGCTGGTAAGTGTTACCAGTAGTTTCTCGACCCGTTATGAGCCTCATATCGGCACGACTTATCGGTTATTGGGGTCTGACGTATACCACCCCTAGACTTGATATGCGACATATCAGACGAACAGATCGGACTGTACGGTAAGTGTTACTGGTCGGATTCGCAGGAGTGTGAGCGGGCTAGCTCGTCGATCTTCTGATCGCTCAATACCCGAGTGGCCGTTACGTTTAGCAGACCGCTTGCGGCTTGTGGGTGCTTGATATGATCATCATCTGCTACCGGCGTATTGACGAGTCTTTAGAGTCCTACACAGAGGTTTCCTGGCTCAAGCGAAACGAAATAGGAGCGCATATGAGATATGTGCGGGAGCGAGAATAATGCGTGTATGTGATACCGTATTTGATTCTCGCGATTAATGTTTCGATTGGTTGTATGTGATATAATCTAGTTATCGAATCGAAGATCGATTCGATAAGCCGATACATTGAATACTAGTCGGTCATGTGCGACATGACCGGATCATTGAATCAAGTGTTGATTTAATGATTTAATGTATAATTATATATTTGATATATTACTTTACATTAACTAGTATTGGTTCACTTTAAACGGATTTTTCTCACTTGATGCACATTGTATATGTGATATGCTTTTGTGCACACTTTTGTATCATGTTTGATGATACTTGATCATTTAGTTAAGTGTATAGAATTAATTCATGGTTAATTTGATAATTAGGGTTTTGCATATTCATTTATTTATTTATTTGTTTATTTATTTATTTGGAAAAGATAAAGATGAGAATGGTGGCTTTCTTTGTCTTTAGTTGAAGCTTCATGAAGCCTTGACTTTTGCAACCATTCTTGTCCTCATGCTTAACCCTAACTCTCCAAATGACCATGGTTTATTCTCTATACTTAACCCTTGTTAGATTATGATAAGGATGTATTTTCTTTTCATTTTAATATAACTTATCATAAACTAGCTTCATCTTCTCCTTCTTCTTCAAGAGAGAAAGCAAGATGCCATCAATGGCAACTTGAGCAAAAGTGAGTGAAATCCAATTCTAAAGTGAACCCACCTCCTATTTCTTCACCCTCTACCTCTTGCCAAGTTGTTTTGGGTGTTTTCTTCACAAGTTTCACAACTTTGTGAAGTCGGAGCTTGAACTTGTGATGCCTCGACGTAGATCGTCTTTGACACGAAGCCGACGACCAAGCTCGCTCGTTTCTCCGATGAAGCCGACGAATGAGTTCGGGATTCATGATGGACAGCGAGAGGACACCCACGTGGAGCTAAGGAAGTGGAGAACCGGATCTACAAAGGTTGTAGCATCTAACTTTTAGTTAAAGTGTTAACTAGTTTATAGTTTCGCCTAGAAATCTAGCCGACGATCCGTATTAGGGTTTCTCGGCACCCATAAAATTTTAAATTGGCATGTTCGATGCCTTGTGAGACCTCTATAGTGTGCCTAGGAACCCTACATTATGGTGTTGCAGGGGGTAAAGATAATAAGTTATGGGTGCAGGGGCTTAATATAAAATTCCAGAGAGGCATATCAAAGGTAAATTACAAACTAAAAGGATTAAAAATAGTATTGAAATAATACTTGCGAAATTTTTCTTTAAGTTACACATTATGGATGCAAATCTTGTTCGGGTGGGATTCGAATCCAAACCCGCAACCTAAAGGTTTTATCATAGATTTAGAGTCTAAATGGATCGGGCACGGATGATTTGAATTGAACCCAACCCAGATCCAAACTCTAAACTAAAAAGTTTTTTTCCCTCTCTCAATCCCACCGCATCTCTCTGTCTCTCCCGTCACGTCTTCTGCTTCTTCTTCATCTCGTTTTCTTTTCTTTTTTTAAAAAAAATACCAAGAACAAATCCTAAATCCCGAGCTCTAATCGTAACCATTAAATCGACGTCGACTTCAATGGCTACCGATTACACCACCTCGTCAACTCTCATTCTCAATCGATCACATCCCAAAACTCTAATTTCTATTTTTCCCTTCGATTATGTTCGCCAAAGATAAAGCTTTGACAATTCGCCAGAAGCCCTCAATCTCTCTCTATCTAAATCTTATTATTTAAACATTAGAAAGATGAGGTTTTTAGTTCTTATCTTTAACCGAAATTGATTGATGATTATGGATCCGTGGCTAAAAGGTACCCTTCTTTCCCTCCGCTTCTTGCTTTCTCTTCTATGTCCTAACCTCTGCCTCGATCTCTTAGGGTTTCTTTTCTAATTTTTTTGTTGTGTTGTGTATTGACTGAGAAGAACTTAGATTATAGGTATAAAATAGATATAATACCTCCTCCAGAATCTTAAAAATTTAGCAACCGCTGAAATTATTCATCTTGATAATGGTTTCATGCCAATTATAGATTATTTCGAGTTTTGAAAATTTGAAGCAATTATGTCTTGACATTCTGATTTTTATTTATTTCCATAAAATAAATTTGACTCTTCCAACAATTACTATTATAATTGTTGTTACCTATTTTAGTTATTACAATCTACCCAACTAATAAAAAGTTTCGTTCTCGAAACTAGACATACCTTAATTCTCAAAAAGATAGGGGTACTTCTCCATCTTCTCTTCTTTTCTTTCCCAAGTAGCCTTATCGATAGAATGATTCTTCTACTGTACTTTAACGAAAGAAATAGCCCTCCTGTGCAGTACTAGCTCTTTCTCATTAACAACCCGCACTGGATGCTCTACATAGGACGGGTCATCTCCGAGTTGGAGTGGCTCATACCCTAGTACATGGGACTGATCCGGGACATATTTACGTAGCATGGATATATGAAACACATTGTGCACAGCCGACAACTCAGGACATAAAGCCACCTTGTAAGCTACGGCTCCAACTCATTCTAAAATTTCGAAGGGACCAATATACCCTGGGCTTAATTTTCTTTTCTTCCCAAATCTCATCACTCCTTTCCTAGGAGAGACTTTCAGAAACACGAAGTCTCCAATTTAATTGGAATTCTAATTGCCTTCTTCTTTTATCTGCATAACTCTTCTACCTGCTTTGTGCCACCAAAAGTCTCTCTCGAATCAATATAATCTTGTCGGTGGTTTGCTGTATAATCTCAGGACCAAGTAATTTTTTTTCTCCTACCTCCTTCCAGCAAATTAAAGATCTGCATTTTCTACCGCACAACGCTTCAAATAGAGTCATACTAATGCTAGCATGTTAACTGTTATTATAAACAGGGTTGTTTATTCTGCTGTGCATATATGGCGATGACAGCAATGTGGTCCTTGTTTTTGCAACAGCTAGCCTTGGATATTATAGAATGAACAAGTTGCATTGAAATGATCTACCATCTAATTTTTAAATTGGAAATTTAAAATAGATCAATATTTGTTTGATCCTACAAGGGGGAGAATATAAAAGAGATTGGACTTTGAGTTGGCATGAAGAGTACACCAACTTCTGTCTCATTAAGTTTCTACCTACCATAATAGAAATCTGGATACCAAAATCAAATTTTCATAACTTTTTAATCATCGTCATAACCTAAGGCATATATACACTAGTTTTCATATGATTTGGATAATTTTCGATCTGGTTACAACATCAGGAATATATCCATTAACTTTGGTGTAAGAAGTGCCGATAACATACCATTAATTCGTAATTAATTTGTAGATAACTTCTTTAATTAAAATGCAACTCAAAAGCTCACATAATGCATACATCATTATCTTTGTCTTCATCTCTTCTATCTTAATCAAGCTCATAATCATTGACATAATTCATATAAACAGTAGGGGGTCCGCCCTTATGTCTTTGTCTTTGAATGCTTACCAATTTCTTGCTCATGGCCCTCTTCAACTATTGTATATCATGCATGCACGTTTTATCAATGATTAAATTGCACCATCTATCGCTATCAACTAAAAGTTGGAGATTGAAACTGCAGCATTAATTTAACGTCCTTGAGTTTTCGCATTTTGGTTGGTGGGGGAGCTGTAGTCCTCCAAATATTAATCATAGTGTCAGCTGTAATTCATTCGTTTGCAGAAAAGTGATAGAGAATTTTGAACGCCTTTTGATCAGCCTTGTTTGGATGCATGCTCTATTTCTTTCTCTCTCATTATCACATATCTGGTAATTAGTGGTGCATATATGGATATTTATGGAATACTTCCAGATTTGTCGACCCTGCCATCGCACCAAAACCACTTGACATCCGATTCCTTACACCATCTTTATATATACTATACTATTACAATGCAAAATGAAGGGGATGTGTGGCGCTCTCACGTTTTCTAAAATTTAATATTCAAAAAAACTAGAAAAATCATTTATTCTTAGATGGTGCCCATCATCATTTTGTTGTACATATAATGCACGTGGCTGCATTTTAGCATCATAACTAAAATATTTAGCAAGATTGATGACGATTTTTGGTTAAAATATAAATCCTTATTAGAGAAGTTTAGTTAATGTTATAAATATATCAAAACCAGATCTTTTTAGTATACACGTGCATACGTACGTGCAAAAATACTAGTAAATTTAATGTGATTGTCACATTTTGACAACTACCATGAGTATTATGTATTTCTCAATTTAATACCGTAGACCATTTTCAGAGAGAGCCATTTACTACGTATGGTATTAAACTATAAATTTATTAAGCAAAATGGTGTTTATCTGAAAATACAGAAGGGAATATGATACTTGGCCTAAACACGAATCATGAAATTACTCGGTCTGTTCTGCATGTAAATATCAAATACAATCAGTGAAAAAAAAGTTTAGTTGTGTTTCCAACACACGTTTGATCATGGACAAAATTGAAAATAGAAATCAATCTTTTTCAAGCATGCTATATTTAACAAATTCATAAAAAGCAACCGTTATGGTGGAAGTTTAATTAGTTGCTGGTGATAGTTGGCAAACTTAAGAATTACTAGATTTTAGAAAAAAAATTTGTTTTCATTTAGTGTATCTTTAAATTAAGTCAGCAAAAGGGCAATCGATTTGTTGGATCGTGTGAGTATCTGGGATAGATTTTGGTGGTCTTCACGAACAAATTAATCCCGAGCATTTTTGGTGAACTTTGGATTTCCTGAACAAGTGGGATGGATATAGGACTATTGGGAAATTGGGAATTATGGTCCCAACCATGTGTTGTGATATTTGATTAGTAAGGAACAATAGAATTTTCAAGAACACTAAAGCCCTATTAGTCAATTGGAATTTTTAAATAGATTTAGAATATTTGAAATTGTAACAATTTTACTAGAATTAGAACTGAGCTATTATGGAACTTAAACCATTAAGGGGTTAAAGAATTATACTATTGGGACCAGAACTCAAGACATGAACTTTATCATAACTTTTTTGACATATGAATTTATGTTGTTTATAATTGACCAATTTCTTTTTTTTTTGGTTTTATACAGTACAAAAGTTTCTTTCTGTAGCGTCGAAAAAATACACCCTCCATGATTTCTTTCGACGATCAGCACCCATCATATTCATCTTTATCACCTATGATGTATAAGTCCATGCTACCTCTCCCGGTACTTTCGGGAATGCGGAATTTGGTAAAAAACGATTTTCTTAAAGATGGTAACATGGACCTAAAACCCGGATCTTGGTTAAACATCTATCTAACAACCTAACTATGAGTTTCTAGCTACTCGGTTAGGGGGTTATACCTTGCTTGTCTTGAACTCCTTCGTCTTCAAGCTCCGATGGTGGTCCGGACCGGCTTCTTCTCGTCGTCTCCGTACGCCGAAGATAGATCCACCTGAAAGCTCCAACCTTTAGCTCCTTCTTCGTTCTTTGAAGAAACTAGTTCACTTGGTTTGCCAAACCTAGTGAACTAGAATGAGTAGAGAATACTTTGTGTGAGATTTTATTTATGGTTCTTGATTCTCAACTTATGAGACAAGAGAACCATAGATTAAAGAGAGGGAAAAAGAGCAAGAGGGTGAGAGCAAAAGGAGAGCTCAAGAACAAGAGAGAGAATGAGCAAGAAAGAATGAGGCTCTCTTTTGTCTTTCACCCTCTCATAATCCAAAGTCATGATAACTCATCATACTAAAAAAAGTCTTATGTGATGGTTTGAAGCAACCATAACCATATCATTTCATGCACTCATTTTACACAAATGAGCAAGCAAGAAAAAGTCTTTGCCATGAAATGATGGCTATGGTCATCATGATGGTCAACTAGTCAAGCTTAGTCAACCGGTCAACAAAGTCAACAAGTCAACAAAAGTCAACAAGTCAACAAAAGTCAACAAGTCAACAAAATCAACAACCATATCACCATAATACTTAATTAATATAATAGTTAATCACATATCATATTCTCATTAGGGTTGAGCAAAAAGTCAAATAGTCAACGGTCAACTGTCAACAACCCTAATGAGAATCCACTGCCTCTGTCTCCCTGTCAACTGTGCATACACACCCGCATCCGCGTTCCGAGGAACACGAATGCAAACTGGATAAATCCAATCCCATAAGGTACACTAGGATCTGGCTTAAACCAAAGCCCGCTAGTGTAAACTGTCCGGACACTGCACGCGCACAAGTGCACGGATGTGACCGAACCCTGTCGCAAAACCATGCGACCTGTCGCAATACCATGCGACCTCTACTCTTTTGCCTAAAGGCGAAAAGCTTTCTGTGTGGGACTCTAAAGACTCGACACTACGCTGGCAGTGGGTTTAACCACAGACCGCAAGCGGCACTAGCTGTGCGTAACGGTCCCCAGGTAGTGCCGACAAGAAGACCGACGAGGCGAAACCCATCTGAACTCCTACTGAGCCTGAGTGTGACATTCTCCGTACAGTCCGGTCTGTTCGTCTGATACATCGCATGGCGGGCCTAGGGGGCGGTAAACGTCAGTCCCCCAATAGCGGTACAAGTCGTGCCGGAGCGAAGCCCAAAACACCCTGAGATAACACTGGAAACCTACCAGTATATCTCGTTTGCCCTGGCCAGGGACTACTCGTGTAATGGCTCTCCTAGACACAGCGCGATGTCAACCCCCAATACCGGGAGAGACGAATCCTGTCTAACCGTCACTGCCTCCAAGTGCTTCGGGACTGCACCCAACCACTACCTGTTTGCACGACTCCTTTGAGCCGTGGTAGGGTAGTGATCAAAGTACAGTGGGAACACACTCGAGGCGAAGTGACAGTGTCAAGTCAGCGGACTAAGCTGTACTCATGTCACCTGGGAACTGATAACTGACGATAGGTATAATACCAACTAGTCAGTTCCCGACGAGTCCTGTCCAGTGTACCCGTAACCTAACGAGCACCCGCATACTATCTCAAGTACGACGTACTGACGGCTGTGGGACAGACCGTCTCCCACACTGGGATGAGAAGCGCATGCGCTGGTCTACTCCGGAGTATCGATGCCCTGTCTCGATAGTCCTGCGACCAGGGACCTGCATAAGGATGTGCTTATAGATTACCCAGCCCCACTAGTGTGACGGCCATCACATCGCTGGTAATCAAGCAAAGATCCTAAGGGCTCTACTAATGTGTATAGGCGATATACAAAAATAAACACATGTACATATTGAAGTAGAAACAAACCAAGTAGCATACTACTATTTTGAGCAAGATTGTCAATACAAGGTGAATATCCCAAGCTTCCATTAAGTAATATACATACTAGTATGATACAGTAATGGCCTCTAGGGCATATACACTAACAATCTCCCACTTGCACTAAGGCCATGTACTGGCGTATCGAAGACCTATCATCTCGATCAGCCGCTCGAACTGAGTCTGGGGCAAGGCCTTGGTGAATGGATCTGCAGTGTTATCTTCTGATTTTACTCTCTTTACCTCGATCTCCCGGCGATCAATGATCTCCCTGATCAGGTGGAACCGCCTCAAAATGTGCCTGGACTTCTGATGGGACCTGGGTTCCTTCGCTAAAGCTATAGCGCCGTTGTTGTCACAATACAGCGGTATTGGATCAACACTGGTAGGAACCACCTGAAGTTCCGTGAGGAACTTCTTCATCCAGACAGCTTCCTTTGCGGCATCGCAAGCAGCTATGTACTCCGCTTCCATGGTTGAGTCAGCAACGGTTTCCTGCTTGGAACTCTTCCAGCAAACCGCCCCTCCATTGAGGGTAAAGACATAACCCGACATGGACTTGGAGTCATCCTTGTCACTCTGGAAGCTGGAGTCAGCAAAGGCCTCAATCTGGAGGTCTTTTCCGCCATACACCAAGAACATCTCCTTAGTCCTTCTCAGGTACTTGAGAATGTTCTTTACTGCTATCCAGTGTTTCTCCCCTGGGTCCGACTGATACCGGCTTACAACGCTCAATGCGTATGCTACATCTGGTCTGGTACATAACATCGCATACATAATAGAGCCTACCGCAGATGCGTAGGGTATTGATGACATGCGAGCCCTTTCCAAATCAGTCTTGGGAGACATCTCTTTGGAGAGGGTGATTCCGTGACAAGCCGGTAGATTACCGCGCTTGGAATCTTCCATACTGAATCGTTTCAGTATGGTGTCGATGTACCTTGACTGTGAAAGTCCCAACATCCTTTTAGATCTATCACGATAGATCTGGATCCCCAGAATGTAGTTGGCATCGCCCAGGTCCTTCATGGAGAACCTCTGTGACAAGAATCCTTTGATTGACTGTAGCATAGGAATATCATTTCCTATTAGGAGAATGTCATCGACGTACAAGACGAGGAATACCACATTTCTCCCTACAATCTTACTGTAAATGCATGGTTCATCTGGGTTTTTGACAAAGTCGAATTCTTTGACAGTATCATCAAAGCAGATGTTCCAACTCCGCGATGCCTGCTTAAGTCCATAGATGGACTTGAGCAATTTGCACACTTTACCGCTGCTCCCACTCTGATTGAATCCCTCTGGCTGATCCATATAGACGCACTCTTCCAAATTTCCATTTAGGAAAGCCGTCTTAACGTCCATCTGCCAGATCTCATAATCGTGGAAGGCAGCAATGGCAAGAAGGATCCGAATGGATTTAAGCATGGCTACCGGAGAAAAAGTCTCGTCATAGTCCAAACCAGGTCTTTGACGAAAACCCTTTGCAACGAGCCTAGCTTTATAGGTTTCAACCTGCCCATCTACACCAATCTTCTTTCTGAAGATCCATTTGCAGCCTACGGGTTTTACCCCTTCTGGAGCAAAGTCCAAAGTCCAAACTTTGTTGGTGTACATGGACTCCATCTCGGTCCGCATTGCATCCAGCCATTTTACCGAGTCACCGCTCTGAATGGCTTGCTGGAAGGTAGTAGGCTCATCATAATCTATGATGCAATCCTCTCTATCCCCGTCTATGAGAAAACCGTAGTATCTCTCGGGCGGATGAGACTGCCTACTACTCCTGCGGAGCGGCGTAGGAATGTCCGGTTCCCCTGAACCTTCTGGTTCTACTAAGGTTTCAGTAATAGCTTGCGGTTCTAGAATTTCTTCCAGTTCTATTGCGCTCCCACTTATCTGATTTTCTAAAAACTCAGTTTCCAAGAAGCGGGCATGACGAGAAACAAGGACTTTTTGCTCCTCTGTGTAATAGAAAAGATACCCCTTGGAGTTCTTTGGGTATCCCACAAACTTGCACTGTACTGAGCGTGCCTCGAGCTTGTCCGCATGCTGCTTTTTTACAAAAGCCGGACATCCCCATGTCTTAAAGGATTTAAGACAGGGTTTCTTCCCACTCCACATCTGATATGGTGTGGTAGGCACTGTCTTAGTAGGAACTTGGTTCAAGAGATGTGCAGCTGTTTCCAGTGCATAACCCCAGAAAGATCGCGGCAACTCAGCCTTACTCATCATGGAACGAACCATATCTAATAGGGTTCGATTCCTTCTTTCCGATACACCGTTGTGTTGTGGTGTGTATGGAGGAGTACGCTGAGAGAGAATTCCATTCTCTTTTAAGTAGTCCAGAAACTCGGCACTCAAGTATTCACCACCTCGATCCGATCTTAGGATCTTGATACTTTTGCCTGTTTGTTTTTCTACTTCATTCTTATATTCCCGAAATTTCTCAAAGGCCTCGGATTTGTGCTTCATTAAGAAGACATGTCCATACCTAGAGAAATCATCTGTGAAAGTAATGAAGTATGAATAACCGCTTCGCGCATGTGTAGACATTGGACCACACACGTCACTGTGTATAAGTCCCAAGAGCTCGCTCGCTCTTACTCCGTGTCCAGTGAACGGAGTCTTTGTCATCTTTCCCATGAGACAAGATTCACAAGTGGCATAAGACTGGTACTCGAACGGATCCAAGTATCCTTCTTTATGTAACTTAGTCAACCGTGTCTCATTGATGTGACCCAGTCTACAATGCCATAAGAAAGCCTGATTTAATTCTGGAGACTTTCTTTTAAGTGTGTTCTGGACACTGAATATCTGAGCTTGATTCAATACGTATATACCGTTATTTAATGTACCTGACCCAATCAGTGCTTGATTTAGGTGGATGTTTACTACATCGCTTACAAAAGCAAAATCATATCCTTCCTTAGAAAGTAAGGATACAGATATGATATTGCAAGTCGCACCTGGTACATACAAACAGTCACGCAGAATCAATATCTGCCCAGTTGTCAGTCCTAGGTGATATTCCCCTACGGATACAGCATCCATGCTCATTCCGTTAGCAACCCTGAGAGTCATATCACCTTTCCTGATAACCCTACGGTTTCTCAGACCCTGTAACGAATTACAGATATGAGATCCTGATCCGGTATCCAATACCCAGGAAGTAGGGTTAACTGACAAACAGTTCTCAATTACAAACACACTCGAAGCCGAAGCCACAACATGCTTCGAATTCTGGCTACTGGCTTTACAAGCCCTGCAATCTTTCTGCCATAGTTCATTCCCGTTACAATAGGAACGTCCCTCTTTTACTATATCCAGTCCTGAAACTTTTGCCCTTGTTTTTCCTTTTTCTTCCCTGGTTTCTTTCAGGGTATAAGCAGAGGGCAGGGACTGTAGAATTAGGTCAGTACTTGACCCATTCTCCAACGTGGTCTCCAGGTCCGTGAGCTCAATATAGCTGGTCTCTGTAAGGACGTTGCCCCTTACAGATGACCCGACTGCCAACCTCGCTTGAAGCAATTCGTTCGAGGTCTCATATCTTGCGATACGAGATTGCTCTCCATATAAAACTTTGTTATGGAGGAAGATAGAAACTGAGTCCATCTTCTCGTGCTGCCTCTGGTTTGTACCATCAACTGAGGCTAACACGAGGCACTTGGCTTTCGCACAATCCTTTTCCGATGTCCTGCGGATGTGAACATCCGTGACAGGGGAAACTGGACCTGAGACAGCAGGGTTTTGATTAGTTAAGAGGTGTCCCAGCTTGTCATGGGCAATGGACATCTGGACAGACCTTTGCCAGTCATAACAGTCAGGTTCAGTCATGTTTTTATCTAGATGTAACCTAGGCGTGGTCACAGGGTCGCTGCAATTAAGAGAGAGAAGAAGAAACACTCAGCATGATGCTCTTGCAAGTTTAGAGTGGTTTTTAGTTTGTCTAAACAGGATGGCTCCCACTGTTTCTCGAATCCCTCCTCAAACCATAAAGGAAGAATTAGTCGGGATCAATCCCACCGCACAATACTTGCTTAACCGTTCAGCCAGGCCGGTGTCGGTACTTCGAGGGAGGTTTTCCAACGCTTTCGCGAAGTTCCTTAATTAAAGAACCTCTTTTCCCTGGGGGCGTAGCCCCGCTAACACCTTTCTAGGCACCTACTAGGTTTATAGCATTGATCGTTTAGTGAGAAATTTCCCGAGGAGTAGCATATACTCACAGTAGGATCGGGATCCAAATATCATCGCGTGACGAAACTGAAGGAATCCTACCAGAATCATCACACTCCAAATGGTATGCAAATCTAGCAAGTTTCAGTACTTATGAAACTCCCGATGTGGGTTTTTGCCCCATGCTCTTATGACCTTGACTAAGGCCAACAAATCATAAGTCACATGTCAAGTTCTACCCGTCGTTGTCCAGGTTAATTTGAACCCATCCGTATATACCCTTGACTAAGGCCAACAAGGTAATACGACTGTCCCAAACCAACGCATCTATCTATGCAACATATGATTGTCCACCAGCTACCAATCACTGTGCCTTGACTAAGGCCAACAAACACAGCTTGAATACTGTTGAATATTCATATGAAACGACGGAGGGCTACGAATGGTTTTGGCGAAACCGTGAACGTAGTGAACTTGATTTAGTCGATGGAACGAGATAGCTTTTAAATGGAGTGGCTCAAACTCCGCATTTTAAAAGTTTGTTTTTGAAAAGAACCGAGTGGTTTTTCGAAAGTGTTCCAACGACTTATACTTGGTTTATTTTCTTGCATTAGTTATTTTAATGCATGTTTTGCTTGCATTAGTTCTTTTAATGCGTGATATTCTTGCATTAGTTCTTTTAATGCGTCCCATCATTTAATCCTATCATTGCAGAAAACAACCAAAATATGACGTACGCTTATGCCATTCGCATTCGCCACGGGGCCCCGTCATTACCCGTTAGGTTACTTAACTAACGACAGAGCGGGGGCTGGGCTAGCGCGGCTGTAAAACATAAGCAACGCCTAAATAATATCATATATAGATATACTGCAATGATAAACATTTCAGATCACAGATGAATACATTGGATATACTAGGAATCTGTAATTCGTACGAGCCTGTAACGACAAACAGATTACACGGTCGCGGTGAATAGCCAAATACCCCACCCAAGACCCCTACGGGTGCGGCAAACTACCCGCCAAGTACCCGAAGCGTAGTAACCTCCCTCATCTCCATGAGTAGGCCACTCGACACTTCGGCATACCTGGTAGTTTGTGCACCCCCTCCATGGATCTATCCTAGGAGAAAAAATAGTAAAAAGAAATTATACAATGACGGCTACAACCCCGACCCGGTTGTGCGGCCATACAAATAATTATTACATCAATTTATAAATTTACATGAATTGAAAGAAAAGAAAACTCTCGTCTCACAACCCCGGCTATTCACCCGCGACAATCCAACATATTCATATCCACATTCCAGCAACAATACAGATCACAGATTTGTATAACCCCCACTAATCGACATATAGCGATTAGTAGACGTTCAATACAAATATCACATTACAGAAAACCCGTTAGCTTAAGTCTTTTAGAAGTTCGATCAAAAATACGGATTTTCGGGACCCCAAAGTAAAATTTTCGTTCTGGAAAATCTGGGTTGAAAATATATATACCAAAAATCCCAAAATATCCCCACTAGTAAACTGCAAAAAAGAAAACCCCTGACCGAGTCAACTCGGCCGCGTTTCCGCGGCGGGAGCGTGCTCCCGCCGCGTTTCCCGCCGCGGAAACGCGGCTCTTTGATCGAGTCAGGGGCCCAAAATTTTGCAGTTTCTTTAAAAAAGCCTGAGTCGATTTTAGGTGTATTTCAAAAAGGTTTTCCAGCACTTTTAAAATCGACAGAAAGTTTAAAATTCATGGGTTCGTTTTTGGGACTTTTTCTTTGATCGATCTTCTAGTTACTTGCTAACTTGTTAGATAGAGTTTAACTAGGCTCTGATACCACTGTAAGTCCATGCTACCTCTCCCGGTACTTTCGGGAATGCGGAATTTGGTAAAAAACGATTTTCTTAAAGATGGTAACATGGACCTAAAACCCGGATCTTGGTTAAACATCTATCTAACAACCTAACTATGAGTTTCTAGCTACTCGGTTAGGGGGTTATACCTTGCTTGTCTTGAACTCCTTCGTCTTCAAGCTCCGATGGTGGTCCGGACCGGCTTCTTCTCGTCGTCTCCGTACGCCGAAGATAGATCCACCTGAAAGCTCCAACCTTTAGCTCCTTCTTCGTTCTTTGAAGAAACTAGTTCACTTGGTTTGCCAAACCTAGTGAACTAGAATGAGTAGAGAATACTTTGTGTGGGATTTTATCTATGGTTCTTGATTCTCAACTCATGAGACAAGAGAACCATAGATTAAAGAGAGGGAAAAAGAGCAAGAGGGTGAGAGCAAAAGGAGAGCTCAAGAACAAGAGAGAGAATGAGCAAGAAAGAATGAGGCTCTCTTTTGTCTTTCACCCTCTCATAATCCAAAGTCATGATAACTCATCATACTAAAAAAAGTCTTATGTGATGGTTTGAAGCAACCATAACCATATCATTTCATGCACTCATTTTACACAAATGAGCAAGCAAGAAAAAGTCTTTGCCATGAAATGATGGCTATGGTCATCATGATGGTCAACTAGTCAAGCCTAGTCAACCGGTCAACAAAGTCAACAAGTCAACAAAAGTCAACAAAGTCAACAAGTCAACAAAAGTCAACAAGTCAACAAAATCAACAACCATATCACCATAATACTTAATTAATATAATAGTTAATCACATATCATATTCTCATTAGGGTTGAGCAAAAAGTCAAATAGTCAACGGTCAACTGTCAACAACCCTAATGAGAATCCACTGCCTCTGTCTCCCTGTCAACTGTGCATACACACCCGCATCCGCGTTCCGAGGAACACGAATGCAAACTGGATAAATCCAATCCCATAAGGTACACTAGGATCTGGCTTAAACCAAAGCCCGCTAGTGTAAACTGTCCGGACACTGCACGTGCACAAGTGCACGGATGTGACCGAACCCTGTCGCAAAACCATGCGACCTGTCGCAATACCATGCGACCTCTACTCTTTTGCCTAAAGGCGAAAAGCTTTCTGTGTGGGACTCTAAAGACTCGACACTACGCTGGCAGTGGGTTTAACCACAGACCGCAAGCGGCACTAGCTGTGCGTAACGGTCCCCAGGTAGTGCCGACAAGAAGACCGACGAGGCGAAACCCATCTGAACTCCTACTGAGCCTGAGTGTGACATTCTCCGTACAGTCCGGTCTGTTCGTCTGATACATCGCATGGCGGGCCTAGGGGGCGGTAAACGTCAGTCCCCCAATAGCGGTACAAGTCGTGCCGGAGCGAAGCCCAAAACACCCTGAGATAACACTGGAAACCTACCAGTATATCTCGTTTGCCCTGGCCAGGGACTACTCGTGTAATGGCTCTCCTAGACACAGCGCGATGTCAACCCCCAATACCGGGAGAGACGAATCCTGTCTAACCGTCACTGCCTCCAAGTGCTTCGGGACTGCACCCAACCACTACCTGTTTGCACGACTCCTTTGAGCCGTGGTAGGGTAGTGATCAAAGTACAGTGGGAACACACTCGAGGCGAAGTGACAGTGTCAAGTCAGCGGACTAAGCTGTACTCATGTCACCTGGGAACTGATAACTGACGATAGGTATAATACCAACTAGTCAGTTCCCGACGAGTCCTGTCCAGTGTACCCGTAACCTAACGAGCACCCGCATACTATCTCAAGTACGACGTACTGACGGCTGTGGGACAGACCGTCTCCCACACTGGGATGAGAAGCGCATGCGCTGGTCTACTCCGGAGTATCGATGCCCTGTCTCGATAGTCCTGCGACCAGGGACCTGCATAAGGATGTGCTTATAGATTACCCAGCCCCACTAGTGTGACGGCCATCACATCGCTGGTAATCAAGCAAAGATCCTAAGGGCTCTACTAATGTGTATAGGCGATATACAAAAATAAACACATGTACATATTGAAGTAGAAACAAACCAAGTAGCATACTACTATTTTGAGCAAGATTGTCAATACAAGGTGAATATCCCAAGCTTCCATTAAGTAATATACATACTAGTATGATACAGTAATGGCCTCTAGGGCATATACAATAACAATCTCCCACTTGCACTAAGGCCTTGTACTGGCGTATCGAAGACCTATCATCTCGATCAGCCGCTCGAACTGAGTCTGGGGCAAGGCCTTGGTGAATGGATCTGCAGTGTTATCTTCTGATTTTACTCTCTTTACCTCGATCTCCCGGCGATCAATGATCTCCCTGATCAGGTGGAACCGCCTCAAAATGTGCCTGGACTTCTGATGGGACCTGGGTTCCTTCACTAAAGCTATAGCGCCGTTGTTGTCACAATACAGCGGTATTGGATCAACACTGGTAGGAACCACCTGAAGTTCCGTGAGGAACTTCTTCATCCAGACAGCTTCCTTTGCGGCATCGCAAGCAGCTATGTACTCCGCTTCCATGGTTGAGTCAGCAACGGTTTCCTGCTTGGAACTCTTCCAGCAAACCGCCCCTCCATTGAGGGTAAAGACATAACCCGACATGGACTTGGAGTCATCCTTGTCACTCTGGAAGCTGGAGTCAGCAAAGGCCTCAATCTGGAGGTCTTTTCCGCCATACACCAAGAACATCTCCTTAGTCCTTCTCAGGTACTTGAGAATGTTCTTTACTGCTATCCAGTGTTTCTCCCCTGGGTCCGACTGATACCGGCTTACAACGCTCAATGCGTATGCTACATCTGGTCTGGTACATAACATCGCATACATAATAGAGCCTACCGCAGATGCGTAGGGTATTGATGACATGCGAGCCCTTTCCAAATCAGTCTTGGGAGACATCTCTTTGGAGAGGGTGATTCCGTGACAAGCCGGTAGATTACCGCGCTTGGAATCTTCCATACTGAATCGTTTCAGTATGGTGTCGATGTACCTTGACTGTGAAAGTCCCAACATCCTTTTAGATCTATCACGATAGATCTGGATCCCCAGAATGTAGTTGGCATCGCCCAGGTCCTTCATGGAGAACCTCTGTGACAAGAATCCTTTGACTGACTGTAGCATAGGAATATCATTTCCTATTAGGAGAATGTCATCGACGTACAAGACGAGGAATACCACATTTCTCCCTACAATCTTACTGTAAATGCATGGTTCATCTGGGTTTTTGACAAAGTCGAATTCTTTGACAGTATCATCAAAGCAGATGTTCCAACTCCGCGATGCCTGCTTAAGTCCATAGATGGACTTGAGCAATTTGCACACTTTACCGCTGCTCCCACTCTGATTGAATCCCTCTGGCTGATCCATATAGACGCACTCTTCCAAATTTCCATTTAGGAAAGCCGTCTTAACGTCCATCTGCCAGATCTCATAATCGTGGAAGGCAGCAATGGCAAGAAGGATCCGAATGGATTTAAGCATGGCTACCGGAGAAAAAGTCTCGTCATAGTCCAAACCAGGTCTTTGACGAAAACCCTTTGCAACGAGCCTAGCTTTATAGGTTTCAACCTGCCCATCTACACCAATCTTCTTTCTGAAGATCCATTTGCAGCCTACGGGTTTTACCCCTTCTGGTGCAAAGTCCAAAGTCCAAACTTTGTTGGTGTACATGGACTCCATCTCGGTCCGCATTGCATCCAGCCATTTTACCGAGTCACCGCTCTGAATGGCTTGCTGGAAGGTAGTAGGCTCATCATAATCTATGATGCAATCCTCTCTATCCCCGTCTATGAGAAAACCGTAGTATCTCTCGGGCGGATGAGACTGCCTACTACTCCTGCGGAGCGGCGTAGGAATGTCCGGTTCCCCTGAACCTTCTGGTTCTACTAAGGTTTCAGTAATAGCTTGCGGTTCTAGAATTTCTTCCAGTTCTATTGCGCTCCCACTTATCTGATTTTCTAAAAACTCAGTTTCCAAGAAGCGGGCATGACGAGAAACAAGGACTTTTTGCTCCTCTGTGTAATAGAAAAGATACCCCTTGGAGTTCTTTGGGTATCCCACAAACTTGCACTGTACTGAGCGTGTCTCGAGCTTGTCCGCATGCTGCTTTTTTACAAAAGCCGGACATCCCCATGTCTTAAAGGATTTAAGACAGGGTTTCTTCCCACTCCACATCTGATATGGTGTGGTAGGCACTGTCTTAGTAGGAACTTGGTTCAAGAGATGTGCAGCTGTTTCCAGTGCATAACCCCAGAAAGATCGCGGCAACTCAGCCTTACTCATCATGGAACGAACCATATCTAATAGGGTTCGATTCCTTCTTTCCGATACACCGTTGTGTTGTGGTGTGTATGGAGGAGTACGCTGAGAGAGAATTCCATTCTCTTTTAAGTAGTCCAGAAACTCGGCACTCAAGTATTCACCACCTCGATCCGATCTTAGGATCTTGATACTTTTGCCTGTTTGTTTTTCTACTTCATTCTTATATTCCCGAAATTTCTCAAAGGCCTCGGATTTGTGCTTCATTAAGAAGACATGTCCATACCTAGAGAAATCATCTGTGAAAGTAATGAAGTATGAATAACCGCTTCGCGCATGTGTAGACATTGGACCACACACGTCACTGTGTATAAGTCCCAAGAGCTCGCTCGCTCTTACTCCGTGTCCAGTGAACGGAGTCTTTGTCATCTTTCCCATGAGACAAGATTCACAAGTGGCATAAGACTGGTACTCGAACGGATCCAAGTATCCTTCTTTATGTAACTTAGTCAACCGTGTCTCATTGATGTGACCCAGTCTACAATGCCATAAGAAAGCCTGGTTTAATTCTGGAGACTTTCTTTTAAGTGTGTTCTGGACACTGAATATCTGAGCTTGATTCAATACGTATATACCGTTATTTAATGTACCTGACCCAATCAGTGCTTGATTTAGGTGGATGTTTACTACATCGCTTACAAAAGCAAAATCATATCCTTCCTTAGAAAGTAAGGATACAGATATGATATTGCAAGTCGCACCTGGTACATACAAACAGTCACGCAGAATCAATATCTGCCCAGTTGTCAGTCCTAGGTGATATTCCCCTACGGATACAGCATCCATGCTCATTCCGTTAGCAACCCTGAGAGTCATATCACCTTTCCTGATAACCCTACGGTTTCTCAGACCCTGTAACGAATTACAGATATGAGATCCTGATCCGGTATCCAATACCCAGGAAGTAGGGTTAACTGACAAACAGTTCTCAATTACAAACACACTCGAAGCCGAAGCCACAACATGCTTCGAATTCTGGCTACTGGCTTTACAAGCCCTGCAATCTTTCTGCCATAGTTCATTCCCGTTACAATAGGAACGTCCCTCTTTTACTATATCCAGTCCTGAAACTTTTGCCCTTGTTTTTCCTTTTTCTTCCCTGGTTTCTTTCAGGGTATAAGCAGAGGGCAGGGACTGTAGAATTAGGTCAGTACTTGACCCATTCTCCAACGTGGTCTCCAGGTCCGTGAGCTCAATATAGCTGGTCTCTGTAAGGACGTTGCCCCTTACAGATGACCCGACTGCCAACCTCGCTTGAAGCAATTCGTTCGAGGTCTCATATCTTGCGATACGAGATTGCTCTCCATATAAAACTTTGTTATGGAGGAAGATAGAAACTGAGTCCATCTTCTCGTGCTGCCTCTGGTTTGTACCATCAACTGAGGCTAACACGAGGCACTTGGCTTTCGCACAATCCTTTTCCGATGTCCTGCGGATGTGAACATCCGTGACAGGGGAAACTGGACCTGAGACAGCAGGGTTTTGATTAGTTAAGAGGTGTCCCAGCTTGTCATGGGCAATGGACATCTGGACAGACCTTTGCCAGTCATAACAGTCAGGTTCAGTCATGTTTTTATCTAGATGTAACCTAGGCGTGGTCACAGGGTCGCTGCAATTAAGAGAGAGAAGAAGAAACACTCAGCATGATGCTCTTGCAAGTTTAGAGTGGTTTTTAGTTTGTCTAAACAGGATGGCTCCCACTGTTTCTCGAATCCCTCCTCAAACCATAAAGGAAGAATTAGTCGGGATCAATCCCACCGCACAATACTTGCTTAACCGTTCAGCCAGGCCGGTGTCGGTACTTCGAGGGAGGTTTTCCAACGCTTTCGCGAAGTTCCTTAATTAAAGAACCTCTTTTCCCTGGGGGCGTAGCCCCGCTAACACCTTTCTAGGCACCTACTAGGTTTATAGCATTGATCGTTTAGTGAGAAATTTCCCGAGGAGTAGCATATACTCACAGTAGGATCGGGATCCAAATATCATCGCGTGACGAAACTGAAGGAATCCTACCAGAATCATCACACTCCAAATGGTATGCAAATCTAGCAAGTTTCAGTACTTATGAAACTCCCGATGTGGGTTTTTGCCCCATGCTCTTATGACCTTGACTAAGGCCAACAAATCATAAGTCACATGTCAAGTTCTACCCGTCGTTGTCCAGGTTAATTTGAACTCATCCGTATATACCCTTGACTAAGGCCAACAAGGTAATACGACTGTCCCAAACCAATGCATCTATCTATGCAACATATGAATGTCCACCAGCTACCAATCACTGTGCCTTGACTAAGGCCAACAAACACAGCTTGAATACTGTTGAATATTCATATGAAACGACGGAGGGCTACGAATGGTTTTGGCGAAACCGTGAACGTAGTGAACTTGATTTAGTCGATGGAACGAGATAGCTTTTAAATGGAGTGGCTCAAACTCCGCATTTTAAAAGTTTGTTTTTGAAAAGAACCGAGTGGTTTTTCGAAAGTGTTCCAACGACTTATACTTGGTTTATTTTCTTGCATTAGTTATTTTAATGCATGTTTTGCTTGCATTAGTTCTTTTAATGCGTGATATTCTTGCATTAGTTCTTTTAATGCGTCCCATCATTTAATCCTATCATTGCAGAAAACAACCAAAATATGACGTACGCTTATGCCATTCGCATTCGCCACGGGGCCCCGTCATTACCCGTTAGGTTACTTAACTAACGACAGAGCGGGGGCTGGGCTAGCGCGGCTGTAAAACATAAGCAACGCCTAAATAATATCATATATAGATATACTGCAATGATAAACATTTCAGATCACAGATGAATACATTGGATATACTAGGAATCTGTAATTCGTACGAGCCTGTAACGACAAACAGATTACACGGTCGCGGTGAATAGCCAAATACCCCACCCAAGACCCCTACGGGTGCGGCAAACTACCCGCCAAGTACCCGAAGCGTAGTAACCTCCCTCATCTCCATGAGTAGGCCACTCGACACTTCGGCATACCCGGTAGTTTGTGCACCCCCTCCATGGGTCTATCCTAGGAGCAAAAACAGTAAAAAGAAATTATACAATGACAGCTACAACCCCGACCCGGTTGTGCGGCCATACAAATAATTATTACATCAATTTACAAATTTACATGAATTGAAAGAAAAGAAAACTCTCGTCTCACAACCCCGGCTATTCACCCGCGACAATCCAACATATTCATATCCACATTCCAGCAACAATACAGATCACAGATTTGTATAACCCCCACTAATCGACATATAGCGATTAGTAGACGTTCAATACAAATATCACATTACAGAAAACCCGTTAGCTTAAGTCTTTTAGAAGTTCGATCAAAAATACGGATTTTCGGGACCCCAAAGTAAAATTTTCGTTCTGGAAAATCTGGGTTGAAAATATATATACCAAAAATCCCAAAATATCCCCACTAGTAAACTGCAAAAAAGAAAACCCCTGACCGAGTCAACTCGGCCGCGTTTCCGCGGCGGGAGCGTGCTCCCGCCGCGTTTCCCGCCGCGGAAACGCGGCTCTTTGATCGAGTCAGGGGCCCAAAATTTTGCAGTTTCTTTAAAAAAGCCTGAGTCGATTTTAGGTGTATTTCAAAAAGGTTTTCCAGCACTTTTAAAATCGACAGAAAGTTTAAAATTCATGGGTTCGTTTTTGGGACTTTTTCTTTGATCGATCTTCTAGTTACTTGCTAACTTGTTAGATAGAGTTTAACTAGGCTCTGATACCACTGTAAGTCCATGCTACCTCTCCCGGTACTTTCGGGAATGCGGAATTTGGTAAAAAACGATTTTCTTAAAGATGGTAACATGGACCTAAAACCCGGATCTTGGTTAAACATCTATCTAACAACCTAACTATGAGTTTCTAGCTACTCGGTTAGGGGGTTATACCTTGCTTGTCTTGAACTCCTTCGTCTTCAAGCTCCGATGGTGGTCCGGACCGGCTTCTTCTCGTCGTCTCCGTACGCCGAAGATAGATCCACCTGAAAGCTCCAACCTTTAGCTCCTTCTTCGTTCTTTGAAGAAACTAGTTCACTTGGTTTGCCAAACCTAGTGAACTAGAATGAGTAGAGAATACTTTGTGTGGGATTTTATCTATGGTTCTTGATTCTCAACTCATGAGACAAGAGAACCATAGATTAAAGAGAGGGAAAAAGAGCAAGAGGGTGAGAGCAAAAGGAGAGCTCAAGAACAAGAGAGAGAATGAGCAAGAAAGAATGAGGCTCTCTTTTGTCTTTCACCCTCTCATAATCCAAAGTCATGATAACTCATCATACTAAAAAAAGTCTTATGTGATGGTTTGAAGCAACCATAACCATATCATTTCATGCACTCATTTTACACAAATGAGCAAGCAAGAAAAAGTCTTTACCATGAAATGATGGCTATGGTCATCATGATGGTCAACTAGTCAAGCCTAGTCAACCGGTCAACAAAGTCAACAAGTCAACAAAAGTCAACAAAGTCAACAAGTCAACAAAAGTCAACAAGTCAACAAAATCAACAACCATATCACCATAATACTTAATTAATATAATAGTTAATCACATATCATATTCTCATTAGGGTTGAGCAAAAAGTCAAATAGTCAACGGTCAACTGTCAACAACCCTAATGAGAATCCACTGCCTCTGTCTCCCTGTCAACTGTGCATACACACCCGCATCCGCGTTCCGAGGAACACGAATGCAAACTGGATAAATCCAATCCCATAAGGTACACTAGGATCTGGCTTAAACCAAAGCCCGCTAGTGTAAACTGTCCGGACACTGCACGCGCACAAGTGCACGGATGTGACCGAACCCTGTCGCAAAACCATGCGACCTGTCGCAATACCATGCGACCTCTACTCTTTTGCCTAAAGGCGAAAAGCTTTCTGTGTGGGACTCTAAAGACTCGACACTACGCTGGCAGTGGGTTTAACCACAGACCGCAAGCGGCACTAGCTGTGCGTAACGGTCCCCAGGTAGTGCCGACAAGAAGACCGACGAGGCGAAACCCATCTGAACTCCTACTGAGCCTGAGTGTGACATTCTCCGTACAGTCCGGTCTGTTCGTCTGATACATCGCATGGCGGGCCTAGGGGGCGGTAAACGTCAGTCCCCCAATAGCGGTACAAGTCGTGCCGGAGCGAAGCCCAAAACACCCTGAGATAACACTGGAAACCTACCAGTATATCTCGTTTGCTCTGGCCAGGGACTACTCGTGTAATGGCTCTCCTAGACACAGCGCGATGTCAACCCCCAATACCGGGAGAGACGAATCCTGTCTAACCGTCACTGCCTCCAAGTGCTTCGGGACTGCACCCAACCACTACCTGTTTGCACGACTCCTTTGAGCCGTGGTAGGGTAGTGATCAAAGTACAGTGGGAACACACTCGAGGCGAAGTGACAGTGTCAAGTCAGCGGACTAAGCTGTACTCATGTCACCTGGGAACTGATAACTGACGATAGGTATAATACCAACTAGTCAGTTCCCGACGAGTCCTGTCCAGTGTACCCGTAACCTAACGAGCACCCGCATACTATCTCAAGTACGACGTACTGACGGCTGTGGGACAGACCGTCTCCCACACTGGGATGAGAAGCGCATGCGCTGGTCTACTCCGGAGTATCGATGCCCTGTCTCGATAGTCCTGCGACCAGGGACCTGCATAAGGATGTGCTTATAGATTACCCAGCCCCACTAGTGTGACGGCCATCACATCGCTGGTAATCAAGCAAAGATCCTAAGGGCTCTACTAATGTGTATAGGCGATATACAAAAATAAACACATGTACACATTGAAGTAGAAACAAACCAAGTAGCATACTACTATTTTGAGCAAGATTGTCAATACAAGGTGAATATCCCAAGCTTCCATTAAGTAATATACATACTAGTATGATACAGTAATGGCCTCTAGGGCATATACACTAACATGATGTGGATACACCAAATTTCATGTGGTTCCACCGTTTTTTCACCGTTGATTTAGTCGGTGCAAAATTAACGGTTTACCGACAGTAGAACTTTTAACATTGCTAATTCAACGATGAAAAAGTGATGAAATCATATGAAATTTGGTGTATCCACATCTTACATGATAAAGATGATGATGATGTGTGCCGATCGTCGAATAAAATAGTACAAGATATAAAATTTGACGCCACCCGAAAAACCTCCTGGGGCCTATTTGCTTCATTATTTTCTAATACAAATTAGACTATTGAAAAATAATTATTAATAAAAATTTAAATAAAACTATTGTATATTAATATTACGTAAAATTAGAGTAATAATCTTTATATATTATTTTCTCTAAAATATTGAGCAAAGTTTTTGAATGATTGACTGCATAATGAATTATTAATTAAATCAAATATGGTATTTTATACTTAAAAAATTCATATATAACATGTCCAATCACTGCAACATAATAATAATTGAACAAAAAAAGAACAGAACAAATAAATCAATAATAAATATTTTGGTTGAACTCTTGAAAATCTATAATTCTAGTTTTATTTTTGAAATAACAATTAATCAATTATATTTAATTAGTATCAATAACTTAATTTTTAACCTTGCTTTTTTCTTTTTGCCCTAATGGGCTCCGACATTTCTTGATATTATATAATAAATAAGCGAGGTTACGGTCGACCGTTATCCACAATTGTGTCCGCATTACCTAGCCTTCGGAGGATGGATCCCACCCCACCTAAGCCGAAGGCGTCACCCTCCGTTTTCCCCTCTTTGTAGAGCTGTGGTTGATCGCAACCTCATATGACCCTGTAATAAATAATGTCCCTGCAATACCCAAGTTAGAATGCATAGTTAACAAGGATGATGTGCATAAAAACGGTTGTTTGGCTTGGTTGAATTATTTAAACAAGCTTAAAAACTTGTTAAAGCTCGGCTCGTTTATTTATCGAGCGAGCCCGAAATAGCAGGCATCAAACCAAGGCTGAACCTCACTATCAAGTATATTTAAAAATCTAAAAACATAGCTGCAGATAATTTTAAGAATTTATGAAAAAACATACATATCCTCAGCTTAGTTTTGAAAAATTGAGAAGTGAGAAATATTACTGTTTTTACCAGTAGTATAAGCTACCGTTTGCCTAAAACCATGTTAATATATAGATTATTTGATATTTTAGTATAACATGATTTGGCTAAACGATTTATTATGACCTCGGCTTCAAATTAATATTGAAGAGTTAATAAATATGACAGCAATTTAAAAATCAGCAACTATTTTATTACTGCCACTAAATAAGTCGTAAGCTATCCTGACCTACACAAGCCCTGTATGAGCTGAGCTCGAACATGAGCTAGACTTGATCAGGTTGTGTTCATATTTGTTTGTTTACTTATCGAGATTTAGTTTATGTTCAAGCTCGAATTGTATGACTATCAAACCGGCTTTTAGCTCACCGGCTTTCTGAGCTAATGTGAAAATAGGCTTCGTTTTCTCTTCTTCAACGTGTGTTGAAAAAGATTTTTGCCCACAATAAATGCCATTCACCTCCTCTATTTTAGCAAAGGCTGTTATTTTCCTATATTGGACGTCTACAATTAATTCTTCTTAAATCCAACGGTTCAGATTCACCTCCTAATACAAAAAAAAAAAAAGACCCTCCACAAGATCGCATCAACTCGTGGGCCCTACACAATTTAACGGCCACTCAGTGTCGTTAGTTGCGACCCAAACGGCGTTTGCAGGTTCGGAGCCCATCCTTTATATATCCCCGCCCCCCCCAAGAAAAAAAAAATCCTTTTCTCCTCTAAAAATCTCATTTTTCTCCCTTCGTTTTCTAAATTTCAGGTATGATTTCAACCCTGATTTCATATTTGAATCCTGTCTTTAATTGATGAGGCCAGGGATTTTAGCTAGAATTTTCATTCTACGATTGGTTTTATATTCTATTTACTTAGTTTTTTTTTTATTTTTAAGCTGGCGATTAAAAGCTTGGATCTTGGTTTATTCTGACTTTTTTTTGGTATTTTGTTCTGAAATTCAATATCGACCTTTGATTCAATGATTGTTTATCTTGTTGTGTAACTTTGATTGATTGATGCTTCAAAAAGATTGGTTTTTTCCTGAAATTTTTAAAAAACAGGATTCTAGCTTTAGTGATTTTTGATTGGAAAGTTTGTGAAATTAAGTTTCTGGGAATTTGAATCGATTTTCTGAAGATTACAAATTCACAATTTTTCGGGTCCAATTATTTGTTTGATATAAATATAAGTTTCTGGGCATTAAATTATATATTATAGATTTTCTTTTCACTATGTATAGTATGAATTTGATGGAGAGTGGGTAATAACTTAGACTTTTTTGCGTGGGTTTTGCTAATAAACTCATTTTAGCTTATTGCAGTGTTAGTTGATGCCGGAAGCTCTATGTTATTATCTTGGCTAATGTCCCTAGAGGCAGCGAGGATTGTTTTTGTAAATCATATCTATTTGAATTTTATTGCTACTTCCTTGTTTGTTCTTAAAACCTTTTTAGTGTGATAATTTTAGTTTCTTATAAGGTGGCTCATGGCTTTGATGAGGCTAAGGATTTGTAATAGAATATAAATCCTTTGGTTTGATATAGAATTTATGTCCAATTTAGGAGTTTCTCCCTTGAGGAAACTATATATTTTGTTTGGTTTATTGCACAAAATACCCCTGTAATTTACCCTATGTGATACTTATATCCTCTGAAGTAATTTATTGGTACAAACACCCCTTTGCTCACTGGTTGAGATCCTCCAAAAATGCTTAACTTCAACCCTAAACAACAAAAAACAAGTTCTAAAGAAAAATTGGATGATCATTTGACTTAAGTATAATTGAATTTGTGCATTTTTTAGGGTTTTGATCAATTAGCAGTGTAGATGTTGCCAAAAAATTAGTTGAGGGGGTATAAGTGCCACGGAGGGTAAACTACAAGGGTGTTTCGTTAACATCCATCCCTATATATGTTTTAAAAATTTGTTTAGTGAACAGATTTGAGGCAGTGGGTAGTGAGAGTTAATTCCCAATGACTCGTGGTTCTATTTTCACAGCGACGGGTGGTGTTCTTAATTGGGGGGGGGGGAGTGTTACTCTTTGCAAGGTCGGATATTGATGTTTTATGCTATGGTGATGCAATATTTTAGTGTAGGTCATTGTTTCTTCCTATAAGAACTAACTCTTAACGTGTGAATGTGACGTGGTTCGAAGTTGGGGGGCGTGGTTGTTTTTATTTTAGCAGTTGTTTTAGTGTGAATCTTCAATTATCCATTAATGGAGTTAATTTTGTGATTTTATCATGATTATGATTTTTTTCAACGAAAGAAAATAATGTCTACATGTTGATATGAAATTCTGTTATTCGGTTATAGTTATTAATTTTTGGAAAGAAATACTTGCTGAAAATGGTTATCTAATTCAGACTTACCTTTTAATTAATCATATTGGTCTTATATCTTTCTGCATAAAATTAGGTAGGATTATACAAGGTTTGCATTGTAGGTATACTTTTTTCAGTTATAGTTGGAAATGGACTCTGAACCTAGGAGGAATATTTTCAGCTATAGTTGGAATGAACCGTTAACCTCGCATGTTACCTTCGATTCGTTATGCAAGTTGTGTTCTTTCCTTTTTGAGTATTGTAGAGTTTGTTGTATAATTTGGTTTAATTCAAACTTATTTGTGATTTATTCTCTTATGTTTGTTGTGGTCCTATTAGTTATTTCATATCATTGCATCACATCTTATGTCCTTTTGGTGAGCATGTGACTTACAGGATGTGAGCCAATGTGGTTACATATTTCCACCTCTAGATTAATTATTTGACCAAGTATTTTAAGTTTGATTTCAAGGATAAAGTGTTTAAGATATTCATGCAATTTTATCAGCACACCTACTTAATTTGTTAGCAACATTTTGACTAGTAGCATGATTCTCGGCTATATATTATATATGTGGTGTTGTAGTTCTGATATTTAAAAACTAAATCGCATTCACACTCTATAGTTGAAAAAAGTTTTACAGAGACTAAAAATTTATAGAGAACTAAAAAAGTCTCCTTCCTCGTATATTTGCTTCATATATATTTTTTATTATTATTCTTTTATTTTACATCTCTGTCAGACACAATTGTTTTAGGAACTCGATTCGAACTCTTCGTTGTTACACTATTGGGGAGTAGATTTAGTTGGGGCAGCATCTTGGGTGCAGAACATCATTTAACCAGTGCAAATAGTGGTGATATCTGTTCTTAGGACAGCAACCACGCGACTCGGTCCAGACTAATTTCTTTTAATCTTGTTTTCTTTCTTATTACTATTTGATCGATCATATGCTAGTTTTGATATCCAAATTCATTTCACATAGATCTCACTTTTCCAACAATCTAAGAACAAATAATCGATTTGTGTGTTAGAGTTATTTTTTTCTTATTATGGATCTAAACCCCAGCGGCTCTGATAATCCTAGAAACAAGATAACAAATATGTTAATTGGGACGCCTTCTGTGAACAATGATAAGTCTATCCTAGTAACATTTAATTCTGATATAATTAATACCAGTGTCTCCTTTGATTGAAGGTTAGACTTGGTCGCAAATGCCCATATTTGTTGTGACCGCTCTTTATTTTCTTTGTATCATGTCGACCAGGACGGTATGTTACACGGGCAGATGCGAGTGCCTCAAAAATTGAGGGATATCGTGTTGACTAAAAATTCACTTTTAGAAAGTGGTCTTCATGACATGCAGCATGCGTCGGACTTTAGGAAAAACCTTGTTAGTGGGACCGTTCTTCAGAAAAATGGTTATAAACTTTTTTAGAATCCAATAAAGGAGTTATTATTAAGTTTGAGACTTATGTTGGAAAATGTTATGTTTGTAATAGAGAACTTTTGAAATTATGTATCGTTAATAATTATTTTATTAATTATGCCAGTTAAATAAATTCAAATTCTTTTGCTCTTATGATTCTTGCTTTTGAATGTTGTGATATGTGCTAGTTTGAGACTTATCATTATTCACAGAAGACGTCCCAATTAACAACACATTTGCTTTTGTGTTCCTAGGATTACGTAAGCCACTAGGTTTTAGATCCATAATAAGAAGGAAATAACTCCAACACCTTAATCAATTATTTGTTCTTAAATTGTTGAAAACGTGAGATCAATGTGAAATGGATTAGGGTATCAAAACTTGCATGCGATCAATTTATAACAAATAGTAATAAGAAAGGAAACAATATTAAAAGGAATTAGCCTAGGCCGAGTCGCGTGGTCGTTGTCCTGAGAACAGAATTCGCCACCGTTTGCACTGGTTTGCTGACATTTTGCTCTAAGATAAAAACTGCCCCAATTAAATCTACTTCCCGATAATGCAACACCAAAGAGTTCGAACCGATTGCTGACCTTCGTCGCCAAATAAAAGAATACAACAACAACAACTGAGCCTTTTATTCCAAGCATATGGGGTAGGCTACATGAACCAACATGAGAATCACGCCGGATCCAACGCATGAATCCTCCGCGTCCACTCACTCCTATCGAACAATATACTTTCATTGAGTCCTTTGGCAACCATATCGTTTCGTATCACCTCCATCCATCTTTTCTTCGGTCTCCCTTTTGCCATTGCCCATATTAAGAGTATCTATTTGTCGAACTGGTGCTTCCATAGGTCTGCGTCGCACATGACCAAACCATCTTAGCCGATTTTCCCGCATCTTCTCCTCCACGTGTGCTACACCAACTTTTGCACGAATATCCTCATTTCGCACCTTATCTTTTCTAGTGTTACCGCACATCCAACGAAGCTTGCGCATCTCCGCTACGTGCATCTTCTGTGTATGATACTTCTTAGGAGCCCAGCATTCTGTACCATATAATAAGGCAGGCCGAATAGCGCTCAGATAAAACTTCTCTTTCAATTTTAACGGAAAGTTACGATCACACAAAATCCCTGTTGTACTCCATTTCAACCAACCAGTTTGGATCCTTTGATTAACATCACTATCGATCTCCCCATTCTTTTGGATGATGGAACCTAGATATCTAAACTGGTCGCTCGGTGATATCTCTTGTCCTTCCAATGTTATACCAATATGGTTTTGACTTCTCTGGTTACTAAATTTGCAATGCATACATGCTGTCTTGAACCTGCTCAATCTGAATCCCCGAGATTCCAATGTTTGCCTCCATAATTCCAATTTGGCATTAACCCCTGCTTTCGTCTCATTTACTAGAACAATATCATCAGCGAATAGCATACACCAAGGCATCTCATCTTGGATAGTTCTAGTAAGCTCATCCATCACGATAGTAAACAGGAATGGACTTAATGCAGATCCTTGATGTAAACCAATTGTAATCGGAAAACCATTCGTTAAACCGCCGCATGTTCTGACATTTGCCACTACTCCATCGTACATATCCTTGATTATGTCAATATACTTGACGGGGACCCCCTTTTTCATCATTGTCCCCCATAATACCTCTCTAGGTATCTTGTCGTACGCTTTTTCTAAATCGATAAATATCATATGCAAATCTCCTCTCCTCTCTCGAAAACGCTCGACAAGTTGACGAAGCAAATGGGTAACCTCTGTCGTCGATCGTCCAAGCATGAACCCAAACTGGTTCTCTGTTATCTTAATATCCTTTCTTAGCCTGTGTTCAATCACTCTCTCCCAAAGTTTCATGGTGTGACACATAAGTTTTATTCCACGGTAGTTTGAGCAACTTTGAATGTCACCCTTGTTTTTGTAGATAAGTACAAGGATACTTTTCCTCCATTCATTTGGCATCTTTTTTGTCTGCCAAATCTTATTAAACAGATCTGTCAGCCATTTAACGCCTATTTCTTCTAAGTATCTCCAAATCTCGATAGGAATCCGTCAGGACCAACCGTTTTTCTTAAACTCATTCTGTTCAAAACTTCTTTAACCTCAGGTAGTCTTATTTTACGCATGAAATTACGGTTTATATCTGGAGATTGAATGACAAGTCCATCCAAATTCTTAGTAAAGCTCCCATTGAACAATTTGTCAAAATAATCTCTCCATCTTTCCTTGATATCCTCATCTTGAACTAAAACCTTCTGATTTTCATTTTTGACACACTTCACCGCACATAAGTCTTTAGTCTTCCTTTCCCACATATGAGCAATCCGGTATATATCATTTTCAGCCTCTTTAGTATCTAATTTCTCGTACACCTCCTTGTAGATCTTAGATTTAGCTTCCCGAACAGCTTTCTTAACTTTCTTTTTAGCCATTTTATACTTCTCAAATCTCTCCACATCTCTACTTTTCGCCAAATAAAAGAATAATAATAAAAATATACAGAAAGAAAATATACGAGGAAGGAGGCTTTTTGAGTTCTTTGTAAATTTTTCTTCTTCTAATTATAGAGTGCGGCTGTGATTTTATTTTTAAATATCAGAACAACATGATGATATGCAGCCGAGAGTCACGTATTAATCAAAACGTTGCTAATAAATAAATACGTGTGCTGGTAAGATTGCATGAATATCTCAAAAACTTGGTCCTTGAAATCAAATTTGAAATGCTTGGTCAAATAATTAATCTAAAGATGGAATAATATGCGGCCACATTGGCTTGCATCCTATGGATCACGTGCCTACCAAAAGCACATAAGATGTGGTGCTATGATATGCATTAATTAGTGGACCCACAACAAAAATAAGAAAATAAATCACAAATAAGTTTGAATTAAACCAAATTATCCAACAGAGTTGTGTATAGATATTTCTATAGGACGACCATAAGGCCAACACTTCTTTATGGATCGAAATGTCTGAAAATGAGTGTAGTGGAAATGGGAATGTTAAGACGAATGAGTTGTAAATTGGTAATATACTAAAAGATAGGATAAGGAAGGAATAGCTTCGTAACACGTTGGCTGGTCTCATACAAGATATAATGAGAGAGAGACGATTTAGATGGTTTGGACATATGCAATGGAACGCAATAAATTCCTTAGAAGAAATGACAAAATTGTAGTTTATGGCACAACTAAGGGTATGAGTAGACCTAGGCGAATATGGATCAAAGCAATTAAGAACGATAATTTAATTGTTAACCGAGGAGACGATCCTTAACGTTCGGAATGGAAGAAATAGATTCATACAACCAACCCCAAAAGTTTGGTATAAAGGCTTGTTGTTGTAGTGTATAGATATTTTTTTAAGGATTCCTTATTTTCTTTTAGCCTGTACTATATATGATATAATTTAAACATCTGTGCTATTCATGGAAATGCTCCAATTCTTGTTGATTGATTGTAAGGTGGAACAGTTGGGCGATTCAAAGGTATCCTGGTTGTTCATGCTTTATAACTGCAGGCTACCAAATTGCTGAACCTTATAGACATTTTCTGATTTTTCAATCAGCATTTATTTTTTTCTTTTACCTTGATGAAATACTTTATCTAAGTTTGCTATCTCAAAAGCACCTTGATTTTCATTAACTGTGCCTTTTTTCTCCAGTCCATTGTGGCTGGCTTCGATGCTAATTGCCTTCCTTTCTTTTTTGCAGGATTAACGAAGTTTGAACATTTATGTAAAAAACCTCTTGGTCACTCATTATCTTTTTTTTCCAATGCTAAATATTCTTCTGTCTTGCTTCGACCCTCAAAATGATATCAGTTATGCTTAGAAATCAGTAGCCTTTTCAATCAGAAATTTTGCAGTTAAATCCCCGGTCATGGATAGAGCTGACACTTCAGGCTTCGTCAGCGGTGGAGGTTACAAGTTAAAGTTTCAGATTTACTTCCATTTTATTTATACTCAATAAAAATTGCATCTTTAGAGTTGGACATAATCAACCCCCTTTCCCTTCACAACCTTTAACTTCTGTTGACGAACCTTTCATACGATCTGAACTCTATGGATCTTAACCTGACCCATCTCTTGTTACACAAAAATGACCCTATGAATTGTATAGGCTTTGAGGCTAACTGTGATAACTTGGCTCAAGACGATGGTTGTAAGCTTGTACTTGGATTGGGCCCCACTCCAACTCCGTATCTAGCCGACTACTCATCTGGGTTTGCAAAAAACAGAGAACCCGAGAATAAATTCTGCCATAGATTCGTTTCCGGAGCCGATCCTGTGATGTTACAGCTTGGGCTCGGTATTCCCATCATCGACGAGGGTTCAAGTTCTGCCAAGGTAAATTCAGGTGGCTACATGCCATCCCTCCTCTTTGCTCCAAGGGCTGAAGAAAGTACCAATCCCGAGCTCTCAGCAACTAACGATTCTTCCTTCGGATCCCATCATCATCACCATCCCAAAAAATGCCGGGTTAACGATTGTTCAAAAGGAGCGAGGGGGGCTTCTGGCCTCTGCATCGCGCATGGTGGGGGTCACCGCTGTCAGAAACCAAATTGCAACAAAGGTGCGGAAAGCAGAACCGTCTACTGCAAGGCCCATGGCGGGGGCCTCCGGTGCCAGTACCTCGGATGCACGAAGAGCGCCGAGGGCAAAACCGACCTTTGCATCGCCCATGGCGGTGGTCACCGGTGCGGGCACCTGTTGGGCTGTACCAAGGCTGCACGGGGCCGGTCTGGCCTCTGCATTCGCCATGGCGGCGGCAAGCGGTGCACGGTTGATGGCTGTGAACGAAGCGCTGAGGGCCTGGCGGGACATTGCATCTCGCACGGCGGTGGCCGGAGATGCCAGTTCCCAGACTGCGGGAAGGGGGCACAAGGGAGCACTATGTTCTGCAAAGCCCATGGCGGGGGGAAACGATGTGTATTTATAGGTGAGGATGATTACGTGTTTGTATCCGATCTTTTAAAATACTGATAGTAATTTTCCATTTTCAATGATTATCTGCATTCACATTTGCAAGCAATGACTGGATAAAATATGATAACATTGTATATCCGTGTCCATATTCAATTTTTAAATGCTATATGACAGGTGGAAATAGCAATGTTTGATTTGAATGGGTATAGCTTTTCTAAATATTCATATCCATGCATCGTAGATATTTTCATTTCTAGTAACTATATTCGTATCCATATTCGCAATGACTATGGATTATGCAATACTTATATCCGCTCTTTATCTGATCCGTTTACATCCTTATTTGTAGGATGCACGAAAGGGGCGGAAGGTAGTACTCCCCTATGCAAAGGGCACGGTGGGGGCAAAAGATGCCTCTTCGAAGGGGGCGGCGTTTGCCCTAAGAGCGTGCACGGTGGGACTGACTATTGCGTGGCGCATGGAGGCGGGAAGAGGTGCAGTGTGCCAGGGTGCACGAAGAGCGCACGAGGACGGACAGACTGCTGTGTCAGGCATGGAGGGGGGAAACGCTGCAGATTTGAATTATGCGGAAAAAGCGCGCAAGGGAGCACCGATTTCTGTAAAGCGCATGGTGGAGGCAAGAGATGCAGATTTGCAGGTGGCTGTGAGAAATTCATGAGGGGCCAGAGCGGTTTGTGTGCGGCACACGCGTCTTTAATGATGATGTCATCTTCGAAAGAAAGCAATGGGGGTATGATTTCTTCGGGGATTTTCAGAGGGATTGTGACATCGATATCTCGTTCTTCATCAGGGATTAGTACGGTATCGGACTGTGTTGAGAGTGGAGAGAATTTGATACCTCCACAGGTTTTGGTGCCTCTGGAAATGAAGGATAGTTTCAGGGAGGGCGTGATTCCTGAGGGGAGAGTTCACAGAGGTGGCTTGATGGAATTGTTTGGGGGAGATATAATGAATGCTAGAGTTTTTGAGGATTGAAGGGTTTGAAGTTGAAGCACTGCTTGTTTACTCAATTTGGGATTTGATTTGTGTGCATTTTGAAAATAATTGTGGGCCTAGGTGTTTTTGTATACAGTAGGGGTTAGGGTTTGGGATTCAATTTGTAAGAATGTTTTAGTTGTTGGATTTGGAATTCTGTGTTTGGGATTGTTCTGTAAAAAAATTTATATAAACATGTTATTTGTAATGAGCTGTGAAATCTTTGCAAAAGTGTAAGCTTCCCAAACTCTTTGTTATGGGGATTATGGTTTATTTCTCATAATGCGTGTATCTTAATGCTTCCACATTCATATGCCATTATTTTATCAGCTGTTTCTGAAATCATACGAAGTATGCATCTTAATGTCATCGATATCATGTTGGATCATACATCCAGCATTTCCAGTGTGAAGCATTTCCAGTGTGAAGGAATACAAGCATTTCCACCCCTGCCAGGAATACAAACGATGCTCGCCCATCCTCTGGCGACCGCCCCTGCTGTGCATCGGTGATCTCAGCTCACCATCTCCACTTCCACAGCTGGTATCACCACCATCATCTCTGGTACCATCTCGGCGCTGGCCGCTCTACTGTTTTTTCTCCATCGCTGTCGGCACCACTGCCGATGTTGACATAGCCGTCACGACTATCACCGATGGTGCCACTACAATCATTTACGTGCTCCAATTGTAGATGCGCCAACACCTTCAGCACTGCAACCGCTACCATGGCCTCCGAACCACATAGTCACCACCGCAACTAGCATTTTGTCTGCTATTATTTTTAGGAAATGATCAAATTATACTAAATATGAAACAGCATTCTCTAAAATCGAATGCCTATGAACCAAAACTTTGGAAAAATTGGGATTCCTTGGATGTTCCATTTTGTGTACCAAATACATCAATCAAAATCCTCCTCAGGAAATGCTCAAATCCTACGCTAAACAACACAAGTAAAAAAATAAAAGAAGGTTTTTTGGGGTTAAATTGGACAAGCATTATTACGGTATGAATTACACCATAGAGAAATAGTCAGACAATGTAATATTGGTTTTGAAAAGTCCGAGAGGGTGTTTGTGCTAATAATACACTTGATAGGGTATAATTAAATATGAGAGGTAAAAATACAGGGGGTTTGTGCAATTAATTAATTTCAGTGTAGATTAAACAAAATTAATTTCAGTATAAATAGATTAAACAAATGAACTAGGCAGGATATATAAGGTCATGCATTATGTGAACAAAGAATTTATCTCTATAATCTAGCATTGGCATGAATTTTGAGAAACAGAGAACTACTGCATGGAAAAATATTATAAATTACCAATTGTATTAGATGACACCAAGAGTTCCTCCAAACACTTCAGTAGAGATATATATTACTAGCTCCCTAACTAAAGCTATGTATATAATCCTACAGAAGTGCTTGAAGGAACTCTTGAGAGGCATCCAACTCATACTCTCTATTATTGTTATCTTGTTTCATCTCAATGCTATTGCTACCTTCTGCCATGAATAACTATTTATACTGCATGCATTGAACTAGAAATTATATTTAGTGCTAAGGTTTCAAATTAAGTTTCTTCCTATTTGATCCTAATTAAGGGAGAGAGGAACTTTATAGGCCACATTCATTGAACCTAGTCACCTCCTTTCCACCACAACAATATGCAATGTCTAAGAGATGCATGTTCTTGTGCCCATGAAGCACCATCTGGTGTATTCGATATCGACGGTGATGTATCTAAACACGATAGCAAGCAGTTCCATTGAACGATTTATTGGGAATGTGAATGGCTACAAGTTGATGAGCATGCATTCAAATGCTTTGTGAGGCTAAGAATCTCTTCAAAGATAGGGTAGGCGACACCACTCCCCTCATCATGCATGGGAATCTCCATGGCTAACTTAGGCTACAAATGAGTCTAGGTTCATTTACACCCCCCCCCCCCACCCCCATGTGAACTTAGCAATGGTGTTTGCTACATGCGATGTAGGAAGTTAGCCTTGTTATAAATAGTTAGTGGTGTTACTCCTCACAATGGCAACTCTAGTAGTTCTTCTCACAAATGCAACTCTCTCTCTCTCCTCTCTCTCTCTCTCTCACACACACACACACACATGTTTGGTGTCCGCTGGAACTCCCTCAAGCACTTCATGAGTTGAAGCATTCTCATTTCGTAGAGGGCCATTTCTTGTGAAGTGTTTGGGGGAACTCTGGGTGGCATTCAAAACAATATGTGAATACATTGAAGGTACGGCAGCTGAGTTAGGAGGCCAGCTAAGATAAAATACGGCCGAATAATAAATGTTATAGAGTAAGCTGCCAGAAATCTAATCCTGAAGAGCTAAGAGAAGGTTTGGCTTTGACAAAAAACCAAGCATTTCAAAAGAAAAAATAAGGCCAAGGTAAAAGCAAATTATGTCACATTCTTGATTGCGGTCCCCCTCCAGAAAGCAATCTTGCAGGGTAACATATATCAATGTACCCAATAAGCAATAGTTCAGTTGGTATGGACACTTCGCCTTTTGGGAAGAGTGTGGGGTTCATACCTCAAGAATCCCATAGGTTAAGTTGCCACAAATTAACCCTTTCGAGACAAATTCATGGGTCCCTTAGAGGATGTGTGTGTTGTGGTTAAACCAAATTTCATGTGAATCTACCGTTCTTTCATCGTCGATTTAGTGAGTGCACAATTAACAGTTTAACAACAATAGAACTTTTTACATTGTTAATTCAATGGTGAAAAGATGGTAGAATCACATGAAATTTGGTATATCCACATCTTAGATGATAATGATGAAGATGATGAGTTCTGATCTTCGGATAAAATCATGGAAGGTGTATTTTTCTGACGCCATATGAGGAAATTCCCTCCTATGACACATTTCCCTCCTCTCTCTTTCTCTCTGTGCACACACACTACTTTATATTAATGTAGAAAAGTTTTATTTAGGTTCTATTATAAAATTGACTAGTATTCAACAATTTTGGGCGTCAGATTCTGAACCATAGAGGTTCAGACGTCTGAAGAAGAAGTGTTCAGAAGAACATAGCGTAGACAGATGTCTGAGTACTTATTTTTCAGACGTCTGTCGACGATTTCGGCGTGTTATAGAAAGATTCATTTGGAAAGATTTGTTTGAAAATTTGTTTTGAAGATTTGATAAGATCCTAATTGAAGTAGAAGTTCTATTATTTTGTGTTATAAATAGATAAGGGTATCATCAAGAAAAGAGGCCAAACATGAAAAAGAAGAAAATATGAAGGTAAAAACAAAAGGTAGTCATTCACAGATGACAGTGGAGTATCAGAAAAACAGTCTTTGTGTTTGTATGAAGAGATAAAAGTAGAGGCGAAGATAGTCATCCACATGTGAAAATGGAGGGATTTATCAAGAGTAGCTTTTGTATTTGTATGAGCATTGAGATGTGAAGAGAGATGAGAGAATATAAAATGTACCGGTATTCTTGATCTTTAATGAAGAGATTCGTATGTTTATCCTGTAGATGTAGACGGTTGGTCGAACCACGTTAAATATTGGTGTTGTGTGTTCTTATTCTTACTCTCCTTCCTCCCATGCCTAGAGAAAAGCCCTAAGGACATATTTGGATAGTTAGGATTAAAACTCAAAGGATTTATTTTGGAATTAAAATATCTCGGAATGCATATGCATTCTCAAAACAACATTCCTAGAGAAAATTTTAAATCTTATACATGTTTGGATAACTTAGGATAAGGAATAAGCATTTAATGCTTATTCCTCGGTTGATTTAATTTATTTTTATTTAAATAATAAAAAACATCTTATTTTAATCCCTTCCACATGTCCTCTCATTGTGTGCCACTTCTATTTTTCTTCATCTTGAATTTTTATTTATCTTTTTATGAGTACATTTAATTAACCCATGGTTATTTATCAAAGGAAAACACATCGTCAATATCCATTGTCTTCAATTTTAGATCTTTTTTGTCTTGAAGCCTTGCCAGTCTCCTCGTTGGTTTCTTCTTCATCGCCGATCATCATCACAATCAATTAAGCTAATGACATGTAGAAATTTTTAATCCACCATGATTATTTCTCGAAAGAAAACACATCATCGATATCCATCGCCTTCAATTTTAGATCTTTTTTGCCTTGAAACCTTACTCGGTCTTCTCGTTTGTCCTTTCTTAATCGCCGATTATCATCACCGATCATTATCACGATCAATTTAGCTAATGGCATGTAGAAATTTCTTTGAGGAAACAAAAGAAAATGAAGAGGGGTATTTTTTTAGAAAGAGGGAGGTTGAAAATGAGGTTGTTGGCAAATCAAAGTAAATACCAGAATTTTGATTAAAGAAGAGTGGGGGTTGGGGGGGAGGGGGAAGGAGGGGGGGGGGGAGAATGTTCAGGATTAAAAAAAATGAGCTTTTAGCTAGAATTTTCATTCTACGATTGGTTTTATATTCTATTTAGTTAGTTTTTTTATTTTTAAGCTGGCGATTAAAAGCTTGGATCTTGGTTTATTCTGACCTTTTTTTTGGTATTTTGTTCTGAAATTCAATATCGACCTTTGATTTGATGATTGTTTATCTTGTTGTGTAACTTTGATTGATTGATGCTTCAAAAAGATTGGGTTTTTCCTGAAATTTTTTAAAAACAGGATTCTAGCTTTAGTGATTTTTGATTGGAAAGTTTGTGAAATTAAGTTTCTGGGAATTTGAATCGATTTTCTGAAGATTACAAATTCACAATTTTTCGGGTCCAATTATTTGTTTGATATAAATATAAGTTTCTGGGCATTAAATTATATATTATAGATTTTCTTTTCACTGTCTATACTATGAATTTGATGGAGAGTGGGTAATAACTTAGACTTTGCGGTCCCCCCTCCAGAAAGCAATCTTGCAGGATAACATATATCAATGTAACCAATAAACAATAGTTCAGTTGGTATGGACACTTCGCCTTTTGGGAAGAGTGTGGGGTTCATACCTCAAGAATCCCATAGGGTAAGTTGCCACAAATTAACCCTTTCGAGACAAATTCATGGGTCCCTTGGAGGATGTGTGTGTTGTGGTTAAACCAAATTTCATTTGAATCTACCGTTTTTTCATCGTCGATTTAGTGAGTGCACAATTAACGGTTTAACAACAATAGAACTTTTTACATTGTTAATTCAATGGTGAAAAGATGGTAGAAACACATGAAATTTGGTATATCCACATCTTAGATGATAATGATGAAGATGATGAGTTCTGATCGTCGGAAAATCATGAAAAGTGTATTTTTTTGACGCCATATGAGCAAATTCCCTCCCACGACATCTTTCTCCCCCTCTCTCTCTGTGTGTGTATACCACACACACTACTTTATATTAATGTAGAAAAGCTTTATTTAGGTTCTATTATAAAATTGACTAGTATTCAACAATTTGGGCATCGCCATAGAGCTTCTGAAGAAGAAATGTTCAGAAGAACAGAGCGAAGACAGATGTCTAAGCACTTATATTTTAGACGTCTGTCGACGATTTCGGCATGTTATAGAAAGACTCATTTGGAAAGATTTATTTGAAAATTTGTTTTGAAGATTTGATGAGATTCTAATTGAAGTAGAAATTCTATTATTTTGTGTTATAAATAGATAAGGGTCTCATCAAAGAAAAGAGGCCAAATATGAAAAAGAAGAAAACAATATGAAGGTAAAAACAAAGTGTAGTCATCCACAGATGAAGGTGGAGTATCAGAAAAGCAGTCTTTGTGTTTGTATGAAGAGACGAAAGCAGAGGCGAATGTAGTCATCCACATGTGAAGGTGGAGGGATTTATGAAGAGTAATCTTTGTATTTGTATGAGTATTGAGATGTGAAGAGAGATGAGAGAATATAAAATGTACCGGTATTCTTGATCTTTAATGAAGAGATTCTCATGTTTACCCCGTAGATGTATACGGTTGGTTGAATCATGTTAAATATTGGTGTTGTATGTTCTTATTCTCACTTTCCTTCCTCCCATGCCTAGAGAAAAGCTCTAAGGACATGTTTGGATAGTTAGGATTAAAACTCAAAGGATTTATTTTGGAATTATAATATCTCGGAATGTATATGCATTCTCAAAACAACATTTCGAGAGAAAATTTTAAATCTTATGCATGTTTGGATAACTTGGGATAAGGAATATGCATTAAATGCTTATTCCTTGGTTGATTTAATTTATTTTTATTTAAATAATAAAATACATCTTATTTTAATCCCTTCCACATATCCTCTCATTGTGTGTAACTTCTATTTTTCTTCATCTTGAATTTTTATTTCTCTTTTTATGAGTACATTTAATTAATCCACGGTTATTTCTCAAAGGAAAACACATCGTCAATGTCCATTGTCTTCAATTTTAGATCTTTTTTGTCTTGAAGCCTTGCCAGTCTCCTCGTTCGTTTCTTCTTCATCACCGATCATCATCACGATCAATTAAACTAATGACATGTAGAAATTTTTAATCTGCCATGATTATTTCTCGAAAGAAAACACATCGTCGATATCCATTGCCTTCAATTTTAGATCTCTTTTGTCTTGAAATCTTGCTCGGACTTCTCGTTTGTTCCTTCTTGATCGCCGATCATTATCACGATCAATGCAACTAACGACATGTAGAAATTTTTTGAGGAAACAAAAGGAAATGAAGAAGGGTATTTTTTTTTTAGAAAGAGGGAGGTTGAAAATGAGGTTGTAGGCAAATCAAAGTAAATATTAGAATTTTGATTAGAGAAGAGTGGGTGGGGAGGAGGGGGATGTTTAGGATTAGAAAAAATTATCTCTGAAATAATTTTTTTAATCCGGTAGATTGAGCTATTTGAAGGGTTTTTTTTCCGTCGGATCTATCCATAAAAAAAGTCGTCCAAACAAGCTAATATTTAGAATTGCTCCAATTTGAAGGAAAAATGAAATCTGGGCTTTCAATTCAGAGGAATAGGTGTATCCAAACGTGCCCAAACAGTTTCCTAACAATTTAACAATCTAATCCTTGTTCTTTATATTAATACAGAAAAACTATATTTAGGTGCCTAACTGTTTAATAATTCTCACTCTCTGTCCCCTCTCTCTCTTTCCGACCATAAGCCAGCCGTGACTGTGATACTCAAAACCAATTTCTATAAACCTTCGAAAAAAGGAAAACCCAAATTGCAAGGGCAATACATCAATGTTTCAACACATCTAATTTCATAGTTAAATTGTGATCTCAAAAACTCCAACCGAAACTTCGTATCTTACTGCTCCATTAAATTATAAAACATTGTAAATCTTATCATTAAGATTTGAGTTTAATTTATATAATCTAATATGCTTTGTTTTATATAAAATATAATCTAATTTGTTTGATATACTTTTTTTTTTGTTTCAATTTATATGTGATATTCCCATATTATTTTGTTGGAATTTTCAAATGGAATTAGTAATGTTAAGATATGTGAATTAAAATAGTCTCACATCGAGAAAACTATAAGAGATACATGGATATAAAATATAAAATAGGCCAAAACTCAACAAGGCTTGAGTCTTATTGTTGAAACCAATTTTTATCAAAACCGGGTATAAAATATAAAATGGGCAAATCTCTATAAGGCTCGAGTCTTTGGTGTCTTCACCGATCAAAATTTCTGAATTCGCCACTGATAATAAAAATAAAAAGGGGTTTAAAAACAATTTAGGTCATAATCATGGTTGCGGCCCGCTAAGAAAGCAAGCATGCATTGTTTGAAGTATTATTACTTTTTTGGAATCAACCTTTCTGGGAAATCAAACTAGTGATCTCTCATACAGTAGAGTAAATTGGTACCAGCCGAGTTAAGCCCAACTGATCATGGTTTGAAGTAAGGTAATAACATATATTCAATGTTGTCTTAACTTATTAATTGCAATTTAAAAATTAAAACACCATCGAAAAATTATGTAAAAATAAGATTTAAAGTCGATACAAAACCAAGAATCTACCGATATTAAGTTTGTCATAAAACGAAATAATATTTTTCAACTCATTTTCTAATATAAGAAAATTATTTTGAGTTTAAATAAATATAAAAAAAATAATACAAGACTTAGACAACTCAAAGAAAATATTTTTCAAACTTAGAAAAAACCATGGATCATGATGGTATATAATTTTGCAATTTTCATGAATCATGAATAAAAATTGATAAATTATTTTGAATACAATATTCATGTGAAATGCCTGAAAAAAATTAGATGACGTGTGTTGCACTCCGTCATCTTAGTCACTTTACATTTGATTCCCAAAGAAATAAATAAAATAAAGGAAAACAACCTCAAAACCTAAAATGTGAGTCTATGTCTTCAAGAATTAGTATTTGTGTAGCACACATAAATACCCGTCTTGATTCTTATGGACTTCAAATTTTATAATAGATTTTAGCTTTGTGAATTCACAAATTATCCTCCAACCTTTTTTCTCTTCCCTCCATCCTTCATCCTTCAGCGAATGCTCAGAATATTGATCTACAGTAGATTAGTATAACATCAAGCCTACTTTTTGGCAATAATCAAAATTTAATGGGTCCAGACCAACAGTTGAGAACTTTTGTGATATATATGATTATTTTTTGAGAATAATGGAGAAAAGAGGCCATAGGAGGGGATTTCCTCCTATGGCGTGGAAAAAATACAACCTCCATCATTTTTTCCGACGATCGCCCCCCATCATCTACATCGTTATCATCTAAGATGTGGGTAAACCAAATTTCATGTGATTCTACAACTTTTTCACCGTTGATTTAGCAATGTAAAATGTTCTATTGTCGGTAAACCGTTAATTTTGAATCCACTAAATCAACGGTGAAAAAGTTGTGGAATCACATGAAATTTGGTGTACGCACATCTTAGATGATAACGATGATGATGATGGGTGCCGATCGTCGGAAAAAATGGCGGAGGTTGTATTTTTTCCACGCCATAGGAGGAAATCCCCTCGGCCCCTTTCCTCCATTAATCTCTTATTTTTTATACAATGTTATTTTATCTATAGCATTACAAGTTTGTCAATAATAAAAAAGAAAGAAATATCCTTACTAACAAATAAGCAAAGAAGAAATTGGATGGATCGTGGAATTTATTACAACACATTCATGATTTTGAAAGTAAAAGGACCATATACATATCAAATTTATGGACAAAATTATCATAAAATAGGGTTTTTTATTACAGACTGCAAGATGTCCTAGATATGCATAGCTTTATAAATACATGATTTTTCATTAATTGCATGCTGGCGATCAAAGTGCCTGTTTGATAGGCCTGATGTTGTTGTTAGTGTTTTTCATTAATTTGAAACCGATACAACTTCTTGACTATTTGATCAAGCATAAATATTTTGTCAGAGTAGTATTTCCGGTAAATTATTTTTCCTATAGAAAATATTATCCAATTTTGTGTATCGGTATGGACTGAATTTAGAGAATACTTTCTTTTGAAACAATAGTCAATACATATTCTCAACCACTACATATTTTGTAAATGCAGAGGAAAGATTCATATTACTATGATAGACATCTTGATAATGTATATCTATTGCATATAAAATAAAGTTAACAGTGACACTACTACAAATGAGGATTGCCCCTACGGATTTATCCGTAGGGGCAAATCACTGTCCCTACGGATATAGCCGTAGGGATAAGAAAATACCCTATAGATACAAACGCCGTAGGTGCAAGTTGAAGCCCTGAACTTACCCCTGCGGACAAAAACTTGTCCCTACAGAGTTCTGTGTAGGTCCCGTTTGCCCTACGGAGTAGGCCGTAGGGACAAAAAATTTATTTTATTTACGGTTTTTTAAAATAAATTACTTGTACCTACGGATTAATCCGTAGGGCCAAGTAATAGCCCCTACGGATACATGCGTAAGTACATATCCGTAGGGGCAAAATATCAGGATTCCTGATATTTTGCTCCTACGGATAATTCCGTTGTCCCTACGGATATATCCGTAGGGACAATCCCAACCCCTTGATACCGAGATCACAGGCGAAAATATCAGTTATTCTGATATTTTGCCCCTACGGTTTAATCCGTAGGAGTAACGTGTGTTCCTACGGATTAATCCGTAGGTATATATTATCAGTTTTTTTTTAAAAAAAGGACTGTCTATTTTTTTCTCGCCCTGTGCACAATAATATATATATCAATCGAATATAAAATTAATCATCACACAACATATATCGCAGTATTCATAATCACATCTCACGCATATAATACACAAAAGAAACCAAAAAACAGAATATGATATAAATATAAACACCGTAGGACCACCAACATCAATATCGTCCAAAATGTAGTACAATATGTATCATATAAATAAATACATATTTCAAAAAATAAAAATCAAAAAGCTACCCTAGCTCGGTCCAGCTCCATCTCTGATAAACGTTAGAATCTGGCGCGCCTGCTCCTCGGTCAATAAATCATGCAATTCGGCGCGTGCGGGAGTCTGAGCGGGCTGTGGAGCTGGTGATGTGGTCTGCACAGCCGCCGTCGAGATAGTAGCTTGTGGAGCCACGGCTGTGGGAGTCTGAGCGGACGGTGGAGTTATAGGAGCTGTCTGCAGAACCGCAGCCGATATAGTGGCTTGCAGAGCCGCAGCCGAAGGAGATGCATGTGGAGGCTCGGCCGATATACCCTGTCGCGTCTGGACCTAACGTGTGTAATAAGCATGTAAGAACTGTGTATTATTCGAATTCGTATCATTATCAAGTTATTTCGAAACCCCATTTGGATATCTAGTTTGGAAAACTGTAGTTTATTTTAATTAGATATGTATGTATGATTAATCAAACCTAAGTATACAACCAATTAAGGTCAGGCTACGTACTAATATTGGATATGTTGATATCTATAATATGACATGATATTTTACTATTAAGTAGTATACATACCAGTATCTCCTTCAACTCCTGAACGGTGGCTTTCAAGCTCTCCAGTTCCTGCTGGACACGTCGCTCACTGGAGACGGAGGAAGTAACCGCCGGGGTGGAGAACCTTATATGGGCCCTACTAGGGTCCAGTCCGGCCTCTCTCCCAACCTCCGCGGTGCTCTACGTGTGCGGCGTCCAGGACTGGGGTCAGCAGCCTCGGATCGCTCTGTCCGGTAAAATCGATCCCCGAGGCCTCGGCCTGCTCAACTACCCGCTCCTACACCCACATTATGCAGTAAAGTATAAGTATAAAATTTAAATTTGAACCTTCCAAAACTAAAATTTCAAATATGGGTTGAATAAATATTAACACTTACGCAATACTCCTGGGTAGCAACGTCGGGATATCGAAGCTCGCCCGTGGCGGGATCTGTCGAGGTGCCGTGGACGGCAAGATATGCGGACAGCACGCTCGGAGTACCACCTTGCGCCAGGGTCTGAGCTGTCTGCAATATTAGAAAATAACTCTTAATATTAGATATATTAGAAAATAACTCTTAATATTGCATTATATCACAAAGGCCGGTCTATTGTAATTTACCGATAACTCCATGGCTCGAGTAATATTCCTCGAGCCACCTGTGTAAGTGGGGCGACCCCTCTTCGCCGATTTCCTATTTTCTATATTTTGAGCGGCCTGTTTCTGCACAACACATTCTCATTTAGTTTTCTAATTAAGGAACACAAAAAAATAAATTATATCCTAAACAATGAATTACATTTAAAATACATACATGTTTGCGTTGAGAGTCGAAATATTCGCACAATAGAGGACATGTCTCTACGTCGACTCTCGCAAACGCCGGAGTAGATAGGAGGGCTGCTCTCTCTGCCTCGGGGGTCGCCATCCACAGGGAGTAGCAGTCGGCCTTCAGCTCATTCCTGTTGTATCGGACCTTGGTCTGCATGTTCTTCATCAGGCCATTGTACAGAGCATGAAGGTCGAGCACCCTCCCAGGATGATCAGGGTCGGGTACAGGCTGAAAATCGTAATCCAACTGAAAATACAAAAAAAAACATTGTTATTAGATTGCAAGTGTTAATAATAAATATATTGGATAAATCAAATGAAAATATATATTAATACCCGAGCCTGATCAAAGAAGAGGGTGAATGAGCGCCGGTGCTGCTCGCCCCACTCAACGTGAAGTGGATAGTTCTTCACGAGCCGGCTCTCATCCCCCATATACCGGCCGAACCTCTCGGCATGAGGATCGGTATAGCGATAGTCAAGGGTAAAAAAGAGGGGGAATGCTGCCTCCCCCTAGCTCTGTCAGGCCTCAGCCTATGGGACTGATTCGGGCCTCGAGTCCCCCTCTGGGGATGGGGAGGCCCTGCGTCTGCAAGAAATATCAAGAAAATCAATATTAAGACAAAGTTGTATTAAGAAATCAAGGTTAAACGAAAATTGAAGTGTGATATATACCTCCGGTGACTAAAGCACGAGCCTAGGCCCGGGCAGCAGCACGAGCGGGACGATAGTTCCTCCGGTGAGGAACAGCCGGTGTCCCGGATGCGGACGCATCCTCTTCAACTAGAAAATAAACATTGATGCTAAATTTCTATGAAGTTCATATTTATTCTATAGAGCATATGTAAAATGAATAAATATTTTATATTTATTCATACTAACCTATAGACGATGCGGAGGGTACGGAAGTGGCAGGAGTGGCCCCTGTGTCAGATGTGGACGCACCACCTATAATTAGACAATTAAAAATAGATTATATAAGTAATTGCAAAAAAAAATATGTAGAGCAATAATATAACTTCTAAATCAATATGCATGCACTATAGGATATATAAACATACCCGCAGGTGCGGTGGTGTCACCACCTACAGCTAGACAATAATAAAAATTACTATCTAAGTAAGAGCAAAAGAAATGTGCGTATATTTATGATATAGCATTCTAAATCATATACATGCACTATATGATATAGAAACATACCTGGAGGAGCGAGAGTGGCCTCTGTCCCTGTTTCCTGATTTAAAATCAGGAAAGCTTCTGGGAAAAGCTTCACAAGAGGCCACGTGCTTACACGTGACAGCAGTCACGTGTTGACACGTGACCTATAAAATACAGAAAAGGCGCACTTTGATTCGCTGATCAAGTCAAGGAAAAAAGCTTCAGAAGAGGTCACGTGCTCCCACGTGACCAGGGTCATGTGTCGACACGTGACGTTCAAAGCAGCAAACTCGCTCTCCAATTGAACCAAAGAAAGAAGCGCCAGACAGGGGTCACGTGCTCACACGTGACCAGGCGTCACGTGGTAGCACGTGATGGCTACAACAGCAACCGGAAGATAGCGCAGAAAGGAAGAGGATTCTTCATTCCAAAGAGGGTCACGTGCTCACACGTGACCATGGGTCACGTGGTCACACGTGACCGGCTTTCAAAGCCCACTGTGTTAACAGAATTAAATTCTGAGAGAAATTCGAATCTTTCCAAAGGAAAGTAATTATTTGGGACCGATCAAATTAAAGATTCAGAGATGATTAAATATCATCTATCTATGGAAAATCTCGGGTTTGGAAAGATTTCCCCCTTAAATCTAACCAAAATAACAAAGGAGAATCTCTGGATTCAAGATCCAATGGTGAATAGAATTCACCTGATAATCCAAAGGCCCAAAATGAATAATGGACGCAAATCAAATCTCAATGAAGATTCGTCAAAAAACTGATTGATGCGGCTGCTTCTCCTATAAATAGGAGCCAAGGGACACAAAAAAGAGATATACATAGGCAGAGAAGAAAAGAGAAAAGGAGAAGAGCTTTGATACTTGAAAAAGACTCAGATCTTCTGCAAAAACCCTAGGTAAGAAAGGGAAAGACATTGGAAAGAAAGAGAATTTAATTCTCAACAGAGTTTAACTCTGATATGTAAAAACAGAAGAACATATTTCTTCTCTCTTTGATAGAGGATCTGCAAAGCGCACATCTCCCCTTAAGGTTGAGAATTTAATTCTCAATGGGTCGAGATCCTGCCATGCAGATCCAAAACATAGAGAAGGAATGCAAGCTCGAGAATTTAATTCTCACAGAACTATAGGAATTTAATTCCTCCAAAATAAAAGTTAGGGCTGGACCCTATATCATGGGAATTTAATTCCTTCCGAACAAAAGAAGAAACAGGGTTTAACCCTAAGTAAAAAAAAACAGTTCTGTTGAAACATCAGGAATCCAATCCCCTTAATCATAATTTAACAGAGGATGGAAGTTTAAACTCCTTAAGAAACTTTTATTAGGGTTTAACCCTATTCAGCCCCTCGCATATATGAGGAATTTAATTCCTACAGAAAATTCAGAGTTAAACTCTATTCGAGAAAAAACAAAGTCTTCGAAAGGAAGTAGGAATTTAATTCCTCTGAAAATCTACAGCTCGAGGAATTTAATTCCTGAAAAAGATTAACAAAGACTCCAAACAAAATACATGAAGGCAGGGTCACGTGCCACCACGTGACCCCCTCAAGAGATAAACAGAAAGCCCCTTGAAACAACACCCCACGTGACCCACGTGACCCTTGACAGAGGCTCTGATACATAAGCATATGAATGCCCGTCACGTGATGGCACGTGATGCCCTGAAAGATGTAGCAATGTCAGCAGAACAAACGAAGGGAGGGCGCTCTCACGTGCTGCCACGTGACCCCTCTTGCCTTAGTGTTTAACACTAAATTAAAACTCTTAAACCCAGTGTTAAAACACTGTTGGGCCTTAGCATTCAACGCTGATTAAAAAGCTTTATTTGCAGTATTCAACACTGATCTGTTTTAGTGTTTAACACTAATTTGAAAAGCCTTGTCGCTGGTGTTTAACACCAACTATCTCTTAGTGTTAAACACTAACTTGTCAACCTCATTCCCAGTGTTCAACACTGATTGCTCTGTAGTGTTTAACACTAGGTTTTGGCCCAATTGGCTAAAGGGATAGAGGCAAAGCCTCTCCCTCAATGAACCAACAGAAAGTCAATATTCCAGACCTGACTGGACTTAGCCCAAGTTGGCCATAAGTCCTCAATTTGTGATTAACTGGGCTAATGGGCTCATAACATAATTAATTAGTCTTGACCCCAAATTGGGTCAGGGACTATTTAAGCCGTTCCGGTTCTAGGGTACATCTCTTCACTCCTTTGATACTTGGCATTGTAATCCCTCAATGTCTTCAAAGAGGTGACGGGTCCCGATGACCATTCATGATATGGACTGTGGGGTCCTTAAACCCATGCCTAATGCAAAATTCCTGGTTACGTGGAACACGGATAATGTCACTCTTTGACCCCGTGGGAAACGTCCAGAGCGGATCCTGGTCCTCGCAGAGCACGGCAGTGAACCCGTGTGAAGCATCCAGAGCGGAGCCTGGTCCTCGCTAAGCACGGCAGTGAACCCGTGTGAAGCATCCAGAGCACATACCGGACTGTGGAGTCCTTAAACCCACGGACTACGACGTCCTTAACCTTGACCGAGATGTCTTAAAACTAACAACGGACCGCAATGTCCTTAAACTACCCACGGACCGCAATGTCCTTAAACTACCCACGGACCGCAATGTCCTTAAACTACCCACGGACCGCAATGTCCCTAAACTAGAACAATAGAGCCCTTTCCTATGCTCTTTTGTTGGACCTAAACGGTCCCGTTTAAGTTGATCTTAGCCTTGAAGATGGCTAACGCGTCCTTAAACCCTCAAACATACTGGACTACGAATCCCCCAAATTAACTTCGGCTCAAGGTATATCTCTGAACTCCTCTGACATCTGTCGTTGTAATCCTTCAACGTCGTCAGAGAGGTGATGGGTCCCGACAGCCATACAGACGATGGACCACTATGTCCCCTAAACTGGAACATTAGAGTCCAAACACTCTTCTGTCGGATCTAAACGATCCCGTTAAGTTGATCTTAGTCACAAAGTTAGACTAACGTATCCTTAACAAACGTTTGAGTTGATCTTAGCCTCGAGTAGGGCTGACGTATCCTCAAACCAAACCCCCCCCAAAACCAAATTTAAGATAATGCGGATTTGGGCTAGTCCACGCCCTACGGGCGACGACATAACTCAGTCTCCGTAAACAATCCACGGGCAATAAAACAAACACCCACGACACGAAGTGACCATCTGGAGAAGGAGAAAGTTGTTACCGCAATGCGGTAGCGTAATTAACTGCAGGGGCTTGCGCCTGCAGGGAAGAGCGTCCCCACAATCAAAAACCCCTCAAACGAGGGGGAATCTGACGAAGTCTGCTACATCGGTTGCATCCGTTTAAACCTTCGATATACGGTGCCATAAATCAACTTGGCATCTTCGGAGAGGTGGACGGATAGCACCAACTAGCATCTGCCCCGAACCTAACGCCTCAGACGTCCCGACGTCCCGGCCGCCGTTCGGAGGGGAACAGATTCTGGCACGCCCGGTGGGACCTTTTCCTCTTTCCACTCCACACTTCGTGTGTCGTGATTCGCGAACCAATCGCGGTTCGCTAATAGTTGCCCTTGGATTTCAAGGTACTGAGAATTGGCATCTCTCTTATTGCAGAAAGCAAAGGATCGATGGCTTCCACCCCTGCGAAATCCTCCAACTGCTCAGATGGCAATTTCAGCCGACGCTCTGCCTCGCCAGGAGGTATAGCCTATGGACCCCAAGCTGCTTCGCTATTCACAATGCCAGTGGAACAAGTCACTCGCGCCACCACAGGATTGTTCTTTGGGACTATGATCCCGCCGACAAACTTTACCGCTCCAGTGCTGACGAAGAAAACTCTCGGGAAGTCGGTCTTTGATCGTCTTACCCCTGCCGCGGCTCCTCTCAACGAGTCGCCTAACGTCGATGCCTCTGTCTTCTCTAGATTGGGCCAGGAATCCTGCGAGCTCATCACGGGGCCTACAATCTCAGAGAAGGCTGCTTTTAAGAAAGTGGCCGTTCCCGTTCCCGAAATTGCCAAGGCGACCTCTCCAGCCAAAAAGTCAGTCTTTACAAGATTGACGGCTCCGGCCTTTGCTCCCGCTTCCCAGAGGATATCGGTCTTCGATAGGCTAACGCCAACAACAACCCTCCATCCACACAGGGGGCAAGAAGGAACCATTCTTACTGCTGACCCAACGCCACCCGCTCGACGCGCTCGACGTCGCCATTGGCGCCGAGTAAGGAAGGCTGGGGGCAACTCTCCCTCCGGGCTGACTCCAGCGGCCCCGGTGGCAGAGGTCAATGCTGCTGTTCCAACTGGGAACAGCTTTGAAATGCTAAATAAGGTGCGAAGGAATTCCCCCACGGCAGTACTGAAGAGGTCTCCTCCCTCATTGAAAAAGGTTGAGGAAACAAAACCCGAACAGCCCCGATCTCCTCAACGGCTGTCTTCCAAAATCTATAAGGCTTGGCGGCAGGCCCGAGACTCGATCGTCGATCCAAACTTCTCCCGCCAGCACAAGAAGCTAAAAATCCAACCTGAAGCCGGTCACCAGGCTAAACCCCAAAAAGCTGGTGATCAACTGACTCACAAAAGGAGGAGGCCAGAGAGGACCTCACAGCATGTAGCGACGACTGAAAGCACTAAACCCAGACGCCCTGAGTCTGGGGGCATGGTGGTGCACACTGTTTACATGGCCTTTGGGAAAGAGGAAAGCCGCACTTCCACGGGCCACCGACCCCTAACCCGATCCGTGACGAAAGCCCAGGAGCAGCAACAAAAGCTTCAAGAAATGATGAATGCTATGGCCGCGCTCACCGGACCAAAAGAAAACCCAGAAACGTCCTCAGACGCACGCCGGGAGGAAGAAACAGACGCTGAATTCCTTCGCCGAACACTGGAGAAAAGGGACAAAGAGGCTGCTGAACAAGCGGCCAACATACAACGGATGGGCCTTCTCTTCCAAGATGTGATAGGAATGATGATCCAGCAGGACTTACCCGCCGAGGATCCCCCGATCGTTCTTGAAGACGACCGAGGAGAAACGTCAAATCCACCACCAGCCCTCTCAACGGCCAGGGAGGATGCAATCTCTAAGGCTGACTTAGCTGACTACATAGCCCAGCAAATCCGAGTTCATCATGCGACTGAGGCAGCTGGTCAAGTCGTGAAAACAGGGCGGCCGTATCCGAGCTGGTACGATCAAATCAAATACCCGCAAGGCTATACGATACCGAAATTTCATGTGTATAAGGGGACCGGCAATCCCCATCAACATGTTGCCCAGTTCCGGGCCCTCTGCGGTAACACCGGCGGTGACGATAAATTGTTGCTTCGCCAGTTCGTGGGCAGCTTATCAGAAACAGCGTTCGATTGGTATTCAGAACTCCCGAACGATTCCATCAAAACGTTCGCTGAAATGGAGTTGTTGTTCACTCAGCGATTTGCAAGTGCCAGCGAACGCACTCCAATAACCGCACTTATTAACGCCAGGGTAAAACCGGGCGAAACCTGGGTCCAGTACGCTATACGCTGGCGGAACTTGTGGTCGAGATGTGAGCAACGTATCGAGGAAGCACCCGCGGTGGGCATGTTCGTGGGAACCCTAGACCCCCACGCAACTATCTCCCAGTTTATGATGTTCTTTAAGCCAACCACATTCCAGGCTTTAATCGACAAGTTGGCTCAGATGGACCAGATGGGTCATAGACCACCTACACCGAAATCGGAACCTCGGAATGACAAGGGTAAAGGGAGGGCAACCTTTGTTGCGAATGCCCAACAGCAACCTAACGCCCCGAAACCGGCAGATCAACTAGAGGAAAGGCGTCGGTATTATAATGAGAAAATGAAGCGTCCCTACTCGTTCCCACGAGACAAGACGAAGCGGTTATTCGAGCTGGCGATACGCAATAGGCTTATAAACCTACCAAATCCAAGGCGACCGCCGTAACCCACCGAGGTGAATGACTCCAACTACTGCCCTTACCATCAAACGGTAGGCCATCCGATTGAAGATTGCTTCGTCTTCAAAGGATGGATTGAAGACCAATACCTCCAGGGGAAGTTTGTACTGTCCGAAAAGTGGAAGGTGAACCCACCACAGCCGTATGCTCCTAGGAAAGCGGATACACCGGGGGCAACATGTTCTTTTATTGAAGAAGCTCCATGGGAGGTCGTGCTATCAACTAAAACCAAAAGAATGCTGAGAGACCTTCATGCGTGCCCTGCGGTCGAATGGAAGGACCCTCTTGAACCTCAAATTATCGAAGGGATGCTAAGGCGCCGCCCGACTACAAAGGCTCACGGTAAGAGCCCAGATACTCACGCCCAATCGTTAAAATCTTCGAAGAAAAAGAAGAAGAAATCCAAGAAGTCCGTGAAGCCTGGAAAAGAGCACACGAACTTACAAAAGCAAATCGACGCGTTGGAAGAGTACAATCAGAAGGCGCGGACTCCTGTCACACTGCAAGAGTTCCTCAACCACATCTTTCAAGAGGAAGATGATGGAGAAAGCTCGTCGGATGAATCCGAAGGATATGTGGCGAGTTGTAATGTAATCTCCCACTCGTTCGCCGATGATGGGAAAACTCCTGGCATTAGGAAACTGGAGGCAGAGCCTGTACCAGAACGCGCATGGCCGACAGATGAAATGATCGACGCTTTTCTAGACGAGATTCGTCTAAAATGTAAAGCGGACCAGGAGCGTGAGATGACCACGTCGGAAGGAGCCAAATGCGGGCAACTGAACGAAAGAGTTGAACTACCCCTGACAAAGCATAAGGCATCCGAAGCAGACAAGAAGATATTCAAGACGAGAAAAAGGTTTGCCAAAGCCATGTCACTGGGGATGAAGCTACCGCCATCGGAAGGAAACACACACGATGGGGTGGAGAGGCACCCTGATTATTGCGCATATTACCGGAAAATCTCACACCCCACGGAGGAGTGTGACGCCTTTAAGATATGGTGGCAAGGATATGTCGCTCGTCGGCAATATGTTAAGCGCATGAAACGCAAGATCCGTCGGGAGCGAAGAAGTACTGTCGATGGGCAAAACAGAACGACTGGCAACTGTTGCATGGTTAACGCCAGGGGGTCACAAGTTCTCACCTTTGGGAGCGACTCTGATGAAGAAATGGCTCTGGGCCCTCTCTTTAAAGAATCTGTCTCGGGGAAAGAGGAGGAATCGGAGATCTGCGAGAACATTCAGCTGCGCAATCGCACACTCCCAGAAAAGAATCTCGGGCCCGTCGGCCGAAAAGATAAGGGAAAGGAAAAGGTCATTGAAGATATCACTTTAGATGACCAGGTCACAAAAGAGCTAATTACCAAAGACCCTCCCAAAAAGGGTAAGGTAGACTATAACATCCTCGCGCACCTAAGGAAGCTACCTTCTCAGCTTAGCATTCTTGATGCCCTCCTATTATCGAAAGAAGCGCGAGACTCACTAATTAAGGCGTTACAAGAACCCGAGCAATTCCAAGCCTTCCTCGCCACTGAAAGGATGAAGGATGAGCTGGAGGAAGTGCATACGGCCGATGTCACTTTCGGTGATGAAGACCTCCTTCTCGGGACGTGCGACCACAACCGCCCCCTATATGTCTCTGGATACTGCCATGACATCAAGATAGGCAAGATCCTGGTGGATAATGGATCCTCCGTTAACCTCCTTAATGTTCGGGTGTTGAAGGAAATCTGCATGAGTGTGCAACACCTCGCTCGTGACAAAATTACTATCTCCGGTTTCGACTCTCAATCGTCACGGACTCTCGGATCTGTAATACTGACGTTACGCTTCGGACTTCTCGTCACAGACATCAAATTCCATGTCATTGACGCCAAGACCTGCTACAACGCCTTGCTCGGTCGTCCTTGGCTACACGAGTACAACATCATCCCTTCTACGCAACATCAGTGTATGAAGTACTTCAAGGATGGTTTCGAGTACACCGTAACAGGCGAGTTGAACCCGTTTTCTGTAAACGAAGTTCGCAAATACGAAGACGCGAAATACTTTCTGCCAGATTTCGAAGATACAGAAAGGTGTCGCGACCCAAAGGACAAAGCCGCCGCCACCATTCCCGTTTTTGGGAGCGATACCGAAGAGGAGGAGGAAATAGTGTATACAGGGCCATCCCAACGCAACAACCTGGGGGCGCCCACCCCCATACCGGTCTTCGGGAGTGATTCGGAGGACGAGGTTAACGCCGTATTCTCCAGTCGGCTGTCAATACAGGCACCCCTTTGCGAGGACCATAGTCTGCAAATCACCATGGTACCGCGAGAACACTATAAGGATCTCGACGCGCTTCAAGCTCACAGCGTGCAGGACCTGCAAACATTTTACGTCCCTCCCAGGCGAAGGGGTGAGAAGGTGATCCTATTCTATCAATCCTCAGAGTCGAAGGTGGAGAAAGAGATCTGGCACGGCGCGGATGTTACACTCGACAGGCTCCAACCCATCCGTCTGCCTAGATACTATACAAATGGATTGAAGAAGTTATTGAAGCGCCAAGGAGTACCCTTAAGACAGACGGTGCGGCAGGCTCGGTTCTATAACAGGATTTGGGATGTCCCCGGGACTCAACGCAAATTGTCCAACGGGAAGATGGAAACACTCGGGCTTGGATACGCAAGAGCCGGAAAACGGGAACGGGCTCACAGCAGCTACGCTATATATACCTTTGATGAAGAGGAGGACGCCCTGTCAGGAGATGCCAACCGTCCATCAAAACTAGACCCCGCGATTAAAGCGCCGAGTCCGTCGTTTGAGGAACGAATGGGCAAACCTATCAGGAAAGTGGGTCAGAAAGCTCGGGAAGACCACAACCGCGAAATGGCCATCTACGAGAAGGCCAGGACGCAACGTCTATTCCAACAGACTGCACAGGCTGCAAAAGATAAAGATGTTCACCATTGTCAACCCGTCATACGAAAGGCCCGATGCGGGGACGGAGATAAATTAAGAAACGGGAAAAGAAGCCGACAACAACGACGCAGGATTAGAGGGTTACGGGTATTGCGCGGCTCGGATTCGTCCCTCGTGAAAAAGATGAGTCGAGCATACTCCTTCCCCCGAGACAAAACGGAACGGTTGCTCAAGCTCGCCCTAAAACATCAGATGATCACGCTTCCAGATTCTAGGCATCCTGAGCAAGCTAGCAAGGTCTCTCATCCGAGTTATTGCTCTTATCACCGAGCCATAGGACATCCTACCGAAGACTGCTTCACCTTCAAGAACTGGGTCGAGGACCAGTACCGACGGGGTAGATTCGCTTTATCCGACGGTTGGAGAGTAACGCCGCAACAAAAGCACGAGCCCAAAGCCACAAGAGCAGAACCGGATCCACCTCAGTCTTGGGAGCGGGTTCGCACCTGTTATATGATTACGATATTAAAAGAAGAACCCGAGAACGAAGATGACCTTCCCCGGTGTTTCGAGAACAGCGATGATGAGTTGATCTCGGAATTTCCGCCCGCTCCGAAAGAACTTGAAGACGGTATACATACTACCGCAGATAACCTCGAGAAGATCGAGCTGGGATCGGCAGACGACCCGCGACCGACATTTGTCAGCGAGCTGTTATCCGAGGAAAAGGTGGCCGCGCTAAAGAACGTGCTCCTACGGCATAAAGACTGCTTCGCGTGGAACTACTCCGAGATGCCAGGATTGGATCCGGAGATTGCGGTGCATAGATTAGCAATATCCCCAGATATCAAGCCAGTCAAGCAGGCGCCAAGGAGGATGCGACTTGAGCTGGAGATGAGCATCAACGCCGAAGTCAAGAAGTTGATCGATTCCGGATTTATCCAGGAAGTCCAATATCCCGACTGGATTGCCAACATCGTCCCGGTAATGAAGAAGAATGGAACGGTGCGCATATGCGTGGATTTCAGGGATCTCAATAAAGCATGCCCAAAGGACGATTTCCCGGTGCCGGTAACCGAGCTAATGATAGATAACACATCCACTCACGAGGTCTTCTCCTTTATGGATGGTTCGTCAGGATACAATCAGATAAAGATGCATCCCGAAGACCAGAAGCACACCGCTTTCCGCACCCCTTTGGGTATATTTTGCTACAAGGTTATGCCCTTTGGCCTAAAGAACGCCGGCGCCACCTATCAAAGGGCCATGACAAAAATCTTCGACGATCTCATACACGACATCGTCGAATGCTATATCGATGACCTCGTAGTGAAGAGCATGTCATACGAAGAGCATTTAAAGCATCTCGAAACCGTATTTCAACGCCTTCGGCAATACAATTTGAAAATGAATCCCCTCAAGTGCGCGTTTGGAGTCTCCTCGGGTAAATTCCTGGGATTCATCGTTCGACACCGAGGTATTGAAATAGATCCGTCAAAGATTAAAGCGATTATGGAAATGCCTCCGCCAAGAACCCTCAAGCAGTTGCGGTCTCTCCAAGGGAAGCTCGCATACATCCGGCGGTTTATCGCTAATCTTTCGGGCAAATGCCGTCCTTACAGCCACCTGATGAAAAAGGGAACCCCGTTCGTTTGGAATCACAAATGTCAAGGTGCACTAGACGAGATCAAACAATACTTGCAAAATCCTCCGGTGTTGGCTGCCCCAGTGAAAGGAAAGCCTCTCATTCTTTACACGGCCGCCCTTGAAGGTTCTTTGGGCGCATTATGGGCACAGGAGGATGATCAGGGGAAAGAAAGAGCGCTTTACTACTTAAGTCGAGTGCTGCTGGGGGCAGAAAGCAATTACTCGCCCATCGAAAAACATTGCTTGGCATTAATCTTTGCAATAACGAAGCTCAGGCACTATGCGTTGGCGCATGAAGTCCGTCTCATTTCGAAGGTGGACCCCCTTAAATACCTGATGTCAAAGGCTATATTGACGAGAAGACTCGCTAAATGGGCCTTGCTCTTGATGGAGTTCTCGATAACATATCAACCCCTCAAGGCAGTGAAAGGCCAGGCCATTGCTGACTTCCTCGCTGAACACCCGATACCGGCCGACTCTCCTCTGAACTGTGATTTGCCGGACGAGCATGCATTTGACGCAATTGGCGGTGGAAGCACACGATGGGAACTCTATTTCGATGGAGCGTCCTCCATAAAGAAACAGAAACAGGGTAGCCCGATCATCAAATCGGGGATAGGCCTTATCTTTGCAACTCCACAAGGAGGGATAATGCGCTTCGCCTTTTCCTTAACAGAGTCAAGGACAAACAATGAAGCCGAATACGAAGCCCTGATAGCAGGCCTCGAAATCGCCATCAACATGGGAATTGAAGACCTCCTCATATACGGAGATTCTCAGCTGGTCGTTAGCCAAGTAAATGGTGACTACCAAACGTGCAAACCAGAATTGGTGAAGTACGGCGAAAAGGTGCAACAACTGTTGGCCCAGATCCCCTTCTATATTCTAGAGAACATACCGCGCGCGGAGAACAGCAAAGCAGACGCGTTGGCCAAACTCGCTAAAGAACTGGCCGACGAGAACCTCGATGACGTCAGAATCGTGGTACAAAGCCGTCGAGTGCTCGCCCCGGCAGAAATACCTCCGGAATTGTATAAAGAAAAGGGAGCGACTGAGCAAGTGACCCTACAAATAGAAGACCGTGAGAAGGCTGAGGACTGGAGGGAAGTCTTCATAGACTACTTTAAGTCCCGCCGAATGCCCGAAGAAGCGTCCTCAAGGCATCAGCTCATGAAACGAGCTTTATCTTTCGCTTTTGTCAACGACATTCTATACAAGAGATCATTTGATTCTCTATGGCTGAGATGCCTGGGACCTGACGAAGCAGAAAGAGTCATTTGGGAAGTTCATGACGGACTTTGCGGTTCTCACCAAGCAGGCCCAAAGATGAAGTTAAAAATTAAACGGATGGGTTACTACTGGCCCACGATGATCCAGGACTGCCTCGAGTATGCGAAGCAATGCCACTCATGCCAGATCCATGGAGACTTCATCCACCAACATCCGAATCCACTGCACCCGACGCTGGCTAGTTGGCCATTCGAAATGTGGGGGACCGACATAGTCGGCCCCATTGAGCCAGCATCATCCCGGGGACACCGCTTTATCCTGGCGACAACTGATTACTTCTCCAAATGGGCAGAAGCAGTACCACTGAAGGAAGTGAAGACGGAGAATATCCTCCATTTCTTCAAGACGCAAGTCATCTATCGGTTCGGAACTCTACGACGGATTATCTCCGATAATGGGCCGGCCTACCGAAGCCATAAGATTAGCCGCGTCGCACAGCAGCACAATATAGACTGGAGATATTCTTCAGTTTACAACCCACGAGCTAACGGTCTAGCCGAGGCTTTCAATAAGACCTTGACGAAGATCATAAAAAAGACCGTCTCCAGAAATAAGAGGGACTGGCACGAAAGGCTGCAAGAAGCCCTTTGGGCTTATCGAACTACATCCAAGACGGCCACGAACACAACGCCGTACGCGTTGGTATTTGGGACGGAAGCAGTTCTCCCCCTTGAGATAGAGTTACCCTCTCTACGAGTAGCAGTCCACCACGAGCTGACGAACGAAGAAAATGCTCACCTTCGGCTTGAGGAGCTTGACGCCCTCGATGAAACCCGGCTCATAGCGCAACAACATCTAGAAGCCTACAAAGCAAAGATGACGCGCTCGTACGAAAGATTGACCAGGCCGAGGACATTCCGCCAAGGCGAACTCGTACTAGTGGTCAAAAGACCTATGATCCCCAATCGCGCCAAGCGGGGAAAATTTGAGCCAAACTATGAAGGCCCGTACATCATAGACAAGGTCTACCAGGGTGGAGCCTACCTACTCATGGACATGCACGGTGAAAGGCCTTTCAGGCCAGTAAACGGCCGCTTCTTGAAGAAATACCATGCTTAATAAGCTGCAGCCTAGGTCAATGATGGATGACGACGACTATGTCCGCTCGCTATCTTCCTAGGCTCAGACTTTACAAGCAGCAGCCGGCCTTCCTATAACGACGGACCGAAACGTCCTTAAACTATCGTCGGACCGAAACGTCCTTAAACTATCGTCGGACCGAAACGTCCTTAAACTATCGTCGGACCGAAACGTCCTTAAACTAACAGCGGACCGAAACGTCCTTAAACTATCGACGGACCGAAACGTCCCTAAACTACCACCGTAACGTCCTTAGGTTGACGAGATGGATAAATAAAGAAAAAAAAATGATAAAAAAAAAAAAACGGTACGTCCATAAGCAAAATGGGCACGGATGAAAACCCGAAAAGGGCTCCGTGAGTAAAAACAGCAGGGCTGCCGGCAAGTGTTCGTGAAAACCCGAAAGGGCGCGACCTTGTAAAAAAAAAAAGAGAAGAGTAAAAATGATATAAATAAAAAAAAACGGTATGTCCATAAGCAAAATGGGCACGGATGAAAACCCGAAAGGGCTCCGTGAGTAAAAACAGCAGGACTACCGGCGAGTGTTTGTGAAAACCCGAAAGGGCGCAACCTCGTTAAAGGACACTTACAGAGTCCTCTCGACCCTGTAAGGTGAAACCACCTGCGTGAGATCCTTACGACTCACAAAGGAGCAGCACACTTAGGGATCCTCACGATTCCTAAGGAGAAAATACACTTACGAGATCCTCACGACTCGTAAGGAGAATTCTCTTATGGGACCCTCACGGCTCATGAGATTTGAAAGTCTTAAGTTACAGAAACCTGAACCTGTTCTTAAGCAAATCCTCCACAACCTCCGATATTGCCCTACAAGAGGCTCAATACTGACCCTTGTATACAATCCACGGGCGCGAATAAACATTTCCCCAACAAAGTCCAACCCTTATAGGTCCTCTCGACCCATAATGAGAAAGTCCTCTCGTAGGATCCTTACGACTTACAGAGGAGCACACACTTAGGAATCCTCACGATCCCTAAGGAGAAACACACCTACGAGATCCTCATGACTCGCGGGGAGAAATACCTTTGTGAGACCCTTACGGCTCATGAAGTCAAAAGCCTTGGTCGACAGGACCCTTAACCCTGTTTGCTGAGCCACCTTTGTTCGTCATCGACAAAAGCAAATGATGATTCGCTCCTGGCAACGTTCCAGTTGTAGCGGTGCTGATGCCAAAATCGGTGCCTAAAACCCAGGCTTGTAACGAAAAGCTAGCAAGCCACACATGCCTGCAAAATAGCCGAAATGATGGGGCAACTTGCAATAAAAAGTAGCAAGTAAAAATGAAGGCATGAAAAATAGCTGAAATGATGGGGCAACTCGCAATAAAAAGCAGCGAGCAGAAAATAAATAAATAGCCGAAATGATTGGGCACCGCGAAAAATAGTCGAAATGATTGGGCAATCGCGATTTTCGCGATATAAAAGCTGAAATGATAGAGCATCGCGGAAAAAGAAATAAAATAAAAATAAAATTTATGCCCTACAGGTGATATTCCATCACACCTTGTACACAATCCAAAGGCGTAAACAAAAAGGGATCATACTTCTCCCCCAGGTTTCATCAGAAAAAGAAGCCAGGTCTCGACGGGCCACAAGCGACCTAGAGATCATCCAAACACTCGTCTCGTAACAACGGACATGACTTCAAACAAAACAGAGCAGCGGCAGCTCCCAGTTCCATGGCTCGGTGGTATACATATTGCCAACAGTCAAGCCTCCATCCCGCGAAATGCGGATACAATCAGTACAAACTTCCTGGTCACGTGGAACGCGGATAACGTCACTCTTTGACCCCGTGGAAAACGTCCAGAGCGGATCCTGGTCCTCGCAGAGCATGGCAGTGAACCCGTGCGAAGCATCCAGAGCGGAGCCTAGTCCTCGCCTAACGCGGCAGTGAACCCGTGTGAAGCATCTAGTGCAAACTTCCTGGTCACGTGGAACGCGGATAACGTCACTCTTTGACCCCGTGGAAAACGTCCAGAGCGGATCCTGGTCCTTGCAGAGCATGGCAGTGAACCCGTGCGAAGCATCCAGAGCGGAGCCTAGTCCTCGCCTAACGCGGCAGTGAACCCGTGTGAAGCATCTAGTGCAAACTTCCTGGTCACGTGGAACGCGGATAACGTCACTCTTTGACCCCGTGGAAAACGTCCAGAGCGGATCCTGGTCCTCGCAGAGCATGGCAGTGAACCCGTGCGAAGCATCCAGAGCGGAGCCTAGTCCTCGCCTAACGCGGCAGTGAACCCGTGTGAAGCATCTAGTGCAAACTTCCTGGTTACGTGGAAAGCGGATAACGTCACTCTTTGACCCCGTGGAAAACGTCCAGAGCGGATCCTGGTCCTCGCAGAGCATGGCAGTGAACCCGTGCGAAGCATCCAGAGCGGAGCCTAGTCCTCGCCTAACGCTGCAGTGAACCCGTGTGAAGCATCTAGTGCAAACTTCCTGGTCACGTGGAACGCGGATAACGTCACTCTTTGACCCCGTGGAAAACGTCCAGAGCGGATCCTGGTCCTCGCAGAGCATGGCAGTGAACCCGTGCGAAGCATCCAGAGCGGAGCCTAGTCCTCGCCTAACGCGGCAGTGAACCCGTGTGAAGCATCTAGTGCAAACTTCCTGGTCACGTGGAACGCGGATAACGTCACTCTTTGACCCCGTGGAAAACGTCCAGAGCGGATCCTGGTCCTCGCAGAGCATGGCAGTGAACCCGTGCGAAGCATCCAGAGCGGAGCCTAGTCCTCGCCTAACGCGGCAGTGAACCCGTGTGAAGCATCTAGTGCAAACTTCCTGGTCACGTGGAACGCGGATAACGTCACTCTTTGACCCCATGGAAAACGTCCAGAGCGGATCCTGGTCCTCGCAGAGCATGGCACTGAACCCGTGCGAAGCATCCAGAGCGGAGCCTAGTCCTCGCCTAACGCGGCAGTGAACCCGTATGAAGCATCTAGTGCAAACTTCCTGGTCACGTGGAACGCGGATAACGTCACTCTTTGACCCCGTGGAAAACGTCCAGAGCGGATCCTGGTCCTCGCAGAGCATGGCAGTGAACCCGTGCGAAGCATCCAGAGCGGAGCCTAGTCCTCGCCTAACGCGGCAGTGAACCCGTGTGAAGCATCTAGTGCAAACTTCCTGGTCACGTGGAACGCGGATAACGTCACTCTTTGACCCCGTGGAAAACGTCCAGAGCGGATCCTGGTCCTCGCAGAGCATGGCAGTGAACCCGTGCGAAGCATCCAGAGCGGAGCCTAGTCCTCGCCTAACGCGGCAGTGAACCCGTGTGAAGCATCTAGTGCAAACTTCCTGGTCACGTGGAACGCGGATAACGTCACTCTTTGACCCCGTGGAAAACGTCCAGAGCGGATCCTGGTCCTCGCAGAGCATGGCAGTGAACCCGTGCGAAGCATCCAGAGCGGAGCCTAGTCCTCGCCTAATGCGGCAATGAACCCGTGTGAAGCATCTAGTGCAAACTTCCTGGTTACGTGGAACGCGGATAACGTCACTCTTTGACCCCGTGAAAAACGTCCAGAGCGGAGCCTGGTCCTCGCCAAGCACGGCAGTGAACCCGTGTGAAGCATCCAGAGCAAACACCGGACTGTGGAGTCCTTAAAATCCACGGACTATGACGTCCTTAACCTCGACCGTGATGTCTTAAAACTAACGATCAACCCCCCCGATTCCCTACGGATTTCGCCTTGGTTTAAGGGTACATCTCTTCACTCCTTTGATACCTGGCGTTGTAATTCCTCAACGTCTTCAAAGAGGTGGCGGGTCCCTGCAACCAAACCCCGGACTGTGGAGTCCCTAAATCCACGGACTATGAGGTCCTTAACCTTGACCGGGATGTCTTAAAACTAACATCGGACTGTGGAGTCCTTAAATCCATGGACTATGAGGTCCTTAACCTTGACCGCGACGTCTTTAAACTATGATACCTTGAGAGATCCCTAACCCCGTGAAACACGGAAAAAGGTGATCACACCCGGCACTTGCAGGCCCTCGCCACCTGTAAGGAAGAAAAACTCTCTTATGAGATCCTTGCGACTCTCAAGGGAAAACCCGCTTAAGGATCCTCACGATCTTTAAGAGGAACTCACACCTATGGGATCCTCTCGACCTATAGGGAGAAAGACTCCTTATGAGACCCTCGTAGCTCATAAGAAGCAAAAGCCTTAGGAAGCAGATCTTAACCCTGAGTCCTGAGCCATGGCTGTCCTGCAAGGAGATCAAGATAGAATATCCACAGAATACATGCAGTGAAAAGGAGACACATCGTTGACAAGAAAAATGTATCTTTTATTCATAAACCAAAACGGGTACAAAGTATAATTTATGGAAGGAACAAAAAGAAAATACTCTCATCCATGAGTATGTACAAAAAGGAAGAAAAAGATACAAATGTTTCAGGCCGGCGGGCGATTCAGCAACTTGGTCAGCTCATCCTGCTTTTGCTGAGCCACGGCTTCATGACGCAAGATCTCCAGAAGACGAGCCTCCGCCTGAGCTTGCTGGGCCTGATATGAAGCGAGCCGGGCTTCGAGCTCTTTTTCAGTAGCCTTATGAGCCTCAACCCTCTCGCGAGTAAACGTGACGGCTTTATCAAGAGCCACCACCTCTTTGATGGACTCCTGTAGCACCCGCCACAGTTCATACGCTTTATTGGCCCTGGCTGTGAGATTGGCTTGAAGCTCGCCCAGCGCCTTAGAGGCTAGCTCCCTCTCCGAGAATTTGCGGCCAAGCCTCTTTTCACATGACGTCATGTTTGCCGCACATCGTGCTATCAGACCTCGCAATTCCGCTTTTGCAACCACGGCTTCTGAGGAAAGGCGAGAACATTCAAGAGCATACAAACAAGCCTCCACCTTCCTGCAGAACTCCACCCAGACCCGCACCACCTCCTCGCTATGATAGGTGGCGAGAAAAGGAAGAGAGCCGTTGGCTTCAGCGGCAAATGCTTCGGCCGTGGTCGTACTACCAGCACGGAGTTCCTCGATGAAAGAAGATAGGGAGACAAGGCTCAATTGGGCCAATCGCTCTGAAGCCCGCAAGGCATAGGGGCCGGACGGCATCACAATGCGCGATTCCAGAGCCATGGAAACTGGCAGGGCTGTTCAAGTTTGGCAAATGTTAGTAAAACTCTTAAACGCGGAACGAATGAGATTATAATAAAAATGTCACTCATCGATAGTCATGCAAGTAGGAGCCGAAGGTTCCCCTGGCCCTTCGACGACCTCGACCTCATCGTCGGCTTCCAAAACTATAAGAGACATCAATGTCATTTCGCAAAATAGTAACAATGCGATGGTAAAAAAAAATGGCGAATGACACCAACCTTGCCCAGACGAGAGGACAATGCATTGAGGGGAGATCGCCTGCGGAGCTGCCATCTCCAATAAACGCTGAAATGACTGTCGGGGCGATAGATCCGCGATCGTGGCTGCCAAACCGCGCAATTCTGGGAAAAGATAAAAGGATTCAGACTATGAAAGGGTTACTAAATTAAAACACGGAGGAATACCTTCAACAGTCCTCCCATTTTGAGCCGGGGGGATAGCAGCTTCAACGTTCTCCGTTATGACCTCAGGCTCCAACAAAGGGAGAGTAGTCCCGACTACCTCGCCCCTAGCCTTTGGGCCGCTCGCAGTAGGAGTCATTGGGGCGTAGGCCTCCAAAGGAGCCTCCTCCAAAGGGGCAAGCACGCCTTGGCCAAGAACCGCCGCTGGAAATTCCACCGCGAGAGGAGCAGCCTCGTCAGCCCCCTCCACATCCGGCAAGGCTTCATTGGGAGTTTCGGCGGGCTTTAGCTTTAATAGGCCCGTAGGAAGCTCCCCCAGCGTCGAAGATTCTGCATGATCCAAATAAGAATAATGATGTATATGCACAGGCATAAATAGTCGGAGAGACTACAAAGGAAGCACAACGTACCTATACGCAAAGAAGCCCTCAATATGGCTTCTTCAAGCCGCTGCTCCTTCTCAAGAAGATGGGCTCGCCGGGGTTCGAGCGTAGACTCATGACCGCCAGTCCACAAAGAAAGTGCATCAGCTGCGTCTTCTGAAGCGGCCTGCTTCAGAGCCCTCTCCCCCCATTCCTCCAAAGGGCCGATAAATCGCCGCCGAATCCACGAAGGGTCTTCGTAGAAAATTACAGCGGGGTAAGACTTCTTCGGAACCTTGGCGTTATGAGACGCGTCTTTTGAGCGCCGTATGGCCTCGGCCAACTGTGCAGCCTCCTCGTCAGCTGAACTCGGGAAAAGAAGTCCCGCGTCTGACCCTTGCAGGGCCAATGATTCGTCTTCAAGGATGGGCTCAGACTCCACCACAGAATCAAGCGGGGCAGTAGCCGCTTTCTTCCGCCGCTTAGACCCGGAGCCGGTCGCTGAGGATGACCGCTTCCTCCCTCTCGAAGCCTTAGGGCGGCGCTGGCCCACATCGCCCTCGGAGCCCTCATTCCTGTTACTCTCGCTCGGTGCCACAACCAAGGATGACATCGCCATTGTCGACGCCACAAGGGACGGTACCGCCGCCGGCAGAGGTGCTACTACTGGAGCCCGTCTACCCCGCGATCGGGAACCCAAGGGCATACCAGCTGTTGGAGTAAGGTCCACCCCTGACTCTCCCGGAATGAGGGCGGCGCCAATCTCCCTCAAAGGGAAGTGGACTGGAACCCTCGGTCGTAACTCAGCCCCAGGAGCCAGAGGAGGGGCATCGTGGCCAAGAAGTATCCTCCTTTCCTCGAGAATGATTGGGTTAACCCGATGAAGATACCAACCCGTAAATGCGCCCACGCATCGAGGCATGTACTCAGATTCAGGGACCATGAAATAAGAGCCGGTGTTTAGCCTCATAAAATGATGAGCAGCATCGCGAACAGCATCAAGCGAAGGGATCGGGGCGACCATAAAAGCCTCGAAAGGAACACCCTGGTCGTATCCAAGCTGCCGGGCAAATCGATGCGGGTTGTACCGCATGAAAAGAGCCGCATTGTCCTGGCGAAACGCCAAGTAACCCGGTCTGATTGCATACAAATGCGTGGCCTCCCGGGGCTTCAGAGAAGGTGCGTTGTCTTTCGACTGGTCCCAGAGTTGTTGGACGGGACTCGAAGGAGTAGACAAGACCCGATCAGTAAAAACCAACCCGCCAGCGGTGGCATGGGGAGAAATTAGTACCCGAATGGCCCCGAATTGAGTCGGGTCGGCGGCAGAAGCATCCACTAGCCGCATAAGTCGTGGAAAGGGGTAGGCATCGTAAAATGAGGGCCTCTGATGCATGGCGAACGCCCCCAATACATGCATTTCGATCCAGGACGTGAAATAATGAAGCGAAAAGTTCACCACATCCACGCCAGGCGTCGAGGTATTAGCCGCGGTGCCCAATCCATTATAGAGGTGTGCCAAGGCCGGGATGCCGATGGCCAACCGCGTCCCCTCAGCAATACGTTGAGCCGGGTAAATGACCGAGGCTCTCATGAAGCGGCGATGCATGGGGATAACGAACCAGCTAAGCCAAACACTGATAAACCCCACAAAGAATGTTTCCTCATCCATACCAGGTGCTGCAACGGATTCAAAAGACATCGGCGACACGATGGGAATATAATACTGTGGCAGGTCCGATTCAGCAGTCGGTAGCTTCTTCGGACCAAACCCAAAGGGGTCTCTGATGTTAGCAAATTTCGGAGCAGTCTTCGATATGATATCCTCACGAAGGAAGCAGGAAATGAAGCTTTTAAAAGTAACACCCTGCTCCTCAGATTCAGTGAACAATTGATCAAAGATACCCAGCGCCTTGATCAAACTGGGGCGCTTATGGCGAACAGCATTCTCAGCGGACAGGCCGTCAATCGGCGCAGACTCGGGCTCGAAGACATATTCGTCAGAAGGCAACAACTCCTCGTACAGTGCGCCCCTGATTGGCAATCCCGAGATTTCATAAAATTCTGCGAGAGAGATAGAGACCTCGCGATCTCCCAAAAGAAAAGTATTAGTGGGAAGATTCCACTGGTTCAAAAACGCCTTGACCCACCAGGCATGCGGGGACTTGTAATGGAACAATGACGCATATATGGCCTGATAAAGCCCAACTTTCTGCAACCGCGCCCGATGGGCGGAAAGGATGTAGCGAGCCCAAAGAAGGTAGCCCGTAGGATGCCTGGGAGTGAGCCCTATCTTATAAATTTGCCCCCATGGGTGGGCCTCACCCTGGCAGATACGCCGCCCCAGTATGTCTATGGCCGGAATCGGATGGTTCGGAATACCGGTCGTCGAAGGCTCAAGCCTCCCCGTTGGAGTCCAGTTGGGCATTTCCACAGCAAAAGCTATCCTTGGAGGATCCATCGGTAAAAAGGGGAAAGTAGGCTCCGTTGGCACCGCGCAGAGAAAACTCCGACGACCCTGAATAATCTGACTATACCAAGACCCCCACTGAAGGAGGTTGGTACAGTTCGGGTCATGAGCCCGAATCATCGCCATCGCTTCCTTATCAGACGGTGACTGAGGAAAAGCCGCCTCCGAGCGAGAAAAGGGAAAGCGTGAAGCAGAAGCCATCGCACCTGAAATCCAACAAAAGAAGACCGTTAATAAGAAAGTCAACGATGTTTACTCATGCATGAACATGAAGACTAGTGGGAGAAAGCAACAGCAAAGTTTCCTGGGACCATTGGCTATAAAACACATGGGCCCCACAGAATCCGGATGACGGCTCATTGATAATGAGACCAAACAGTTACAATAAAACAAAAGGGAATATCCTCATTTAATAAAAATGATGGCCATGCACATCACCCTAACAGGATCTGTCTCGGGCTCTACAGTGGATCCAATAAAATCAAAGGAATTGAATTCACACAAAAAGACATCATTACAAAGCCCCCATTGCATTAATTGCAGGAAGAACAACCTTGGGCCAAGAGACCACAGGAAGCCTCTGTGTGAAGAAATCGAGTTCTTCGTTGGAATTAAATTCCTTATTAAGAAAAGAGAATTAAATTCCCAAAAACATTTTTTGATGGAATTAAATTCCATGGGTTTGAACCGCCATCATCATCTCTTCAAAGATCATCTAAACCCTAAGAGATCTACAGTTGAAAGATTAAACAGTTTCATGTTCTTATGGAAAATATGAAGAAAGAAGGGTAAAAACCCTTGTTTTGGATTTAAGATCCAGGAAAATGTGAAGGTCCATCGTTGTCCAAGAACATTACCTGAGGAAAAAGGATTCCTTTTGAGCAGAGTTAAACTCTGAAAATATTTTAAAACAGAGAACTAAGCTCTGGAAGAAGAGAATTAAATTCTCAGAAAAAGTTCTCAGAAGAAGAAGATGGGCAAAAGTGAAGGCTCCTATGAAGAGACAGCAGTATTTATAGAAAAACAATGGAAACGTTTCATCTCCCCAGATCCCTAAAGGAATCCAACGGTCGCGAGAGATGACAGCGTTGCACTCACGTGCTGACACGTGAGAACAACGCTGTGGGGGCATTTGTTTCCTGATTTAAAATCAGGAAAGCTTCTGGGAAAAGCTTCAAAAGAGGCCACGTGCTTACACGTGACAGCAGTCACGTGTTGACACGTGACCTATAAAATACAGAAAAGGCGCACTTTGATTCGCTGATCAAGTCAAGGAAAAAAGCTTCAGAAGAGATCACGTGCTCCCACGTGACCAGGGTCACGTGTCGACACGTGACGTTCAAAGCAGCAAACTCGCTCTCCAATTGAACCAAAGAAAGAAGCGCCAGACAGGGGTCACGTGCTCACACGTGACCAGGCGTCACGTGGTAGCACGTGATGGCTACAACAGCAACCGGAAGATAGCGCAGAAAGGAAGAGGATTCTTCATTCCAAAGAGGGTCACGTGCTCACACGTGACCATGGGTCACGTGGTCACACGTGACCGGCTTTCAAAGCCCACTGTGTTAACAGAATTAAATTCTGAGAGAAATTCGAATCTTTCCAAAGGAAAGTAATTATTTGGGACCGATCAAATTAAAGATTCAGAGATGATTAAATATCATCTATCTATGGAAAATCTCGGGTTTGGAAAGATTTCCCCCTTAAATCTAACCAAAATAACAAAGGAGAATCTCTGGATTCAAGATCCAATGGTGAATAGAATTCACCTGATAATCCAAAGGCCCAAAATGAATAATGGACGCAAATCAAATCTCAATGAAGATTCGTCAAAAAACTGATTGATGCGGCTGCTTCTCCTATAAATAGGAGCCAAGGGACACAAAAAAGAGATATACATAGGCAGAGAAGAAAAGAGAAAAGGAGAAGAGCTTTGATACTTGAAAAAGACTCAGATCTTCTGCAAAAACCCTAGGTAAGAAAGGGAAAGACATTGGAAAGAAAGAGAATTTAATTCTCAACAGAGTTTAACTCTGATATGTAAAAACAAAAGAACATATTTCTTCTCTCTTTGATAGAGGATCTGCAAAACGCACATCTCCCCTTAAGGTTGAGAATTTAATTCTCAATGGGTCGAGATCCTGCCATGCAGATCCAAAACATAGAGAAGGAATGCAAGCTCGAGAATTTAATTCTCACAGAACTATAGGAATTTAATTCCTCCAAAATAAAAGTTAGGGCTGGACCCTATATCATGGGAATTTAATTCCTTCCGAACAAAAGAAGAAACAGGGTTTAACCCTAAGTAAAAAAAAAACAGTTCTGTTGAAACATCAGGAATCCAATCCCCTTAATCATAATTTAACAGAGGATGGAAGTTTAAACTCCTTAAGAAACTTTTATTAGGGTTTAACCCTATTCAGCCCCTCGCATATATGAGGAATTTAATTCCTACAGAAAATTCAGAGTTAAACTCTATTCGAGAAAAAACAAAGTCTTCGAAAGGAAGTAGGAATTTAATTCCTCTGAAAATCTACAGCTCGAGGAATTTAATTCCTGAAAAAGATTAACAAAGACTCCAAACAAAATACATGAAGGCAGGGTCACGTGCCACCACGTGACCCCCTCAAGAGATAAACAGAAAGCCCCTTGAAACAACACCCCACGTGACCCACGTGACCCTTGACAGAGGCTCTGATACATAAGCATATGAATGCCCGTCACGTGATGGCACGTGATGCCCTGAAAGATGTAGCAATGTCAGCAGAACAAACGAAGGGAGGGCGCTCTCACGTGCTGCCACGTGACCCCTCTTGCCTTAGTATTTAACACTAAATTAAAACTCTTAAACCCAGTGTTAAAACACTGTTGGGCCTTAGCATTCAACGCTGATTAAAAAGCTTTATTTGCAGTATTCAACACTGATCTGTTTTAGTGTTTAACACTAATTTGAAAAGCCTTGTCGCTGGTGTTTAACACCAACTATCTCTTAGTGTTAAACACTAACTTGTCAACCTCATTCCCAGTGTTCAACACTGATTGCTCTGTAGTGTTTAACACTAGGTTTTGGCCCAATTGGCTAAAGGGATAGAGGCAAAGCCTCTCCCTCAATGAACCAACAGAAAGTCAATATTCCAGACCTGACTGGACTTAGCCCAAGTTGGCCATAAGTCCTCAATTTGTGATTAACTGGGCTAATGGGCTCATAACATAATTAATTAGTCTTGACCCCAAATTGGGTCAGGGACTATTTAAGCCGTTCCGGTTCTAGGGTACATCTCTTCACTCCTTTGATACTTGGCATTGTAATCTCTCAATGTCTTCAAAGAGGTGACGGGTCCCGATGACCATTCATGATATGGACTGTGGGGTCCTTAAACCCATGCCTAATGCAAAATTCCTGGTTACGTGGAACACGGATAATGTCACTCTTTGACCCCGTGGGAAACGTCCAGAGCGGATCCTGGTCCTCGCAGAGCACGGCAGTGAACCCGTGTGAAGCATCCAGAGCGGAGCCTGGTCCTCGCTAAGCACGGCAGTGAACCCGTGTGAAGCATCCAGAGCACATACCGGACTGTGGAGTCCTTAAACCCACGGACTACGACGTCCTTAACCTTGACCGAGATGTCTTAAAACTAACAACGGACCGCAATGTCCTTAAACTACCCACGGACCGCAATGTCCTTAAACTACCCACGGACCGCAATGTCCTTAAACTACCCACGGACCGCAATGTCCCTAAACTAGAACAATAGAGCCCTTTCCTATGCTCTTTTGTTGGACCTAAACAGTCCCGTTTAAGTTGATCTTAGCCTTGAAGATGGCTAACGCGTCCTTAAACCCTCAAACATACTGGACTACGAATCCCCCAAATTAACTTCGGCTCAAGGGTACATCTCTGAACTCCTCTGACATCTGTCGTTGTAATCCTTCAACGTCGTCAGAGAGGTGATGGGTCCCGACAGCCATACAGACGATGGACCACTATGTCCCCTAAACTGGAACATTAGAGTCCAAACACTCTTCTGTCGGATCTAAACGATCCCGTTAAGTTGATCTTAGTCACAAAGTTAGACTAACGTATCCTTAACAAACGTTTGAGTTGATCTTAGCCTCGAGTAGGGCTGACGTATCCTCAAACCACCCCCTCCCCCCCAAAACCAAATTTAAGATAATGCGGATTTGGGCTAGTCCACGCCCTACGGGCGACGACATAACTCAGTCTCCGTAAACAATCCACGGGCAATAAAACAAACACCCACGACACGAAGTGACCATCTGGAGAAGGAGAAAGTTGTTACCGCAATGCGGTAGCGTAATTAACTGCAGGGGCTTGCGCCTGCAGGGAAGAGCGTCCCCACAATCAAAAACCCCTCAAACGAGGGGGAATCTGACGAAGTCTGCTACATCGGTCGCATCCGTTTAAACCTTCGATATACGGTGCCATAAATCAACTTGGCATCTTCGGAGAGGTGGACGGATAGCACCAACTAGCATCTGCCCCGAACCTAACGCCTCAGACGTCCCGACGTCCCGGCCGCCGTTCGGAGGGGAACAGTTCCTGATGTGGACACATCACCAACAACTAGACAATCAAACATTGACAATATAAATAATTTTGACATAAACAGGCATGAATATCTATAATATTACATTCAAAATGGATATGCGTGCAATATACCTGGAGGTGTGGCAAAATCCATATGGAAGGAGGCATCCGAAGGGGTCTTCGATCTGGGTGCAAGACCGGCCCTCTGAAGCTCCCTACGCAGCTCTCCGGGCGGCAGAACCGCTCTGCCTCTGCCTCTGCCGCGGCTGGTGCTCCTGCCGCCCCTCGCTGCTCCCGACATCGTCATCAAATCTAGATAAACGGTTCGTGGACGCATTAGACAATCATTAAAAGTATTGACTATATATGTATATATCGTAAAATGTGAAGTAATAATATAACATTACTGATAACCTTTTTCGTTTCGTGGGCGCATTATACATATCTACTTGGATTTCATCGTCGATGTCATTTCTAACCCACGTAACTTCATGATCGGCCGAAGACAACCCGTCTTTCGAAACAGATGGTCGGAGCACTCTAAGCTTTCTCTCTTCTTCATCCTCATCGCTGTCCTTGAATTCTGGGACATCGTAGACATCTCTCGGTTTCCATCGGCATACAACACTCCATCCCGAATGCTTCAAACACTGTGAGTAGTATACTTGGAACGCTTGGTTCGAAAAGATAAACGGATCTTCCTGACCGTAAAATCGAAGTTTTTTCACACTGGTCAATCCATATTCATCTTTCCAAGTCCTAAGATTGCTTCTCCACTTATCCGTATCGGTTCGCGTATCGTACCAAGTACACTGGAATATATAAAAGGGTTATGATCGTCCGGGATAGTGGATGCCGAGTATACAATTTAAGTACCCATAATAAATCACACCGTCCGATCCTACCATCGCAATCTCACTATTTTGAATGGTTCTAGATGTTTCTATATCCTTAACTTCGAATTTGTATCTAAGGACACCAAATCCTTTGTAATATGCAACCTCCATACTAGGAAAATATGTTGAATAAATAAATACGGGCATACAGCACAACAATAAATTTATAAATTGCGCGAAACGAAAAATTACACGTACCTCTCGACGGGATACATCCATCGATATTATACCGGTCCGGCTAACTTAGCCTCAGTTGCTAGATGAACCGTCAAGTGTATTATGATATCGAAGAATGACGGTGGGAAAATACGCTCAAACTTGCAAAATATCAACGCAATAGAATTTTCTAGTTTATCCAGCGTCACAACCTCCAGTGTTTTAACACACAACTCTCTGAAAAAACAACATAGGTCGTTGATTACTAGACCAACCGATTCGGGGAAAGAAGTCCTGAGGGCTAATGGAAGAAGGTGCTCCACGATAACATGGTGATCATGACTTTTCAGCCCATCGATCTTGCCTTTCACAATTTTTATTTTCTTGCTGAATGATCCTAAGAAACCTGTGGGAACTTTCAAATTATGCAACACCTGCAGGAATCTTTTCTTCTCCGGTTGTGACATATGATAAGCGGTATTAGGAAGTACAAACTTGCCCGGTTTACCCGCTACCGGTCTAGGGTGCAATTCACTTCTTATTCCACACTCCTGTAGATCCATCCGAGCATTCAGGTTGTCTTTCGATTTCCCGTCTTTACAAAGAAGCAAGTTGAGTATGTGCTCTGATACTCCCTTCTTTATATGCATGACGTCCAGACAATGACGCACTAAATTTGTTGACCAGTACGGAAGCTCAAAGAAAATGCTTAACTTGTTCCAAAATGGTGGTTTGACCTGTTTCGTCGGATCCATCCCGAAGGTCACATTATTGTAACCATCCCATTGAGCAGTCACGTCCTCTCCGGACAATGGGGATGGAGGTCCAAGAAGCTTCTGATGACCATCAAAGTGAGCCGTGTCTAACCTATAAGGGTGGTCTGTAGGCAGGAAACGTCGATGACCGCAATAACAAACCTTCCTGCTAAAATTCAAGAATTTCGATGTTGTGTGTTCATGGCAATGAGGACATGCTTTGTGACCATGTACGGACCAACCTGATAGCATTCCATACGCAGGAAAGTCATTAATTGTCCACATTAAAGCCACACGCAGTATGAAGGTTGTATTTGTGTTTGCATCGTATGTCTCTACACCATCAATGAACAAAGATTTCAACTCCTCGATCAGAGGTCGGAGATAGACGTCGATATTGTTCCCCGGTGAGTTTGGTCTGTCGATAAGAAGATGTATCATAAAGTATAATTGGTCCATAACCAACCAAGACGACAGATTATAAATTATTATTACAACGGGCCATGTGCTGTGACTTCCAGCCATATAGTTGAATGGGTAGAAGCCATCAATAGCCAGTCCGAGTCGGACATTGTGAGGATCGCTACTGAATATTGCGTGCCTCCTATCGAAATCCTTCCATTCCGGTGAATCTCTTGGATGGCTCATTTTTTCATCTTCACTTGGAGGAGCACGGTGATGCCAAATCATTGCCTCAGCTGTTTTCTTACACCTGAATAGCCTCTGTAGCCTCTGTGTTATGGGAAAGTATCGTGCTATCTTGACAGCTATATCAGGCTTCTTATTAGAATCTTTCGGCTTATACCTGGCCTCTCCGCATGTTGGACACTCTTTCAAATCTAAATTCTCTTTCCGGTACAACACGCAATTTTTAAGACATGCTTGAATCTTTTCACACTTTAGACCCAAATCAGACATCATCTTCTGGGCTCCGTACCAGCTGTCAGGCACGTTATTTCCCGGAGGCATAGAATCTTTCAAGAACGAAAGAAGTATTGTGAATGATTTGTTGCTCCATCTATTTAGGCACTTAATCTGGAAAAGTTGGACGAACCATGAGAGGGTGGAATACTTCGCATTCTCATAAATTGGTTTTCTAGCATGATTCATGAAATTTTCATATTATCCGCACGCGGACCTTGACCGGAAGGAATGTCATCTTCGATACGAATAGATTCACCTAGGGCAGCCTCTACCATATCCTCCATTTCTTCTGATGGAAATAAATTACCGTTTTCTCCTTCTGCCGCATTACTGAATTCTCCTTCTTCTCCTGCCGCATTATCGTGTTCTCCTTCTTCTTCTGCCGCATTACTGCATTCTTCTCCTTCCCCGTGATATTTTCAAATTGTATAAAGTCTAGTAAACCCATATTTTACAATATGAGGCTCTGCCAATTCTACCTTCTGCCAGTACTTATTGCCACATCTATCGCACGGACAGAGAATCTTCTCTATTATGATCTTATTATGTGCGCATGCAAATTCAATGAAAGCAGCAACTCCTGTGACAAACTTAGGTTGCATACGTTGTTGCCAATTCACATACATCCAGTCCTTAACTCTGACGTACTCATGGGCCATGTTAGACTGTATAACATATAAATTGTAGGTTATGGTGACTATATTGAGAAATATAAGAACGGGATAGTTACTGACAAAGGAGAAAATCCGTGTATATGTTTTGTGTGTGCGTTTGTCGTTGAAAAGAATAAATTATCGAATGTATGTTAACCGATAGACGGGGACTAAGTGGCGTTTTTAGTTTCATATATGAGTATCGATGAGAATATGAAGGTTTCATATTATCATCGAGTATCATATATTGGTTTTAACTTGAACATCTCGAATCACTCTCTAATTATGCGTTTTTTGTATATTCTTGTTGTATGTGTGTGTTTCGGCTGTCGGGGGTAAGGCTTCTATCCCATTAAGAATGTATAGAGCGAACACCCATCACTTGTGCTTTCAACAGTTTCGAGTAAATTTCGGCAGCACCTCCCCGCTATTCTCCGAGTACACTGTAATAGAATAGATAATCATTTCAAAGCTGTGAAACAACGTTGAAATGAACATCTAATTTATCTTTGTACAAGGAGAACCAGCGGAAAGGTACCGACGAAATATCTCGAAACGGATGAAAACACAAGTGAATGAAGGTGTTTGCTTTATACATTCCTAACTTGTCCACACGGGACAAATCTATCGGTTACCATACGATTGAATTTTCTCGTCGCATAGACTATACAACAGTTGTTAGTATCGAGCTATACCGTCCGATATTTAACAACCTTCGTATAGTTCTATATCACGACGAATATCGCACGTATGTTAACCGATAGACGGGGACTAAGTGGCGCTTTTAGTTTCATATATGAGTATCGATGAGAATATGAAGCTTTCATATTATTATCGAGTATCATATATTGGTTTTAACTTGACCATTTAACATGAATAGTTTTTACGTTTACGTTTTGTTATTATGGGTTCGAAATTTCAAGTTTAGGGTAAATTTTTCTTGCGTTTACGGTAAAGTTGTACGTTTACGTTATCATCGAGTATCCTACTGCAATGAACTATTACATCCTACTAAATAAACTAGTGCACCATAAACCAAAATAACCCAAATTAACCTAATTAACCACAATTAATCATAATCGTTATCCTAACATAAATTATCTCTAATTAACCCAAACTTAACCCAATTTACCCAAATTAATCTAATTAACCCTAATCAACCCAAACTTAACCAAATTAAACCTAATCAACACCATAACCCTTTCAAATTATCACTAATTAACCCAAATTAATCCTACCCTTTAATTAACCCAAATTAGCCCTAGCCTCTAACACTAAACCCAAATTAATCCTAGCCTTTAATTAGAGTTATTTTCCAGAAAAAAAAACCCTAACCCCAACCCTAACCCTAACCCCAATTCCGAACCCTAACCCTAACCCCAACCCCAACCCCAACCGCAACAGAACCCTAACCCCAACCCCAACCGACCCCTAATCCTAACCCTAAACTTAACCCTAACTGAAACTGACCCGATGCCTAACCCTAACCGTCACCCGTATCCGAACCCTGCCCTGAACCTAACATCATCAAAAGAGGGAAATAAAAACATTAAATTAGAAGTAGAAATTGGAGATTTACTAACCTTTTTCACGGTGGAAGAGACGACGGAGGAGGCGACGAGGAAGTCGACGAGGCTCGGGATCGAGGCGCTGGAGGAAGTCGACGAGGATGTTATGAGGAGACGACGGAGGAGGCGACAAGGAAGTCACGAGGCGCGGGAGGAAATCGATCGCGAGGCGCGGAAAGATGATAAAGATTTTTGGGAACGGAGGGATTTTCTGTGCCATTTTTTTATTATTAATTAACCCATATACATGCCCATACGGACTAATCCGTAGGTCTTTTGTTTGCGGCTCCGTAGGGCCAAACATCAAATTACGATTAAATATTTTTAAATTAAAACGTAGAGAACCGTAGGACCAAGTATATGGACCTACGGTTCTATCCGTAGGGGCAATAAATAGTTGCCCCTACGGATTCCTTTATCCGTAGGGGCAACCCCATATTGTAGTAGTGTGACTAACAATAACCATAAGTATATTCAGAGTTAACAGTCTTGAAAGTTGTTTGCCAATTTCATAAGAGTCAAACTTTGGAGTCCAATAACAGAAGATAATGACGACTCTAATGATAATATGTGGATCTGATGACGACGCAAGTAAAGATGAAGATGAAGATTAGTACCATGGTTATGATGTTTCAATAATGATGTCCAATTCAAATAATATTAATTTAGGTGTTTCAATATGCTATTGTCTAATTATATGAGAAGTTGCACTTTTCGCATGTTAAAGTTTGGCCGAGAAGTTTTTATCTATAGCGTAAGATCAATTTATAATATACTACTTCATGTACAAGCCTAATCACTTAAGTTGTATGTCATATAACTCGTTAATAATTCTCTATCAGAAGATAACAAAAATAGAACAATTACTTAACGATCTATTAGACACAAAATTCAGGTGCGTACGTAGTTTTTGAAAGTAGGATAGTGTAATTTATTGTTCTGTTTTTTAGTTTATCAATTGTATAATTTCAAATAAAAGATGTATATTCTAAAGGGTTTTATTTTATTTCTTATCAGAAAATTATTATATGTAATATCCAGCATTAATTGGCTATAGAAATACTGTAATTATTCCATGTCCGTTTTATTTCCTAGAGCTAGAAATGGATATAAAGATCTAGTTCGGTTGCAAGTCTTTGCTCAAATTACAGGAATCTCTAATATTATTATATAACCAATGTGATAATAATATATGTCCTGCATGTACAATATATCATATATTATTAAATTCGATAATAACTATCAAATATTATTTTAATTAATACAATTATAAGAAAAATTAAAAATTATGAATTTTCAATCGATAAGGAAATGTTCATCTATAATTGATAGTTTTTTATCATATTATGATCATCCATATTTCATTCTCTTAATTTATAATATTTCAAATTAAGATACAATAATTTATGGGTTACATATGAAGTTATCATATAAAAAAATATCTTTAATTTTAATGATTTCATTAATAAATACAGTCAACTTTATCTTTGATATGGTTCTATTTATATATATGGAAGGTGAATTTAGTTAATATATATAGCTTTTAAGTTTAATAATGAACATATATAATTGTAAGTTACTTTTAAATATTAGTAAATTAAAATTAAAATTTATGGTTCTTATATATTTAGTTCTCTACTAGATTTTTATTTGATTGTTTGTATGTTAGTGTTTGGAATGAAGAAGCTAAAACTCTCTTAAAATTAAGTCAAGAGTGATCAATATTAATTATAAGTTCATCCAGAATGGAGGATTTGTTGTCTATAGTCTTAAAATGGTCGTCCGTTCATAAAATCCCAACTTCTGAATCCAACCACAAAAGATAATGATAACTCCTTGGATTTAAATGGATCCATCAATAGAAACTGTACGCATTAGAAACCGTTTATTAGGGACCGTGTAAATATATACGGTCCATAATAAATTATTAGCGATTGTATATATTATACGGTCTCTAATGAACGGTCGGCAATGTATTGGCGACCGATCTAAACGGTCGCTAATAGGTCGATCGGATAAGAGCCGTGAAAACCCTTCTTCCTTCTTATGCCCCAATTTCATTCCGCAAGAGGTAATTCCCCATCCCTTTTTCCTAAAAATTTTCGAAAAAATTATCAAATTTAACCCAATTTTTTTCGTAGGTATTATTGTTGCAGTTGGTGGTGTAGAAGTTTGCAATCACTTTTTTCTTTTTCAAATTCAGGCCAAGCTCAGTGTTTTCTTCTCCTAGACCTAATTTTTTCAATTAGATTATTAAATTTTAAAATTAAGTGATTATAATCTGTGATTTGTGTTGGTTTTGATATATTAAATATGGATAATGAGGAATTGAATCTGTTGTATAATTATAGGTTTGAAATTTATTATGATTTTAGGGGTTGATGGGTTTTAACATTAAAATATAATTGAAGAAAATTATTTTAGATGAATTTTAGAATTGAAAATAGATGAAAAATTGAAATATAAATTTGGTAATTTGAGGTTAGAGTTGAAGATATAAGGATTAAAGGTAATCGATAAATTTACTTGTTAGATTAATTTAGGATAAGATAGATTATATGATTATGTTAGATGAATTTAGGATAAAATGTATTATACTTAATTAATTAGGGTGTGTGAGCGAGTGTACACACGCGCATGTGTGTTTTTGAGTATGTGTAAGTGTGTTCGTGCGTAAATGTGAGCGAGTGTGTGAGTGTGTGAGCTGAGTGTATGTATAAGTATTTGAGTGCGCGCGTGTATGTGTGAGTGTATGAGATTGTATATGTGTGCGCGTGCGCGCCCGCATATGAAATATTTCAAAAATATATTCATCCTAAATTCTAACTTGTATTTTGTAAATTTAATGATTCAATATCCTTTATTTTTATAAAATTTAATAATTCGATATCTTATTGCTTAGATTTTTTAATTGTAGCATAATTTATAAACCAAATCAAAATAAAAATCAAATCCTTTAATACCAATTAAACTATACTAGATGCATAAATCAAAAATAAAATCAAACCGATTAGGAAAAATTAACACTAATTAACCTATAATATTAATTACACTAATTAAGAAATCTTAATTAAGACCAGATAATAGTGAACCGAGACCCTGATTAGAAAACGATTAAATAGAAAGTTAAAATATACCCTAAAATTTTGATTAGAAACTTAATTAGGATTTTATTTTTTCATTTAATTAGTAAGCTTAAGATCGAAAGGTCTTAAACTTATTTAGGATCGACTTATAGTTTCCCGTCTGACAATTGGTGTATGTCAAATTTATTTCCCGTCGAATTGATAGGATCATATTATATGTTTGTGAGAGTTGAGCGTCATGTTTAATTTTTTCAAATATATATGTAGTATTTGACGAGGAGATTTGACATACAGTAATTGTCGGATTTGTCCAGTTTGGACATGTTACGAATGTAATAAGACTCAAATCTCACATCCTCCTGTATTTTCGTCCATTTCAAGAAGTTTCGACAGTGTTTTCCACTTGTTCCCCATGCACAGATTTATGTACGAACACAAGAAATAGAAAGAAAGTGCTGCCGAAATTTTCTCGAAATGGACGAAAAACATGAGGAAGTAAGATGCAAGTGTTACATTCGTAATGGGAATTAGGACATTTATCCCTGACAGCTATGAAGCTAATTATTCGTCCCGACCTTTTCCTCTGAGTACTTACTCCAATCTTAAATGACTTCAGATGTTTTGATACGTCCACATCATGAAATTTAATTTAAGCCTTGAAAAATTATTTAATAATGAGCTTGTAATAAACTCATAAGATATGTTAAACTCGTATTATTATCCGTGTGATAACAGATGAGAATTCTTCCGGATAAATCGTTTATGCACATGGGGAAAAAGATAGGTATAGTTTAAGAGACACCCGATTTAAAGATGGGATTAAAGACTTTTTAAATTATGCAGAGATGAATCCAAAGAGTAGCCGAGACAGAGTTTTGTTCTGTCCATTTAAAAAATGTAAGAATGGAGTCCGTTTTCGACGTGAAATGATAGAAGAATATGTATTTGTAGAGAGTTTTGAACCGAACTACATATATTAGAATTACCATGGCGAGAGAATACATGACGAGAAAACGATGATGGATAATGAGACCGCAGTTTCGCAAGCTGAATTGCCGACGGGTGACAGGATAGATGACACGCATGAGATATTGGAAGATTTATTTACTGGAGAGAAAATAAATGATATTGAACCGTCTGAAGGCACCAGTGAAGTAGAGAAATTGCAGAAACTTCTGGAGAAAAACGAACAAGATCTGTACGAAGGCTATACAGAATTTAGTAGGTTGTCATTTATAATAAAGCCCCTCCATCTGAAGATGATCAGTAGGATGGCTAACGAGCACTTTGACGTGCTTCCTGATTTTCTACGCAAGGTAATTCTGAAAGAAAGGAAAGTATTCTAGAGAATTATTATCAGGCAAAAAAAAATGTTAAGGCACTTAGTTTCTCATATAAGAAGATCGATGCATGTCCCAATGACTGTGTGCTGTATCACAAGAATTATGCGTCTCTCGATGAGTGTCCCACTTGCAACTTGTCTAGGTGGAAAAATGTTAAGCAAAATTCAATCGCACAAATGTCCGATGTCAGCAAAAAGAGCAAGAAAATTTCAGCCAAAGTCCTGTGTTATTTCTCTCTGGTTAAGAGGTTGCAAAATTTATATATTTCAAAGGACATGGCGAAGAGCATGTGATGGCATTCCGATCGTCGGATCAAAGACGAGAAGCCGAGATATCCGGCTGATGCAGAAGCATGGAAGAAATTAGATAGTATTGCTCATTTTGGGGATGAGCCGAGAAATGCATGTCTAGATTTGGCAACCAACGGTTTTATGCCTTACGAACCCATGAGCTCTAATTGGTCCACATGGCCGTTATTGTTTATGCCTTACAATCTGCCTCCCTAAATGTGTATGAAACAGCCGTATATGATTCTTTTCTTATTAATTCCAGAAAAATATTCACCTGGCAAGAACATTGATGTCTATATGGAATCTTTAATTGAAGAGCTGATAGAACTCTGGGAACATGGAGTAGAGACATATGATGCGTACACCGAGGAGAAGTTCAGAATGCGAGCGGCTGTTATTTGAACAATCAACGATTTTCCAGCATACGACATGTTATCTGGATAGTCTACCTACACGAAGTATGCATGTCCATCACGTGGTCTTGATTACAGTGCCATACAGCTTAAGACACGTGGAAAGTTTTGTTACTGGTTTCATCGTAGGTGGCTATCGGCGAATCATCCCTATAGAAACATGGAAAATAAGTTTGATGGAATATTGGAAAAAGGTGAAGCATCAAAACAATTGTCAGATATAGAAATTTTTGACCAGATTTTATCGTGTCAATTCCAGCAAGATTCTAATCGTTTCAACTCAGATGGTTTTTTCAATAAACAAAAAGATGGAAGCGATCTAAAGATAACGGATTGTTGAGTGTGTGGAAGAAAAAAAGTATATTATGGAATCTTTCTTACTGGAAATATCTGTTGATTCGACGCAATATTGATGTCATGCATGTAGAGAAAAATGTGTTTGATAATATTGCTGGCACATTATTACATGACGATTCTAAGTCCAAGGGTAAGTTGAGTACTCGCGAGTGCTTGAAGGAGCTTGGAATCTGACAGGAATTGTATCCGGTACTTCGTGATGACGGCGTCTATGAATTATCAGTTTTGAGCTATACAATGTCAAAATTGGTTATGAAAAGATTTTGTGAGGCGCTAAAAAGCGTCAAACCCCGAGATGGCTACTTTTCTAACATAGCAAAGAATGTGCAGCTCGAGCCACCAAAACTCTTGAATCTTAAAACTCACGATTATCATATCCTTCTGCATCAATTGCTTCCAGTGGCTCTTCGACATAATTTGCCATCTAATATCACCAAGACTTTGATAGAGTATTGAGAATTTTTCAACAAACTTTTTTCTAAAATGATAGATGTAGCCTAATCCGAGACGTTGCTAAATAGTATTGTTGAAATCCTCTGTAAGTTGAAGATGATATTTTCACCATCTTTCTACATCTCCATGTTTTATTTTTCTGTGCAACTAGCTACAGAGGCAATGATTGTCGGACCAGTCTCATATAGATGGATGTATCCAGTAGAAAGATAATATATTTTTAAATTCAATTGTGTTATTTAATTCATTATAATATTCATATTTGTCTAAAATATTCATTAACGTTTTAGATACTTGTGATTCTTGAAACGGTAAGTGTGCAATCGAGCTCGACCGGAAGGGTCAATAGCCGAGAGTTATTGCGCCAACAAATGTCTCAACTTCACTTCTCGTTACTTGTGTGAAGGTACTTGCGTGGAGTTGAAAAAAGTATAAACCATCCTCTTCGAATTAACGATGACTAGCTATCCCATCCATAAGGGGAGGATCAATCCTACCGGAAGGAGTGGCTCGATCAAGCGCATTTGTGTATCCTTAATAACCTTGAAATTACTGCCGATCACAGAAAATATATAAATTAAAACTTCTAATCGCGTCAATATTTTGAGTGTATATCTAGATATGCCTAAAAAAATTAATATTGTTTTTCTTTTAGGAGACATATTGTAGAACTTACGAATGCGATTTCCAGAAAGGACGCTAATTGGAAGATTAATCAAGAACATAAGAAACACTTTTCACGGTGGTTCCATAAACACGTACGTATGTCTTGTATATTTCACGTTTCACATGCATATATCATATATAGCTTATACATTTTACGTATAAATGCATTGTAGATTAAAGATGACATAGCAAAAGGGATGCAATTCTCAAATGTAATCGTCCAACTATCTAAAGGTTCTGGTGCATAAGTGAATCGATACGATTTTTATTGCATTGATAACCTAAAATTTCTTACAACCGAGAAATTGACTATCCAAAATAATAGGATTTATTGTCCGTTTGAATAAACGTGCTTCTCAAGTTCCTGTGATCAAAAACTGCAGGGAGGAAAAAAAATACTACGGTCAGCTGGAGGACATAATAGAGCTATTTTACGGAAGTAATGAGCAAGAAATATTTGTTATGTTCAAAATTCGTTGGTGCATTTGCATCCAAATAACGTGTACGGTTTTTAGCTTGTCAATCTCAATAAAGAAATTTATTGAGATGATAAGTTCATGTTAGCTTTACAAGCTAAGCAGTCTTTCTATGTCAAAAATACTAATCATGAAAAAGCTTGGATTGTATTGCTGGCACCTCCTAAATCCTTATTCGATAGTTTTACTGACGAGGTTGACTTCAATGAAGTAGATCCGGTTGACATATGAAAAACTTTGCGGTTGTAATATATATATATATATATATATATAATATAAACTTTGCATTGTAAACACTTGTAATCAATTGATATATATTATAAACTTTGCAGTTGTAAAAACTTCTAATCACTTGCATGTAAATGATATATGAAAAACTCTGCAGTTCTAATCACTTGTAATATATTAATTTATTAGTTTAATGATTTATGCGTATTATATATTTTGTATCGTCATTACTCTTGCATGAAACAGATGGGCCGAAAAGGCATATTCGGATAATTTTCCAAAGCATTTTCTTAAAAGAAAAGAGATTGAGATATTTCCTACCCGACACAACCTCTCCCTGAGAGTAGAGCTATATATTATGAGTTTTAAATAATCGTGTTCAAATTATTTTATTTAAATAACTATTGCATTGATTATAATAAATTAAAATGTGTAGGTACATCTGATCAGAAGGTGTAGGTCCATCAGTGCAGTATGATCCGTATGCACACCTAGACGAGCATTACACGGACTTGAGTAAAGAACCTGGGGTGTTCTCGGATTCCGTCACCGATGGGTGGATCATGCATTGCCTCTACTTCATGATTTACAAAATGAAAAACCGTATCAAGATAGGGACAATGCGAAGGCACTGGCGAGGTGGGCTGATGTTCGACCTCAAATCGATATGATGATAGGGAAAGCATACACGAGTATTGATGAGGCACGGGCTGCAAGGGATATTCTGGCCCAGTTTGAACACCACGAAAGATGTGTTGCAAATGAAATTATGAAATACGATATGCATGGAAAAAGGGCAATTCTGCAATGGGCAGGTGGAAAGCCTATAGGTCCGGGTATGTGGGCTACGTATTTCCATGGTTATATCGGTATTCTCGTCCGCAACACCGACTTCTGGAATGTGGGCTTCACGTTTGCATACAACCCCTAAGAAGTATACATATAGACTTGGTGCTCACTCTTGATAATATATAACTCAATCATATTTCAACATCATATACATACCAGTTATATGTTATAAATTTATTAAACAATATATTTATTAATCTTTATTACAGAAACATTTCTTCTTAGAAGACGACATAGATGGACATTGGACGCATGTCTAGTATGAGATGTCACAAATATTCAAGAGATGGCATCAAACATTGAAGAAAAAATTCAAACAGTTGGAGAAATTTACAGATGATTGGGAACGTTTTGCCGCTCTTCCCTCCATCATTCCTAGAGATCAGTTTGTGTTTCTCCTATTGTATTGGGATACACCCGAGGCAAAGGTAATTAAAATATATTTAAATGATTTGAATACCGAATTTAGAATAAATTATACTGAGAGATATTATCTTCTGAATAAGCAGAAAGTATCAGAAAGAAATAAGCAGAATCGAGGAAAAACCACAAATGACTATTATAGTGGATCGGTTCAGTATAGGGCTATTTTAGTTAGCTTATCTTTAATTACATAAATGTTCGATTTTTCAATTTCATCGTTACATATCTTCACGTATAAATAAATCAAATATCCGTTACATGAGAAAGATAGGAAAAAGCCGAGCCTCCTTGAGACTTAGGAGACATTACACATGAGAGAGGGCATGCCAGAAGAAAGAATAGATATAGCCACTTGTAGAGTGTTTTCCGTCATCTTATTAAGATTGGAATATGCATCGTTTGTCAGGCGTATTACAGATTTTCTCTGCCTGGGGTAGGCCGGGGTTTATTGATTGTGGGGATCCGAATCTTCGGCAGCCGCGAACTAAGCTGCCGTTTATTACCCCTCGCTCATGGAGCGAGCGAATCTCTGATTGACGGGTAAAACCGGTCATCCGAACTCAATGTGCAGTGTGTGTATATTGTGTTTTAAGGTGTTTTGGACGTATCGGGGGCCTCGCAGAGTTTACGGGGGTCCCGCTATCCGGATAGCTGGTTGGAGGTCAAGGGGTTAGCAGCTCCTTTGCGGGATGCGGGGCAACGCCCTGTTAGAAATTTTTTATAACGGGGGAAATATTTTTAGTGTGGAACGTTTAAAAAAAGGAGGGGTGAGGAGCATCCTAAGGACGGATGAGATGACATGTGGCCGCTGGCGCCAGCGGGTCACGTGCGTGGCGCGTGGTCACCAGCGGGCCACATGTGGTCACACACCCTGCACGCGGGTACTGAGGGTCAGCGGTTCACGCGCCCGGCACGTGGGCACTGGGCACCAGCAATTTACGTGCATAAGACGTGGGCCCTGGGCTCCAACGGGTCACGTGCCTTGCATGTGGGCGCCAGCGAAAAAAATGGCTTAGCTCCTGAACTGGAAGTTGAACTCCCGAAGGACTTTTGCAGTTAAACTTCTAAAAAGGGTCTTTATGTGGAGTTAAACTCCTAAAAGATCTGGATTTTTGGGGTTCAACTCTTTTGAGAATTTGGATTTTGGAGTTGAGCTCCTCAAAAATCTGTTTGGAGTTAAACTCTTACAGAAAAGATTTTTGTTCGGAGCTACACTCCCAGGAGTTTTTCAGAGATGATGAAAGGGGACCCCTTTCTTCTCTCTCGAGCCCTCGATCTTCTCTTGAGCCTTGGATCTTGCTAAAGTGAGATTTTTGGAGATGGGTCTCCTTCTTCCTCCTCTCTGTTGGTTGGATTTTGGAGAAAAAGAGTGGTGAGATTTAAAAATCTCTCATTTTAGAGATTTGAGCTCCCCTTTGAGAGTTTTATGGTAAAAAACTATGCCTTTTTGGGAAAAGAAGAATTAAACTCTTGATTTAATTAAAAAAAAGATGGTTTAGAACCTTAAGGAAGGAGAACGAGACACAGAACCATAATATTTTTTTTGGGAATGAATTAATTTTTTTATTTCATTATAATGTTGCCTTATATACGCTTACAAGTTTACACATAGCCCTTTAGGCGTTACAAAATGGCATTTTGCCCATCCCATGTCTCATGTGTTTATTTATTTTTGCACATGAGCCATGTGCTTTACAAAAATTTGGTTTTTTGCCCATTTATTTTATATTCATGCATGAAAATTGTTGGATATGTATGCCCTAGAGGCCATTATTATATATTTATATATTTGGATGCTTGGACATATATATGTACAGGACAGTCTTGCTCGATATGATAGTATGCTATCTGGTTTGTCTTTATCTTAACATGTGTATGTTTTACTTGCTATTACATATTTGAAATTGCATGTTGATAAAGCCCGTGGGATCAATGCTAGACTACCTGCGTTGTGATGGCGATCATACTTGTGAGAGCTGGGTAGTCGGTACGCATATCCTTAAATGGTCCCTAGTCATGGGAGTATCGAGACTGGGCATTGATATTCCAGAGTAGACTAGTGTATACGTTTCTAGACCCCGACGAGGGGCGATGATTTGGTCCCGAAACCATTGGTCTTTCGCATTTAAGATCGTATACATGTGCTCACTGGGGGTGAGTACACCGGACGGACTCGCCGAGAACTTTCAGATGGTACTATACCTATCGTCAGATGGAAGTTCTCAGGTGACATGAGTACAGGTTAGTCTTCAGACCTGAGATCGGCATTTGTCTCGTGTGAGTTCCCATTGTGCTTTGATCACTACACCACCACGGCTCTACTGAGTCGTGCAAACAGGTTTTGGTTGGGTACAGTCCCGAGCCACATGGAGGCAGTGAGCGATTGTCGGGGATTCGTCTCTTCCGGTATAGGGAGTCGATATCGCATTGTGTTCGATTAGTCAGGACCATAAGAGCTTGGCCAAGGCAGTTGGGATTTACTGATAGGCTGATCAGTAGTTTCCCGGATTGGTCCTGAGCCACATCAGCACGAATTACCAGGTTATCAGGGTCTAACGTTTACCACCCCTAGACTCGGTATGCGATACTCTCAGACGAAGAGACCGGACTGTACGGAGATTGTCACAGATAGTCTCAGTAGGGATCCAGATGAGTTTGCTCGTCGGCCTTCCTTTTCGACAGGTACCCAGGTAGCCGTTACGTACAGCTAGTGCCGCTGACGTGCTTGTGGTTATGGATTTATCCAGTAACTCACTGCCGACGTACTGTCGGGTCTTTAGAGTCCTACACAGAGGGTTTCCCTGGTTCAGGCGAAATGATGTAGTAGCCGTATTGGATACGTGCAGGGTCTCGATAGATTGATGTACTTTGTACTCGGACTTTCAATCGGACAGTTGGTAATACTAGCCGGCTCGGGTTTGAGCCGGATTATTAAATCAGGTATTGATTTAATAGTTTACATATATGTATTTCGATATGTATATTCTAGTATTACGTTCTTTGTGTTATTCTATCTCTTTGGGCATTCGTGTTTTTATCCGACTGCAGGTATGTATATACAGCAGACTGCAATCCATATTTTATTACAGATTACCTTCTAGAAGGTGAATACCTCATCATGGACTTTTCCATTTATTGATAAATGGAAATGAGGTGGAAATTAAGGAGAGGGAGGCATGGTGAGTGGCATGGCTTCAATAGTTCAGAAATGAATTCTTTATTCATTTGTGGTTACTATTGAAGTATGGCTACACTTGTTTATTCATGAGAATTCATACACAAAACCTTGGTGTTGATTTTATCTCTCATGCATGCTTCATTATTTTTGAGCTCCCATTTTTGCTTCACCCTCCTCCCTCCTCCCTCCTCTTGAGTTTCCTCCACCTTCATCATCTTCCTCTTCACTACCGTTCTCATGAGTTGAGAAACAAGCGAAGAGGTAAGAAAGAGATAGCATAACACTTAGATCATCACACTACATTCTAGACTACTTGGTTTAGCAACCCAAGCTCTCTAGTTGTTCCACTTGACATCTAGTGTGGAGCTAAAGCCATGGATCATATCTCTCGGGTGGATCATCTACGACAAAGGAGGACCGGAGAGCAAGATTGTTCGCGGAACCAAAGGAGCCAACAAAGAAGATCAAACATGTTCAAGATGGCCACTTGAAGCTAACGAAGAGGAAAGAAGACTAAAGGACTTGGATCGTTTGGTGGGACTTCTTTCATAATAGATAGCACTAATTCTTTTACTAGATAGGTTTATGGAAAGATCCGGGTTAAGAGTTATTCTAGTGCCATGTTCTAATTGTTAAAAAAAAATTTGTTCCGCATTTGGCCACGGTACTTGGCCGGGGCACTAGCGTAACCTTTCATAGTATCAGAGCCAGCCCATAAACCCTACACTACCAAGTTTAAACAATGTTAAAACAACGAAACCGAAACAACTCCATAACATTGAAACCAAACTTCCAGTTTCTGTCGATTTTTCAGAGTAGAGAGATGAACACTGACCAAAAACGACGCGATTCGCACCACTTTTGACCGGCCAAAACAACGATAAAATCGGCCTCACCGGTTTTCTGGAAGGGAATTGGATCGAGCTTTGGCCAGTGTTCTTGTCTCTTGAAGTTTTTAGTTTCAGGTGTTGTTTATTTTTTCCCAGGCTGGATATACTGTTGTCTTTATGTTTGGGACAATTCGGAGTGTTTCGAAGTCGTTATATTTGACACTGTTTAATTGTTATCAGTACTTAGATTAGCATCTGCGACCGTGAATATCATTTGATCGGTAAACTCGTCTATCTGCTATATGTCCTTTTAGACGAGTTTGCGAACATGATATTCGCGTTGATGTTTTTGCGCTTGTGTTGTGATTGTGGTTGGATAGTCGTGGTGGATAGCATGTGGTGCAATATTAGTAGTACAGTTTGTATTCATTTGTACATTTGTTATTGCGGGGTGAGCGTTCGACATGTGGACTGCCGTCTTTGCCGGGTTGTATATTATTTGTTTGGGGCATGACCGGGTTGAGGTCGATGTCACTATTTGTACATATTATTTTCATTTTTTGTACTAGGATTACCCCGCGGTGGAGTGCACGAATAGCCGGGTTCTAGAAGGCAACAAGTCCGCATCTCCTGGCGTTGAGATGGAGGGGGCTTCATTCTAGAATCGGGAGACTATTTGCCGCACACGTAGGGGGTATAGGATGACCCACGAAGGGGCGCCCAAGTTACCGGATCCCGTGAAGTGTTGGGTGGCCCATTCACTTTGTTGAAGGGGGTTGCCTCACTTCTGGGATTGGCGGGTAATTTTCCGCACTCGTAGGGGTCTAGGTTTTCATTGCACAGGCTATCCATACGACCGGGAACGTCGGATCTCATTTGCGGCTCAAATGAAATTCGGAGCTCCAAGATTATCCACCATTCTGTGTTGTTGGCTGAGATTCTGTGATGTTGCTTATTATCATGCCTGGGACGGATGTTATATATATTTATATATATACTAGTAGATGTTGTATATGTTTTGCACCCGCGCTAGTCCATCCCCCGCTCTATCGTTAGTTAAGTAACCTAACGGGTGATAACGGGGCCCCGTGGCGAATGCGGATGGCATATACGTACATTATATTTTCGTTCTTATCTGGTGTGATAGGTTAAATGATGGGACCACATTAATTTTAATTAATGCAAGAAAAGAAACCTAAAAGATGTTTTTGGAATAAATTTCGAAAAACTATAGTTATATTCTTTCGCTTTGCATAGCGGTATTCGGTTATGAATATCCTGCACCTCATTCCACGAGGCAAGAGCCGAGATCCCTTCATAGGGAGTGACCTCTTGAGCAAAAGTCTGTAATGTGAATTACTCGGTTTTCTTCAAAACCACTTGTTTTTCAAAAGCGGGGCTTAAACCACTCCTTTTCAAAACTACTCAGGTTCCTTCAACGATATCAAGTTCATTACGTTAACGGGTTTTTTCGCCAAAAACCCAGCCGTAGCCCTCTGTCATTTCCTACGAGTATTACTCAGTATTCGTGCTGTGTTTTTTGACCTTGTCAAGGCGTAATGAACGGTAGCTGGGTGGTGTTTTTTTGTAGCACATGATGCGATTAACTAGGACAGTCACATGGCCTTGTTGACCTTGTCAAGGGCTTATGCTGGTGGGTCTAGGGTAATCAAGATAATGACAGGTTGAACTTGACTATCAATTTATGATTTGTTGACCTTGTCAAGATCATAGGTTGTTAGGGGCAAAAACCACATCGAGAGTTTCAAATATACAGGAAACTTGCCAGTGATGCATATCTTTTGGAGTGTGGTGACTAGAGTGGATTCCATATAGTTTATCACGCAATGATAGTTGGATCCCGATCCCACTGATAAGTAGGATTACTCCTGAGAGATTTTTCACTTAACAATCAATGCTATAAACCAAGTAGGTGTCTAGAACGGTGTTAGCGGGGCTACGCCTTCAGGGAAAAGATGTTATATAATTAAGGAACTTCGCGAAAGCGTTGGAAAACCTCTCTCGAAGTACCAACACTAGCCTGGCCGAAAGGTTAAGCAAGTATTGTGACGTGCAATTAATCCCAACTAATTGTTCTTTTTAGGTTTGAAGAAGAATTCGAGGAAACGGTGGGAGCCATCCATATTAGATAAACTAACAGCCAATCTAATCTTGCAAGAGAGCACACTGAGTATTTCTTTTCTCTCTCTCCAGGTAGCAACCACTTCATGCCCTAATCAAGATAAGAAAATGTATCGCTTGACCGATTCGAATTCTTATTCGGGACTGGGGAACGTCGGTTCGGCTCTAACTTATGACAACTGTCATGAGCGTGAGAAAGGGAAAGAGGATTGTTTGAATTCCTTGATGACCCCATCAAAGAAGAAACATACTATTGGGTCTTTTTCGGTGTTCTTGTTATTGAGAACTGTTTTTCGGTCAGTCCTACCTCCTGTGTACTTGATACCGGATCGGGATCTCATATCTGTAATTTATTACGGGGACTGAGAAAAAGTAAGATGGTTGGACCTGGTGATATGTTCCTCAGAGTAAGGAACTGAGCACAAGTTGATACTTCTGCCGTCGGTGAATATCACCTAGCATTGCCAAATGGCAATACTATGATTTTGAACAATTGCTACTATGTACTTCCATGGTTTACAACATCATATCAGTTTCTTTACTTGATAAAGATGGATATAAGTTTGTTCTTGATAGAAATATCATGAACATTTACCTTAATCAGGTATTGGTTGCAGAAGGTACACTATGTAATGGTATCTATGTTCTTAATCAAAACACAGTTCTCAGTGTACAAAATACACGCAAGAGGAAGAGTTCAGATGCAAACGAATCCTACTTGTGGTATTGTAGACTTGGTCATATCGGAGAGAAAAGACTGAGTAAGTTGCATAAAGATGGACTTTTGGATACGTTCGAATTTTCATCTTATGAAACTTGTCAATCTTGTCTCAAATGAAAGATGACCAAATCTCCGTTCACCGGACACGGAGAAAGAGCAGCATAGCTCTTGGGACTCATACACAGTGATACATGTGGTCCAATGTATATACATGCAAGGGGAGGGTTCCCATACTTTATCACATTCACTGACAATCTTTCTAGGTTCGGATATGTGTATCTCATGAAACACAAATATTAAGCTTTTGAGAAATTCAAAGAATTCAGAAACGAAGTAGAGAACCAGACTAGCAAAAGTATCAAGATCCACCGATCTGATAGAGGAGGGGAGTACTTAAGCACGGAATTCATTGATTTCCTAAAAAAGAATGGTATTCTCTCTCAGCTTACTCCTCCGTATACACCACATCATAATGGTGTATCGGAGCGGAAGAACCGTACCCTATTAGATATGGTTCGTTCCATGATGAGTGGTGCTGAGTTCCCTCTTTCATTTTGGGGATATGCATTTCAAACAGCAGCACATCCGTTGAATCATGTTCCATCCAAGTCCGTGCCTAAAACACCATTTGAGATGTGGAATGGTAAGAAACCATATCATAAAAATTTAAGATATGGGGTTGTTCGGTTTACGTTAAAAAACATAATCCGGACAAACTAGAGGTACGGTCAGTTCTATGTAAATTTGTGGGATGTCCAAAGAATGGTTATGGATATCTGTTCTACCATACCGAGAAACAGAAGGTGTTTGTATCTTGCCACGTTACCTTTTTAGGAAGGGAGTTTCTTGCAAAAGAAACTAGTGGGAGTACGGTAGAACTAGAAGAAACTTCTGAACCATAAAATGTAACTGAAGATTTGGTGGAACCGCTAGATTCAATAACCCCAGACGAACCTCAGCCACTCCGCAGATCTAGTAGGATATCTCATCCGCCCGAGAGATACTACGGTTTTCTCATAGACATGGATCAAGAGGATTGCATTTGGAAGAAGATGATCCTACTAGTTTCAGGCAGGCCATTATCAGTAGGGACTCTGATAAATGGCTGGATGCTATGCGATCCGAAATGGAGTTCATGTACACCAATAAAGTGTGGACCTTGGATATTGCTCCACCCGGGGTAAAACCCGTTGGATGCAAATGGATCTACAAAAGAAAATTTGGTATAGATGGGCAGGTGGAAACCTATAAGGCTAGACTCGTTACAAAAGATTTTCATCAAAGACCAGGTGCGGACTATGACGAAACCTTTTTTCCAGTGGCTATACTCAAATCCATTCGGATCCTACTTGCCATTGCTGCCTTCCATGACTATGAGATCTGGCAGATGGACATAAAAACGGCTTTTCTGAACGGAAGTTTAGGAGTCCGTTTATATGGATCAGTCGGAAGCTTTCGTAGACAGTGGGAGAAGCGAGAAGGTGTGCAAGTTGCTTAAATCCATTTATGGATTAAAGCAGGCATCGCGGAGCTGGAACATTTGTTTTGATGAAACAGTCAAGGGATTTTACTTCATCAAGAACGAAGATGAGCCTTATATATATAAGAAGATTATAGGTCGAACTGTCGTGTTCCTAGTCTTGTACGTGGACGACATTCTTTTGATAGGAAATGACATTCTTATGCTACAATCGGTCAAGCTATTCTTATCACAAAGGTTCTCCATGAAGGACCTGGGTGATGCCTCGTATATTCTGGGGACTAAGATCTACAAAGATAGATCCAAGAGATTACTGAGACTTTCACAGTCTAGGTACATAAAGACTGTACTAAAAATATTTAGTATGGAAGATACCAAGCACGGTAATATACCCGCATTGCACAGAATCACCCTCTCCAAGGAGATATCTCCCAAGACCGACGAGGAGAGGGTTCGCATGAGCACTATACCCTACGCTTCGGCGGTAGGATCTATAATATATGCGATTCTATGTACAAGGCCAAATGTAGCTTATGCGCTAAGCGTGGTGAGACGGTATCAGTCGAACTCAGGTGAGGACTACTGGACAGCAGTGAAGAACATTCTCAAATACCTGAGAAGGACTAAGGAGATGTTCTTGGTTTACGGTAATGGAGACCTAAAGGTCGAGTCCTTTACCGATTCAAGCTTCCAGAGTGACAAGGATGACAACAAGTTTGTCTCGGGTTTTGTGTTTACCCTCAACGGAGGGGCGGTGTGTTGGAAGAGCTCCTAATAGGATACCGTTGCAGACTCGACGATGGAGGCTGAATATATTACTGCAAGCGATGCCGCAAAAGAGGTGGTCTGGATGAAGAAGTTCATTAGTGAACTTCAGATAGTTCCGTCCATTGTTGACCCAATATCTTTGTATTGCGATAACAATGGGATAATAGCTTTAGCGAAGGAACCAAGGTCCCATCAGAAATCCAAGCACATCTTAAGGTGGTATCACCTGATCAGGGAGATCATTGATCGCCGGGAGATCGAGGTGTGGAAAGTAGACACAAAAAACAACACTGCGGATCTATTCACCAAGACCTTTCCTCAAGCACAGTTCGAGAGACTTTTTGAGATGTTGGTTATGCGGAACACCAGCAGCTGGCCCTAGAGCATACGTTGGATACTCGGTAAGCCAATATATGGCCTTAGTGTAAGTGGGAGATTGTTGGATATGTATGCCCTAAAGGTCATTATTGTATATGTATATATTTAGATGCTTGGACATATATATGTACAGGATACTCTTGCTCGATATGATAGTATGCTATCTGGTTTGTTTTTATCTTAACATTAGTATGTTTTACTTGGTATTACATATTTGAAATTGCATGTTGATAAAGCCCGTAGGATCAATGCTAGACTACCTGCGTTGTGATGGCGATCATACTTGTGGGAGCTGGGTAGTCGGTACTCACATCCTTAAATGGTCCCTAGTCATGGGAGTATCGAGACTGGACATCGATATTCCGGAGTAGACTAGTGTATACGTTTCTAGACCCCGACGAGGGGCGATGGTTTGGTCCCGCAACCATTGGTCTTTTGCACCTAAGATCGTATACAGTTGCTCACTGGGGGTGAGTACACCGGACGGACTCGCCGAGAACTTCCAGATGGTACTATACCTATTATCAGATGAAAGTTCTCAGGTGACATGAGTATAGGTTAATCTTCAGACCTGAGATCGGCATTTGTATCATGTGAGTACCCACTGTGCTTTGATCACTACCCTACTATGGCTCTACTGAGTTGTGCAAACAGGTTTTGGTTGGGTACAGTCTCGAGCCATATTGAGGCAGTGAGCGATTGTCGGGGATTCGTCTCTCCTGGTATAGGGAGTCAATATCGCACTGTGTTCGATTATTCAGGACCATAAGACCTTGGCCAAGGCAGTTGGGATTTACTGATAGGCTGATCAGTAGTTTCCCGGATTGGTCCTGAGCCGCGTCAGCACGAATTACCAGGTTATCAGGGTCTGATGTTTACCACCCCCTAGACTTGGTATGCGATACTCTCAAACGAAGAGACCGTACTGTACGGAGATTGTCACAGATAGGCTCAGTAGGGATCCGGATGAGTTTGCTTATCGGCCTTCCTTTTCGACAGGTACCCGGATAGCCGTTACGTACAGCTAGTGCCGCCGACGTGCTTGTGGTTATGGATTTATCCAGTAACTCACTGTCGGCGTACTGTCGAGTCTTTAGAGTCCCATACAGAGGGTTTCCCTGGTTCAAGCGAAATGATGTAGTAGCCGTATTGGATACGTGCAGGGTCTCGATTGATTGATGTACTTTGTACTCGGACGTTCGATCGGACAGTTGGTAATACTAGCCGGCTCGGGTTTGAGCCGGATTATTAAATCAGGTATTGATTTAATAGTTTACATATATGTATTTCGATATGTATATTCTAGTACTACGTTCTTCGTGTTATTCTATCTCTTTGGGCATTTGTGTTTTTATCCGAATGCAGGTATGTATATACAGCAGACTGTAATCCGTATTTTATTACACATTACCTTCTAGAAGGTGGACACCTCATCATGGACTTTTCCATTTATTGATAAATGGAAATGAGGCGGAAATTAAGGAGAGAGAGGCATGGTGAGTGGAATGGCTTCAATAGTTCACAAATGAATTCTTTATTCATTTGTGGTTACTATTGAGCCATGGCTACACTTGTTTATTCATGAGAATTCATACACAAAATCTTGGTGTTGATTTTATCTCTCATGCATGCTTCATTATTTTTGAGCTCCCATTTTTGCTTCACCTTCCTCCCTCCTCTTGAGTTTCCTCCACCTTCATCATCTTCCTCTTCACCACTCTTCTCATGAGTTGAGAAACAAGTGAAGAGGTAAGAAAGAGATAACATAACACTTAGATCATCACACTACATCCTAAATTACTTGGTTTAGCAACCCAAGCTCTCTAGTTACTCTACTTGACATATAGTGTGAAGCTAAAACCATCGATCATATCTCTCGGGTGGATCATCTATGACAAAGGAGGACCGGAGAGCAAGATTGATCGCGGAGAACCAAAGGAGCCAACAATGAAAATCAAGCATGTTCAAGGTGGCCACTTAGAGCTAACGAAGAGGAAAGAAGACCGAAGGACTTGAATCGTTTAGTGAGACTTCTTTCATAGTAGATAGCACTAATTCTTTTGCTAGATAGGTTTATGGAAAGATCCGGGTTAAGGGTTATTCTAGTGCCATGTTCTAATCGTTAAAAAAAAAATTTGTTCCGCATTTGTCCACGGTAGTTGGCCGGAGCACTAGCGTAACCATTCAAAATTACATCAAATTTATTTATTCCATAATTTTCTTCTTGGCATGGGGGAGGCCGCCCTCTTCATGTTCGGGCTTGATCTGGGCATGGGCCCACTTGACCTGGGTTTGGGCCCGCTTACTTATCTTGGGTTCGGGTTCGGCCCCAATTAACTTTGATTTAGGTTTGGGCCCGGGCCCACTTTTCGGGCCTTGATTTTGGCTTATTGACTTGTTGACCTTGACCATGGGGTGTAATTTTTGACCTCGACACCACTCAACATATGCTAAGCTTGCATTTTTCATTTTTTAAAGTAAATTAATTACACTTGTTAATTTCGTAAAGAAAATTAATTATTGTTTTATTTATTGAAAGAGAATTTTGAGAAGACGGAGAGGAGCTATCAGGAATCAAATCCCGAATATCCAGTCGACGATTCTCTTCCTACGGAGGCCGAGATATCTATTATAGAGCAACTTTTCCCTTGGTCGAGAGGACACAGTCGTATTCTCCTATACGGTGGTCCCGTTAGTCTTTCACGGTCCGGTTCCAGAAGAACTTCAAGTTCGTCGACCGCTCGCTTCAACCAACAATCGGCTGAGGCACAACAGATCAATAAGCTAGAAGAGCAGCTCAAGAGGAAGGATGAAGCAGATAAAAAGAGAGCGGAAGATGAAGCTGCTTCGTCAGCTCAAATGTAGGCTGTAGGGTGTTTTTCGTCACCCCATTGAGATGGGAATACGCGCGCGCTTGTCAGGCGTATACTACAGATTCCCCCTGCCTAGAGTAGGCCGGGGTTTATTGATTGTGGGGATCCGAATCTCCGGCAGCCGCGGACTAAGCTGCCGTTAATTACCCCTCGCCTTTGGGGCGAGGGAACCTCCGATTAACGGGTTAAACTGGTCATGCAAACTCAATGTGCGGTGTGCGTGTGTTGTGTTTTAAAAGGGGATTTTGGATTTATCGGGAGCCACGCAGAGTTTTTACGGGGGTCTCGCTATCCGGATAGCGGGCTGGGGGTCAAGGGGGCTAGCAGCCCCCTTGCGGGGTGCGGGGCAGCGGCCCGTTAGAATTTTTTTCTAACAGGGACAGTGTCGTGGAGCACGTGTGTGTGCAAATATGTATACATATGTATATGTATATGTATGTACATAAAAAGAGAGGGAAAAGGCATCCAAGGGATGCATGGGGGGCAACACCTTAGGCGCTGTGTGCCTAGGTGCTGTGCGCTCAGGCGCTAGAGTGCCACGTGTCGGCACGTGGGCGCTCTGCGCTTGAGCGCTGGGAACTTGATCGCAAGCGTGCCACGTGTCAGCACGTGGGCGCTTTGCGCTTCAGCGCCTGACGCTCGAGCGCAAATGTGCCACGTGTCGGCACGGGAGCGACTTGCGCTTGAGCGTTGGGCGCTTGAGCATTGGGCGCTTGAGCGCAAGTGCCCCACGTGTCGGCAAGGGGGCGACTTGCGCCTGAGTGCTTGCGCGCCACGTGTCGGCACGGGGGCGACTTGCGCTCGAGCGCTTGCGCTTGAGGGCAAGCGCGCCACGTGTCGGCACCGGGGCAACTTGCGCTCGAGCGCAGGGCGCTGTAGTGCAAACGCGCTACGTGTCGGCACATGGGCGCTTGCGCTCGAGCGCAGGGCGCTGTAGCGCAGAGCGCCCGCGTGCCGACACGTGGGCGCTTTGCGCTCGAGCGCTGAGCGCTCGAGCGCAAGTGCGCCACGTGTCGGCACGCGGGCGCTCTGCGCTTGAGCACCGGTGAGAAAAGGAGGCTTTTAGCCTAAAAAAAATTTCTCGGAAGAGAAATCAGAGAGGAGTTGGACTCCTGAGTGTGTTTTTTTTTTGGGTTTGGTGAAAGGGGTTCTTCTTCCTCCTCCTCTGTTAGCTGGATCTTGAAGATCAAGAGATGTGAGATCTCAAAATCTCTCCCTTTTGAGATCTGATGACAGATCCAAGTTCACCTTTGTGGGTTTCGTGGTGAAAAATTAATTTGATTTTGAAAAGGAAGAGTAAAACTCTTGATTTAATTCAAAAGAAAAAAGAAGGTTGGAGACCTTCAGAAAAGGGAAAGAGATACAAACCCTAGGTTTTTTGTGAGAATGAAAAGTGTATTTTATTCATCATCATGTTGCCTTTTATAGGCTTACATATTTACATATAGCCCCTTGGGCATTACAAAATGGCATTTTAGCCATCCCATGGCTCATGTGCCATTTCATTTTTGCACATAAGCCATGGGCTTACAAAATATTGGCTTTATGCCCATTTTGTTTACATTCATGCATAAACAATTACATAAAAATTATTTATTACATGATTTTGTTGTTGGCATGGGGAGGCTGGCCGCGGGCTCGACTTGGGCATGGGCCCGGTTGACCTGGGCTTGGGCCCACCTGGCTTGGGGTTGACCTTGACTTTGACTCGGTCAACCGGGGTGTAAATTTTTACCCCAACAAATTGCCCCCATCAATAAATGCACACCACATTTGTGGGTCGTGTGCATGAAATTGATGGATTTTCTTTCACGTGGAGGCGACTTGTCTTGGTTCCCACTTTTTCGGATGCACTGCCCTTTTTACGACGTGGATGGTCGACGCTTGATCCGTCTCCGAGATGGAGTGTCTGTGGTAGAAGTTTCTCTGGCCCAGAGTAATTAGGTAAATGTGTCCCCGGCATAAAGTGTCGCTGGTAGACATTTCCCCGAGGCGGAGTGTCTGTTGTCGATGTGCCCCCGGCCTGGAGTGTCTGCTTGACGTTTCCCCGAGACGGAGTATCGGCTGGTTGACGTGTCCCCGGCACGGAGTGTCTGCTTGACGTTTCCCGGCACGGAGTGTCGTTGTTGGACGTTTTCCTGATGCGGAGTGTCTGTATTGGACGTTTCTCCGATGCGGAGTGTCGCTGGTTGACGTTTCCCCGAGACGGAGTGTCGCTGGTTGACATTTCCCCGAGACGGAGTGTCTGTTGTAGGAGGTTCCCCGAGACGGAGTGCCTGTTGTTGGACGTTTCCCCGGTACGGAGTGTCGCTGGTTGACGTTTCCCCGAGACGGAGTGTCGCTGGTTGACGTTTCCCCGAGACGGAGTGTCTGTTGTAGGACGTTTTCCCGAGACGGAGTGCCTGTTGTAGGACGTTTCCCCGAGACGGAGTGCCTGTTGTTGGACGTTTCCCCGGTACAGAGTGTCTGTGTTGGACGTTTCCCCGATGCGGAGTGTCTGTTGTTGGACGTTTCCCCGAGACGGAGTGTCTGTTGTTGGACGTTTCCCCGAGACGGAGTGTCTGTTGTTGGACGTTTCCCCGGTACGGAGTGTCTGTTGTCGACTTTTCCCCGGCACGGAGTGTCTGTTGTCGACTTTTCCCCGGCACGGAGTGTCGTTGTCGGACGTTTCCCTGATGCGGAGTGTCTGTTTTGGACGTTTCCCCGATGCAGAGTGTCGCTGGTTGACGTATCCCCTAGACGGAGTGTCTGTTGTCCGACACAGAGGTCGATGTTGGAATTGGTTGGTTTGATTTGTTTGACATCAGCATCGCTATACTGGGATATGGTACCAGGAGTGAATCATCATCTGTCTTTGAGAGGATTTGGGAATCGTTTTTTTTTTGTTTGGCATCTGCATTACTGCACTGGAATAATTCCAGGAGCAACTCATCATTTGCCCTGAGAGGATTTGGGAATTGGTTTTTTTTTCGGCATCTGCATTGCTGCACTGGAATAATGCCAGGAGCAACTCATCATTTGCCCCGGGAGGATTTGGGAATTGGTTTTTTTTTTCGGCATCTGCATTGCTGCACTGGAATAATGTCAGGAGCAACTCATCATTTGCCCCAGGAAGATTTGGTAATTGGTGGCTTAGGAGACAGGTTTAGATCCCTATCACCTAAGGCTTTTCAATTTTATGGGCCGTAAGGGTCCCATAAAAGCATTTTCTCCCTACGAGTCGAAAGGATCTCGTAGGTGTACTTTCTCCTTGGGAGTCGTGGGGACTCCCAAGTGTGTTGCTCCTTTACGAGTCGTAAGGATCTCACGCGGGAATTTTCTCCTCGCAAAGTCGAGAGGACCTTGTGAGTGCATTTCATCTCTTTTTTTTTTCTTTTACGAGTTTGCGCCCTTTCGGGTTTTCACAAACTCGCCGGCAGTCCTGCTGTTTTTACTCACGGAGCCCTTTCGGGTTTTCATCCGTGTCCATTTTGCTTGTGGACATACCTTTTTTTATTTTTATTTTATTATTTTTGGAGAGATTGGGATTGTTTTACGCCCGTGGATTGTATACGGTTTTGTAGGATGTATGATCCAGACCGTAGGGCCAAAAACATTTCGGGCCTTTGTTGGCGTCTGCATCGCTGCACTGGAATATGGTACCAGGAGCGACTCATCATTCACCGTTGGGGTATGGGATTTGGAATTTGGTTGGCGTCTGCATCGCTGCACTAGAATATGGTATCGGGAGCGACTCACCATTCGCCATTGTTTTGTTTTTTGTTTTTTTTTTTTTGTTTTTTTTTGTTTTACCGCGATTGCTCTATTATTTCAGCTTTTCTTATCGCGAAGGTCGCGATTGCCCTATCATTTCGGCTATTTATTTGCGGTTGCCCCATCATTTCGGCTTTATTTTCATTTTTATTTTTACTCGCTGATTTTTATTGCGAGTTGCCCCATCATTTCGGCTTTTCATTTTATTTATTTATTTACACATTTTTTGTTTATTTACATTTTTTTTACATTCCCAGTTTAACGACTTAGAGGTCGACTGTTCCCAGTTTAATGACGTGGTAGTCGATTGTTCCCAGTTTTATGACGTAGTGGTCGACTGTTTTCAGAGAAATGCAGACGTTCGAGAGAATCAGTTTCACGAAGAACTTCGGTCTCCGTTTGTATGAAATTGGCAGTCGCAGCTTGATCGTTGGTTAACACGCCAGGGGACAATGATATTTCTCTCGCCTTATATTGTTTCTCGACCCAATCCTTGAAGATGCAACAGTCTTCAATAGTGTGCCCCAGCATTCGGTGGTATGGGCAAAAGTTAGGATGATCAGTCCTGTTCGCTTCACTTAGCCTTTTTGGTTCTGGTAGCCGCAGGCCATTCTTCAGAGCATCTTTAAAAATTTTGTGGACCTTGTCCCTACGGAATGAGTAGACCTTATTTCTTCTCTCCTCCAAAGTTGGCTCTCGAGACTGGTTAGTTTTTGCTCCGCCCGCTCTCTACTTATTTAGAGAATCGGTGCTGTTAGAACTTCCGCCTTTTCGGTTGTCATCCCTCCAAGGTTTCGGTCTGTTTGTGAACTGAAGGTCCTGAGCAGACTCGGGCTTTGAGCGTTTCAACGTTTGGACCTTTTTGGTCAGCTCTTGGAATGTTTTAAGGCCCGCGGTGCATAGAAATGGGGCCATCCAATTATTGAGATTTCCGACAAGGAGACTGACAGATTGGTCATGCTCTATCGGCGGTTCACATTTGACGGAGAGATTGCGCCATCGGTTATAAAATCCGTGCTGCTTTCGTTGTTCTTGGGCTTAGTCCTTACGAGCTCGGCAATGGTGATCTTATCGCTGACGCTCATGAACCTTTGTCGAAACAAAGATTCCATTTGGACGAAAGTAGTAACGGAGCCATCCGGTATGCTCGCGTACCAGTCGAAAGCAACATCGGTCAAGCTATTAACGAACTGGCGGATGAGAAGCGCATCGTTGCCCCCAGTGTTCCCGCATGAGGCTTTGAAGTGGGCGATGTGCTGATTCGCATTTCCCGTCCCGTCGAATCTTCCGAATTTGGGGATGATATAGCCGCTAGGAAATTCTACCAGATCATACTGAGCAGGATATGGTCTTCCACTACTGTTGACATCCTTTTGCGCTTCGGCTTCGGCTACCAAGGTTTTGACTTTGTCGGTAACCAAATCCATGATTTGATCTTGAGTTAGCGGGCTACTGTCATCGGTAGCCAAGGCATTTGCCGAGATAGGATGCGACTGACTTTCGTACGGTCTGCCCACCCTTGGATTTGAGGGAATAGGCGTCGGCTGCCTTGGGACACCGTTTCCCGGTTCACGAGTAGAGCCCTGCGCTTGATTGGGCGGCTGAGAAGCAAGTTGGGCCGTAAGCTGTAAGACGACGTTCGTCAAGTCGTCAATTTTGGAGTAGAGTTTGGCCATCTCCTTGTCTTTGCTTCTGTGCTGTTTTTGGAGCTCTTGGAGAAGTTGCTGCTCCGCATTCTTGGGACGGAAGATTGGCTCATGTTCGCTTTCCGAGCCCGACTCCTCATGAACTGAGGGCTCTCTCTGCCTATCAGCCTTACTGGGAGGATTTTCATCACCCTCCGGAGGACGCTGGTCTTGAGAAGTGACAGCTATATTCACACCCGGTTGGATTTGAGACGTGGTGGCCCCATCCTTGCTTTTGCTGCGAAGGTTGTCGCTGGGACGCGTGCCCACCATGTAGACGGTGTGGATAACACATTCAGCCATCCTTTCATCACCGGCAGCTGGTTTCGCGGAGCGGTCCGGACTTTGGAAATTCACAAATTCTAACATGGCTGGAGCCCTAGCCCTTTTGTTGGCTATGTATCTGAGCCGCTTCTTCCTCAGCTTCTCTGCCTTGAGTGCTTGGCAGGCTTCTGCTCTCCGGGAAGCCGCCATAGGCTGAGTGATGGGGAGCTTAGAGAAGATACCCGATCGAGCAATTGTCAAGGGCATCGCCGGAGCTTGCTCTAGAGGCCTTGTTGCTTTGTTGGTGTTGATGGCCTTACCCCCAGCTGGGGCCAAGGAAAGTCGTTCAGACACCGACTTGCGTTTGCGTTGGAGCGCCCTCGAGATTACCACATTCGGTCTCCTGCCTTTCGAGACCGGTCTGTCTGTTACTGGAGCTTGAGGAGCCGGGATGGCGTTAGCTGACACGAATAGGATAGAGCCGAATGGTAGCGGCTCCTCCTCCCATTGTCGCCCGAGACTGGCCGGAAGGACCGTCCTGGAGTCCATCTTCATCGTGTAGGAGACGGGAGTCGTGCTGAGAGCTGAGATCATCCTTGGAGACATTGTTGAGAAGTGATTGCTTGAAAACCTGCATGAAAGATCATTATTTTAGTATAAATATAGATATGTATATTGATTGAGTTCGCATGAACGTTCAACCCGAAATATGGGAGGAGAGATGGTCCCACCGGGCGTGCCAGAATCTGTAGGGTGTTTTTCGTCACCCCATTGAGACGGGAATACGCGCGCGCTTGTCAGGCGTATACTACAGATTCCCCCTGCCTAGAGTAGGCCGGGGTTTATTGATTGTGGGGATCCGAATTTCCGGCAGCCGCGGACTAAGCTGCCGTTAATTACCCCTCGCCTTTGGGGCGAGAGAACCTCCGATTAACGGGTTAAACTGGTCATGCAAACTCAATGTGTGGTGTGCGTGTGTTGTGTTTTAAAAGGGGATTTTGGATATATCGGGAGCCATGCAGAGTTTTTACGGGGGTCCCGCTACCCGGATAGCGGACTGGGGGTCAAGGGGGCTAGCAGCCCCCTTGCGGGGTGCGGGGCAGCGCCCCGTTAGAAATTTTTTTCTAACAGGGACAGTATCGTGGAGCACGTGTGTGTGCAAATATGTATACATATGTATATGTATATGTATGTACAGAAAAAGAGGGGGAAAAGGCATCCAAGGGATGCGTGGGGGGCAACACCTTGGGCGTTGTGCGCCTAGGTGCTGTGCGCTCAGGCGCTAGAGTGCCACGTGTCGACACGTGGGCGCTCTGCGCTTGAGCGCTGGGAGCTTGAGCGCAAGAGTGCTACGTGTCAGCACGTGGGCGCTTTGCGCTTCAGCGCCTGGCGCTCGAGCGCAAATGCGCCACGTGTCGGCACGGGAGCGACTTGCGCTTGAGCGCTGGGCGCTTAAGCGCAAGTGCACCACGTGTCGGTAAGGGGGCGACTTGCGCCTGAGCGCGCAAGCGTGCCACGTGTCGGCACGCGGACGCACTGCGCTTGAGCGTCGGCGAGAAAAGGAGGCTTTTAGCCTAAAAAAACTTTCTCGGAAGAGAAATCAGAGAGGAGTTGGACTCCTGAGTGTGTGTGTGTTTTTTTTTTGGGTTTGGTGAAAGGGGTTCTTCTTCTTCCTCCTCTGTTAGCTGGATTTTGAAGATCAAGAGATGTGAGATATCAAAATCTCTCCTTTTTGAGATCTGATGACAGATCCAAGTTCCCCTTTGTGGGTTTCGTGGTGAAAAACTATTTTGTTTTTGAAAAGGAAAAGTAAAACTCTTGATTTAATTTAAAAGAAAAAAGAAGGTTGGAGACCTTCAGAAAAGGGAAAGAGATACAAACCCTAGGTTTTTTGTGAGAATGAAAAGTATATTTTATTCATCATCATGTTGCCTTTTATAGGCTTACATATTTACATATAGCCCCTTGGGCTTTACAAAATGGCATTTTAGCCATCCCATGGCTCATGTGTAATTTCATTTTTGCACATAAGCCATGGGCTTACAAAATATTGGCTTTATGCCCATTTTGTTTACATTCATGCATAAACAATTACATAAAAATTATTTATTACATGATTTTGTTGTTGGCATGGGGAGGCTGGCCGCGGGCTCGACTTGGGTATGGGCCCGCTTGACCTGGGCTTGGGCCCACCTAGCTTGGGGTTGACCTTGACTTTGACTCGGTCAACCGGGGTGTAAATTTTTACCCCAACAAAGACGTGGTAGGAACAATTCTCGCAACAATACGCTCCACCTCTGCAACCATGGTCAGCAGAGTGTCCATGGCTATCGTAGCCGGCATATTACTCTCTTCCGACGAAGCGACCGTTTTACCCCCCATCACAGGAAACGTCGTACTACCCTTATCCTCCGCCTTCACAATGAGGGTACTACTCTCGGCCTCCGCCTCCGCCACAAGATCCTTATTACCCTCACCATCCATCACAGGAACCGTATAACCCTGATCAGCCGACCCTACAGGGAGGGTTATCTTTTCTCGCAGGAGGACTTTGACGATGTGAATCGATACTATTCAAGCCGAGGTTCCGGTGGCGATGGCGGCGGTGGAAGTTTGCGAGATGCGTATAGTTATTATTTACAGAAATTGAGTATACAATTAAACTGTGTTGCATTTTGATGTTTAAAATTCATGTTGTATATTCGTAGGGTTCTTATAAGTTAACGGCGAAAGCATTATGTTTTGGTGATAGAAATTGTGGGAGTTAGTGAGGTATGCATATATATGTGTTTGTGTTGGTATAGCTAACGTTGTTTCGAAAATTATAATTTGAGTTCATATATTTATTTATATGTTTCAATTCACAGGGTTGAGTGAGTTGTGATTGCACGTGATTTGAAGATTTTTTCATATTGTTGTATATATATAGAGTGTATGTATTGTGTTGTTTGTATTCAAAACAATTTAGCTTATGCATGCCTGTTTATCAAGATTTTAGTTCATATGTGTTCGATTGAGTTGTTGATATTGGTGGATATATCGTGGATAGTGTTTATATGTTGGTTTGTATACGTATGTGTTGGTTTGAGTTGTTGATATTGGTGGATATATTGTGGATTGTGCATATATATTGATTTGTATGCGAAACGCTATTATGGTGTAATATATTATCATTTTGTGTATTATTGTATTGAATATAGGATTTTTCTGTAATTTTTTTCACAGAAAAATATGTATTAGCAACCGTTCTAGCTATAGAAACGGTCGCTAGTACCTTATCAGCGACCATTCGATGATATTGAAAACGGTTAAATTCGTTGGGAAGTTCATGTGTCGTCTTATTCACGACCGGAACAAACGGTCTTTGATACCTATATTAGCGACCGTTCATGAACGGTCGCTCCCAATCAGCGACCGTTCATGAACGGTCGCTAATATATGTATCAACGACCACCCAATCAGCGACCGTGTATTAGCGACCATTTAAAATATAAACGGTCACTAATAGATATTAGAGACCGTTTATTATATTTTGGAGACCGTTCCATACGGTCTCTAATATGGACTATATGCAGCAGTGATCTTATGATGAAGCAAATAAATTTGATAATAAGGATTAATAGCATAAATATGATAATTGGATAATGATGTCCAGTTTAAGTAGTATTAATTTTTGTATGTTGACATGATTTTATATAATTATATGTGACATGAAATTGCAGGTAATACGTATTAACTTCAACTGAGAAGTCATTAGTTATAGTATAAAGTTGATTTGTAGTATATTTCAGATACTTTATTAAAAATAAATGCAGATTGAAAATGTACCATGATATGAGTTGTAAAAGCATTTGTTTCATCCATCCAATCATGTATTTTTCACATCCATTTATATATGATAGACCATCATAATAGTCATCTAAACGTAGAGCTCATATCTCAATTCTTTTATTTTATTTTATTGAAGATATATTTATGATATGAACTGTAAAAGCATTTATTTCATCTATCCAATGTGCATATTTCCTTTAAATTTATCAATATATGATATGATAGAAAACCACTCATCTTGGTTTAGGTTATCTCTTAATTTGTTTCTTATTGAATTATATTTTGTCACTCTTACGTAGAGAAATAAAAATGAGCAATTTTTTTAATATAAGTTAATTAATAATTTTTATTAAAATCATTTAGGATTTGCTCATCGTTCACATTACTTTTTGTTCTATTTTTTTTTATTTTCTTAAAAAAATTAAAAACAAGATTCCATATTTAACTTATTTGTTGTATTTCTTTTTATTAATATCATTGACCAATATAGCGTAAGGTATATATATATCCTTTCAAAGCGTATTGTGAAGAACATAAACAATTAATGCAAATCTTGCATACCTACATTGGGTATCACATTGATAAAGTAGCTATGAATTACTCAACAGTACAATCGCAAGACAATACATATAGAACTTGAATATCTAAATGAGATGACACATCGAATAGTTTGTGAATAATAAATAAATTTATTATTATTAATAAGTAAATGATTACACTATATTTATTTATGCCTTATTATAGTATTTTTTTACCTTTTCATCTTCCACTCTTCTCTGTATAAGACTGGTTTATTTTTTTCCATGCATTTATCTGCATTCAATATCATATAGTTTGTGAAATACTCATCCAATTTCCGTATGAAGATCTTAGAAAAACTTGACTACATTGTAGCTTGAGTAACTTGAAGTTGGATATGACGTGTTATGTATTTAATAGAGTTTTCATTCTTTTATTTTCGTTGGTAAAGATCTATTTGAGAGTAAATTTTTTTTATATTCAATTATATGTGCATAAACATTTTCTAACCAAAATTGCTTTCTTATAAATTTAGGATTGCGAAGCTGAGATTTTGGTATCCTATGAATTATCTCAGTACTAACATGACAAGATATTAAAAGGTCAACAAGATTATCAATATCATCAAATGTATCTCGAATACTTGTTATAAAATAAGAGATAAAGATTGGCATTTTCAGTTGACAAAAATTTCAGCAATCACTGAAGAAGATATCGATCCAACACCGATTCATCTTCCATTCTTTACAATATTAAGAAACTGCAATAATTATCGAAAAGTAGAAAAATATCAAACGTTTTGTAGGTATGATCTTCTAACTACCTATAGAAACTACAAAAAATAACGTTGTCATAACCCAACATGGGGGAGAGAGAGCAGGGAGGGGCAGGAGCGAGAGAGAGAGCTTGGGAAGAGAGAGAGGATTGATCGCTTTCAGAGGGCAGATGAGGACTCCTTTTGGCCGTATTCTGAACGAATATCAATAACCTTATCCTTTCCCGAAAAAGAGTTCCTGCTATTGATAGCAGGGTTGCTTTGGATGATCCTGGGCTATAGATCCTACGTGCTTTGCACGTAGGGTACATCAATACACAAGGCTCCATGTTATGCACAAATCTCGACCGCTAAATTTGATTTTGGATGAATTTGGACCGTTGGATACAATAGGATGGATGCTATTTTCCTTCAAATAACAAGGACTCAGAATCCATGCTTTCTTCCCCCACATAATTTCCCCCAAGTTCTCAAATCTTCCTCATCTGAAATTTCTCCACCAAATAACTCTACTTCACCTTTATCATACCTTCATCATGGCACCTTGTTCAAAGGCATACTCCTTCTAAATCTCAACGATGATATCATCATCCTCCAACGGTGAAGCGCCGGTCGTCTAATCCAATCCATCAGTCCTCAAAGCGTAAGGTTTTCCGACGTTATCACAAATGTGGTGCAACGGATCACCTGGCTAGTGAGTGTTGGAAGTTCGGTTTTTTATGCTTTTATTGTCACAAATCAGGCCACAAAATCAATTATTGCCCTTCATTGCAGCGTCGTGAAGTAGTTGTGCTTCTACCGGAGCTTGATGACTATTGGTGGCAAAAATTACACTCCAATGGCCAAAAGTCAAAAAGTCAAAATCAAAGTCAAACCCCAAATAAGTGGGCCTAAGCCCTAAACCTAATCAAGTGGGTCCAATCCCAAACTCAAGTCAAGCGGGCCCAAACCGGCCACATGCCAAGCAAGGAAAATAATATAATAAATTTAAATGTAATTTTAGGTATAAATGAAAGAAAAATTGGTAAAAAAAACAATTTTGTAAAGCCCAAGGACTAAAGTGCAAATGCAAGCACTTATGTTAAGAAAATAGGCAAAACCCCAATTTATAAAGCCCAAACGCTCAAGTGCAAACATGTAAGGGATATTTAAATTCCATCCAAAATAGAAATGACGAGAACTTTCAATCATTCAAATATCCAGGGTTTTTAGTCTCTAGCTCCTCAGAGGTGATTTTCTTTCTCATCTCACTTTATTTTCTTCCTTGAAAACCCCCCGTAAAGATAGCTCCTTTCTCTCAAAAGTCAAAAATAAAACTAGTTTTGGATCCAGAACAAGAGAAAGACATTGACTTTCTTTATAAAAACTAAGAAAAGGGAAGGAGATCTCTTGAAGCTCATGACTTTCACCCCCAAGCAAGCACCATGGATGAAGTATCTTGGTGAAACCCATTGGTTTCACCCCTCAAACTCATAAAAACATAATTTTAGGGTGAAAGCTTAAAGCTTTTGCCTCACAAAAACTCTTTGCCGCCGGATCTCCCGTGAGATCCATGAGAACATAGGTCGCAACCCATGTTTCCTATCTAAGGCTTGGACAAGAGGTACACCCGTGTTCACCGTCAGAATCCCCCAAAGGGTTTTCCGTTTCAAAACCCCTCAAAGGGTTTCCCTCTTTCGAGATCCCCTCTAGGGATTCGTGTTTCAGAACCCCCTCAAAAAGGTTCCCTCTTTCGGGATCCCCTCAAGAGGTCCCTGCTTCGGGACCTCCTCCGAGGCCCCTGCTTCGAGACTCCCAAAACGGAGGTCCCACTGTCGAGACCCCCTAACCAGGGGGTTCCGCTACTGGAACCCCTTAACTGGGGATCCCGTTTCGGGACCCCTTCCAAAAAGGGTCTCGCTGTTCCGGGAGGCCATAAAAAATTTCTCTTCCTTGTTTCCCATCTCAGGAACTCTCGAAGACACTCAAAGCACTTAAAAAAATTTTCGGCAGGGCGCTGCTCCGCAAGGGGAATGTTTGCCCGTTTGACCTCGAGCCCGCTGACCGGGCAGCGAGACCCCCGTAAATTCTGCGAGGCACCTGAAATGTTCAGGGCGGCCTAAAATTGTTTTCAAATACAACTACAGACACAAACACATATTTCAAAAATGAGCTCGCATGATACGCATGACCCCGTTAATCGGACGTTCCCTCGCGTCAAAACGAGGAGGGGTAATTAACTGCAGATTTGTCTGCGGCTGCCGGAAATTAGAATCTCCACAATCAGTAAATCCATGCCTATCATCGGGTAAGGAGAATCTGTAGACGCCTGACAAGCGAGTGCATCCATCTCAATGGGTAATGAAAAACACTCTACAATGAGATTACCCATGAAACAAGCTACTTGTTTTCCTATGCTCTTCTATAAATCACTTGTGGTGACCCCCTGTTGATGAGGTTGAATCAGGTCTTGATTGGGTTTTTAACGCTCCGAATTGGAGTTGGCCTGTGCGTCCTTTTTCAAAGGGGACATTTTTGGTGAATTCTCAATGTCGTGCCAAGGTTGAAGAGGCTTTATTGAAAGGGGAGATCAATTTTAGAGGTTTCAAAGTTACGATTGTTCCTTGGTCTGAGGACTTGGGCTGCTCAATCAAATTAAAACCGGCTTCCGTGTGGGTGAAATTAGTTAATCTACCTTTTCAATGTTTTAATCGTGCCAGTATCGAGCAAGCGATGCAGGGATTTGCTGAGTTCATAGCTCTATCTGATAGGGTCATGCATTAACAAAGCAACAATAGAGGATGCCAGAGTGCTAGTCAAGGTGGATGATGCATATATCACTCATCCCTAAATTAATCGACTTTTCATATCAATATTTTCGGGTTTTCAATGTTAGTGTTTTCATTCTCGGCGAACCCTTGCTGGACCATGATATAAACTCTGGTCAAGCTAGTCTAGCAGAGTTCCAAAACAACATTTTTATGCAATCGTTTAAAGCTCGGGGTTTTTACTTGGTATTGGAGAGTGAAATCTAGTTCTAATTCATGCAATGCTAAGATAGCAACAATTGCTCCTGCGATGCGAGGAGGGCCGAGGGACCTTTCGGGGATAGGGGTCAAAATCTCCTGATTTTATGCCTGATCTTTCGGAGGCAGCTCACAGTCAAATCCTCTGATTTTGTTCCTCTAAGTGGTGGACAAATCATTGCCTAGATAGTTTTTCTCCAACCAATGTTAATGCTGTTGCAGTGATGTGAAGGGGGGAGAAATAGACTTTAGGCCAGCCAGCCTGCTTAATGGGTGCTTTAAGATCTTCACTAAAGTCTTAGCAAATAGACTTAATCCTCTGCTTCCCATTTTAGCGGGGGACACTCAATCAGCCTTAATTCCTCAAGCATAAATCCACCCTTGATTGTTTTTCTATTGCACATCAATTGGTCAATCTTTGTACTCGTAAGAAGATCGACATTGGTTTGCTAAAGATTGATTGATTTTAAGAAAGCGTTCGAATTGCGCTTGATTGGAACTTTATTCTTGAAATGCCTAGAGCTAGAGGATTTGGGTCAAAATGGTGTGGTTGGATTCATGACATCTTGTTTACTTCTAAATGCTCCATCCTTGTGAATGGCACCCAAACGCCTTATTTTCCTTGTACGAGAGGACTTAGACAAGGAGATCCTTTGTCTCATTTGCTTTTCATCCTCGTTGCTGATGTTCTTTCGAGGATGCTTTTTCTTGGCCGAGAAGATGAAATCCTCGCTACTCCAGATATTGGGAGGAATGTTTCATTACCACCCTCGATTCAATTTGCCGATGGCACACTTATTATTTGTGATGGGGACGAAGAGGATTTCCTCTCTCTGAAAATTTCATAAAAAGCTTTCATCTTGCTAAGGTAGGTTGCTTTCCATCGGAGGCCGACTTACTCTTGTAAATTCTGTTCTCACTGCTCTTCCATTATATTTTCTTTCATTTTTTAAGATTCCCTCTTGGGTTCGAAAGAAAATTGATGCCATTCAATCTCGTTTTCTTTGGAAGGGCAAGGTGGAGCCTGCATCTAAGGCTCATCATCATATCAAGTGGTCTGTTGCTTGTAAGCCGAAATGTGAAGGTGGTTTTGGGTAATATCAAGAACTTCAATACTTGTCATACTATCAAATGGTTATGGCGCATGGTCAGTAAAGCTCCTACTTCTATTGCTTGCCTTAATTCACTATGCTGTGCTAATGGAGCTTTTAAACATCATCTTTTTTTTCTTTTGGAAAAGTGTTGCATCTTGTTTTTGTTAGGATCTTCACAACTTTATGTTCGATCTACGATGTAACCGAATGTGTTTGGAGGAGAGAATGGATAGAGAATGGAGAAAGTATCAATAAACTATTCTTATATTTTCCTTGCTCTTTTAAAAACTTTACAAAACATCTCCTTATATAGGAGTTTACATGCCCCTTCATTATGACTCTTCATAATACCAATTGATTACAATAACCGTTACGTATCCTTTCATTAAACCTATTCATGAATTGGTATCCCTTCCTTTTATAACCGATGTCTCTTCAATTCTTTGTAACCGAAAACAAGTTTAATTTCTAACATGCTCCCTTAAAATTGTTTTACCATGCCGATCTTTCCTCGCAATTTTGCGAACACTTCAAATTTTAGGGGCTTTGTAAAAATGTCGGCCAGTTGATCTTGTGATTTGACATGAACGAGTTCGACCTCTTTCTTCCTCACATGTTCTCTGATAGAGTGATACCGAGTATCAATGTGCTTGCTTCGTTCATAAAACACTGGATTCTTCGCCAGTGCTATAGCAGATTGGTTGTCCACATACATCTTCGTAGGTCCTTCCTGTTCAACCTTTAGATCTTTCAGCAGATTTCTTAGCCATATAGCATGGCAAACTCCAGCCGATATAGCAACGTATTCGGCTTCACAAGTTGATAGTGTCACTATCGGTTGCTTCTTGGAACACCAAGTAAATGCTGATTCACCGATGAAGAAAATGTATCCTGTCGTACTTTTCCGGTCATCTATATCTCCTCCCCAATCGCTATCGGTATATGCATATAATTCAAAATTGTTAGATTTCGAATAGAACAAACCGAAATTTGGTGTACCTTTGATATATCTCAATATCCTTTTCGCCGCTGATAAATGTGTCAATTTCGGTTCTTCCATGTATCGGCTGATCAAGCCGACTCCATATAGAATATCCGGTCTTGTGCATGTAAGATACCGAAGACTGCCTACCAAGCTTTTAAAATGCGTCGAGTCCACATTGCTCCCTTCATCGAACTTTGATAATTTTGTTCCGCAGTCTACTGGGGTATTGACCGAATTGCTTTGCTCCATATTGAACTTTCTCAAAATCGACCGAGCATATCCTTCTTGGGATAAGAAAATCCCATTCGGTCTTTGCTTTACCTCTATTCCCAAATAATATGCCATCTGACCGATGTCGGTCATTTCAAATTCTTTAACCATCGAGCTTTTGAAGTCATCGAACATACGTGGATTGTTTCCTGTGAAGATGAGATCATCTACATATAAACATACTATAAAAATATCACCTTTTTCGGACTTCTTTATGTATAATGCATGCTCATAAGGACACTTCATGAAACCGTGTGCTTGGAAGTATATGTCGATTCGACTATTCCATGCTCTCGGTGCCTGCTTCAGGCCATATAAAGCCTTCTTTAGCTTCAGTACTTTCGACTCATGTCCTTTCTTCTCATAACCGAGTGGTTGCTCGATGTAGACTTCTTCTTCAAGATATCCATTGAGGAATGCCGATTTAACATCCAATTGATATATCTTCCAACTGAATTGAGCCGCCATAGCAATGATCAGTCGAATTGTCTCGAGTCGCGCTACTGGTGAGAAAACTTCATCATAATCAATGCCAGCTTGTTGTTTGTAGCCTTTGACCACTAACCTTGCCTTGTATCGCTCGATTTCTCCCTTAGCGTTCTTTTTCTCCTTGTACACCCATTTCACTCCTATGGGTTTCTTGCCTTTGGGAAGTTCGGTGATCTCCCAAGTTCCATTTCTCTCAATAGCACTGATTTCTTCGTCCATTGCTTCTTTCCACCTTCGGTCTTTGACCGCTTCTTCAAAATTCATTGGCTCGCATTCGGCAAACAAACAAAATAATGTTAGATTATTTTGCATTTCGGTTACCTCATATAACTCGGTCATAGTCCTCGTCCTTGGATTTCTTGGTGGAGTTGAACTTGACGACGCTTCGGTTTGTGGAGAACCGACTTGAGGCGAATTGAACCGAGGTGTTGTTGAAGGCGATGGAACATCAACTTCGACTTCATTTCTTTTCTTTTCTTCTTGACCGAGTACTTCATTCGGTCTGCTGCTTTCGGCTTCATCGCTCCAACTCCATGAGCTTTCTTCATCAAATTCGACATCTCGGCTAACAATGACCTTCTTATTGACTGGATCAAACAGCTTGTAGCCTTTGGTTCTTAGATCATAACCGATAAAAATCAACCGAGAACTTCGGTCATCAAGTTTTACTCTCTTTTGTTCGGGGACATGAGCATATGCTATGCTCCCGAAAATTTTAAAGTGACTTACATTCGGCTTATAACCATGCCACATCTCCTGCGGTGTTACATTTTGTAGACTCTGGGTTGGGCATCGGTTTAGAATGTACACAGCACATGCAACCGCTTCTGCCCAAAATTCCTTCGGCATATTTTTACTACTCAACATACATCTCACCATGTCTAATATGGTTCTATTTTTTCGTTCGGCCACTTCATTTTGTTGTGGTGAATAGGAGGCCGTTAAGAAATGCCGAATCCCATTTTCTTTGCAAAAATTTTCAAACTCATTTGAAGTGAATTCTCCACCTCGGTCTGACCTGACCGATTTCAAATAAAACCCACTTTCTTTTTCCACATTCATTTTGAATCTTTTAAAATTTTCAAAAACTTCCGATTTATTTTTTAGAAAATATACCCATGTTTTCCTTGTGAAATCATCAATAAATGTTAGAATGTACCTTTTTCCACCAAATGAATTTGGAGTAATTGGTCCACATACATCGGTGTGGACAAGTTGTAATGGCTCCTTGGCTTTAAACTCGGCTTCTTTTGGAAAACTTGCTCGGTGATGTTTACCAAGTAAACACCCTTCACATAACTCTTTCGGTTCATTCATAATCGGCAAACCTTTGACCATGTTCTTCCTCGCCAACAAGTTTAGTCCGCCGAAATTGAGATGTCCATACCTCATATGCCATAACCGAGCCGAATCTTTCACCGATGATTTTAGACACTTTGCTTCACCATATTTGATATCCAATAGAAATAGCCGATTCTTCGTCATCTGCACTTTTGCTATCAACTTCATTCGGTTATCTCTTAAGAAAAGAGTTCGATCCTTTAAATGAATATCGAAATTCTTTTCTAAGAGTTGTCCCAAACTCAAGATATTGTTTTTCATATTCGGCACATAATACACATTTTCGATATATTTTTGTGATCCATCTTTTAGTCGAATTAAAATTTTACCTTTGCCTTTTACTGGTACCTTCGAACAGTCACCGAATGTGACTTGGCCACTCACCGATTCGTCCAAGTCTACGAACATGTTTCGCTTGCCACACATATGATTACTTGCACCAGTATCGAGATACCAAGTGTCGGCACTTTCTTCGTCACCTTTAAAAGCCAGCAGAAGTACATCGTCATTGTAATCTTCTTTCTCCACAAAGTTTGATTTTTCCTCGACTGTTTTTCCCCAACAGTCTGCTGCGTAGTGACCGAATTTCTTGCAATTATAGCATTGAACATTCGGTCTCCCTCTTCCACCAGTCGATCGTCCTCGGCCTCGACCTCGGCCGAAATTTTGGCTTTGGCTTCTATCGTCATTGTTTTGACCTCCTCGACCACCTTGTCCTCGACCGAATTGACCTCGGCCACGGCCTCTTCCTCGGCCGTGTGTATTTCCTCGATTTCGGTCATTTTGACCATTTTCAACCAAATCACCTTTCAAATTAACTTGTGTTTGTAGTAATTTTTCAATCGGTTCTTGCTTTTTCACGAACCGTTCTTCGTGGGCTTTTAGTGAACCCATCAACTCATCTATCGTCATTTCTTCAAGATTCTTTGACTCTTCAATTGAACACACAATGAAGTCAAACTTCGGTGGTAGTGACCGAAGAATTTTCTCTATCACCCTTACATCCTCCATTTTTTCTCCGTTCCTCTTCATTTGGTTGACCACCGTAAGCACTCGGGCATTATAGTCAGTCACCGATTCATTCTCCTCCATTTTTAACAATTCAAACTCCCTCCTTAGTGATTGTAAGCGTACCTTTTTAACCTTCTCGACTCCTTGGAAGGTTTTCTCAAGTATCTCCCACTGTTGCTTTGCATTAGTGGCAGCCGAAATCTTCTCGAAAGTCGAATCATCGACACCTTGCTCGATAAAGTATCTTGCGGTACAATCTTTCTCGAATAATTTTTCGTGGGTCGTTCTCTGAGCTGCCGTCAGTGCAGCTTCATCTTGAGGCCGATCATAGCCTCGGACCACCACATCCCAAGCGCCTACTGCTCCCAAAACAGTCTTCATTTTGATGCTCCAATTTTCATAGTTATCTTTGGTGAGGCGTGGGGCGTTGTACGAGAGTGTTGTCTTCGACATTTTCTTCGAACCTTGCTCTGATACCATTCTGTCACGCCCCACCTCCAATACGGAGAGTATTGTCCGCTTTGGCCGAAACCGCACGGTTTTTCCCTTTAGAGCGAACCGGACCCGACCAGGAGCCACTTCCCAGGAGGTCACCCATCCCAAGACTTCCCTGGCCCGAACACGCTTAACTACGGAGTTCTCAAGCTCCTGTAGTTCCGGTTCACTTAAAAGGCGCCTCTGTTTTGAAGAGTGGTATCATTCCATTTATAGTACAGATCTGCCCCCTTTCGGAATGTATTCCGAAGAGTCCCCATTGTTCTACAGTGGGTCCCACGGACTCAAGAGGTGGCCCCCACAGATTCAAGAGGTGGCCCCTGCCCACTTAACATGACACTTGGCGTGGCACTTTGTTCCGTGTGGCACTTTACTCCGTGAGCAAGAACCGGGTCCCGACATTCTCCCCACCTTTGAACAATGGTTCGTCCTCGAACCACAGACCTACTATTAAGGGACCAGCTCTGATACCACTTTGTTAGGATCTTCACAACTTTATATTCGGTCTACGATGTAGCCGAATGTGTTTGGAGGAGAGAATGGATAGAGAATGGAGAAAGTATCAATAAACTATTCTTATATTTTCCTTGCTCTTTTAAAAACTTTACAAAACATCTCCTTATATAGGAGTTTACATGCCCCTTCATTATGACTCTTCATAATACCAATTGATTACAATAACCGTTACATATCCTTTCATTAAACCTATTCATGAATTGGTATCCCTTCCTTTTATAACCGATGTCTCTTCAATTCTTTGTAACCGAAAACAAGTTTAATTTCTAACAGTTTTGCCATTTTCCAGCATGCTTTATCTTGGAAACTTGGTTCGGGATATATATATATATATATAAAATCAGGTTTTGGACTGATAAATGGGTCACGGATCACTCACTCTCAACTTTGTTAATTTCCCTCTCTTTTCTCCTTGGCTTTGTCCGAGGATGCTACAGTGCACTCTTAAGGATTTTGGGCTAATGGTGAATGGCGTTGGAAACTTTTATATATGTAGAAGGATGAGGACTGCAACTTATTATACTGACATGAATTGTCTTCTTACACTTGTTAAATATTTCCAACTTTCTAATAATTGTGATGTATATGGCTGTTTGGAGACTAATTATTAACAGTGGGAACTAACTTGCTAATCTGTTAATTCCACCTAGCTATAAGTATTTTTCTTATATATAGTGGTGCATGTGGCTTTTTCTCATTACAAACTCATCGATCTGGAGTGGCACTGCACCTTTAAAGGTCAAAATTTTCTTCAGCTGGCTCCTGGCCTATAACAAGTTTTTCTCTAAAGACAACCTAATAATTTAAGAGGGGATGGCTTGGTAATGCCACATGCATTTCATGTGGCACTGCAGTTGAAAGCTAGCTCCTTCACACATATTTTTTTGAATTAATGCCCATATATTATCTGTGGCTGTCTGGGGGTGATATTTCTGCATTTTTCGCTATTTCAACCTTGCCGGTGAGCCTGGATGATTTCTATTTTCATTGGATCAATATGTGATGGAGGTCCTTTTCGGGTCTCCGTTAGATGTTGTCTTCCGTTGATCTCCCGGTGGATTTTGGTGGTGATCTTCTGTTGCGTGTGGATCTCAATGGGTTTTGGTGCGATTGGTGATTTGAGGAGTTTAACGCCGAGTACCTGTAAAGAAGTCCCGGGGTGGTTTGGTACCACCGAGAACCCTCCGACGATCAAGTTAGTACTAGATCCGAGCAGAGTAACGGCTAAGTGGAGTAAAAATGGGTTACTTGACCCCTCTGTGATGGGGGTTTATATAGCGGTGATGGCACGCAGCAGCAGGCGTGAGAATCCTGCCCGCGTAGAGAGCGGATCGCCCATTAATAGGGATCGGGGAGACGTGGAACGTGGGATGTTGCTGGCGGAGAATCCGCGCATGGCGAGATTCGCTGGGCGGCGGTTACGCCTGCGAGCGGTGGAGCTGATCGGAGGGGCCGAAGAAGACGGCCTCGGCCGGGGAGCTCGGAACCGAGCAAGAGGGTTGAGGAATCTTGGTCCTATGGCAGCCCGGTGCGAGCTGAGGGACCGAGGAGGCAAATTTGCAGGGGGCCTCATGGAGGGCCAGCTTGTGCTTACATGTCGGGTACAAGGGTGGCATGGTCGGTCTCTGTGGGCCCTTCCTTCCGGGTCTTGGGACACATCACCATCCACGCGTCCTGATCTCGTATCGCCAATATTGAGCATTATCATTAGCCCCCCACTCTTGTCCCGACCAGCTACCGGGTCGGGTCAGGAGTGGACTGCCAGGCCTCCCAAGGTGAGCTCCTTCCTAAGGCTTTGTCGGGAAGAGTCCTCGGGCCGTCAGTTGTCTTTTCTGCCAGCGAATCAGGAAGAGATCTCTGCATTTAAGGAAGGTGTGCCGGTTCGTGCATTCTGCCACTGAAGCGACGGTCCACGCGTCAAGCGTCGATTGGCTGACGCGACGTACGCAGGCTTACGGCGTCTGACGGGATGCGGTCCAACGCAGGATTGACACGTGGAGCGATCGGAGCCGCTGGACGCGAGGAGTCGTTTTGGCGGGAGATGACGGGCATCGTTGGATGAGGCCGCTTGCAGCAATAAGTAGGAGCGGGGCCCGCTCCAGGGCCCCTACCCTTTCAAATTTCCTCTCTTAAGTCGCGGCTGCTCGGCGTTCTTCTTCTTTTTGAATACATGGTTCGTTCCTACTCTTTGGGTTGCTCGCGCCAGAGGGAGGCCAGTGGTGCCGTTGAGCCCCTGGCTGGCTCACGCCCTGCGCCGGATGTTCTGCCGGCGATAGGGCTGTCTGCTTCGTTGACGGCTCCTGGAGGTTGCTCCGGCGGAGGCCAGAGACGTCCACAGTTATCCGAGCCTCAGACGGGGGACAGAGGGGAGGGCGAGGACGGGGCCCCTCTTAAGAGAAAGAGGATAATTTCTCGCGTGTAGTCTTCGAGGGTCCCTGAGGGGATTTCCGTGCAGGAGGGGGGCGCCGTCTTCACGGTTCCGTCTAGGCTTTCAGTTGCTGCTGGCCTGCTCGCCGGGATGGAGGAGTCGGCCGGGGGAAAGCTTCCGCATGGCTCCCTGAGGGCCCAACTGGAGGCCATGGCTCAGGGGGCGGTCCAAGTACGAACTCCTCTACGTGTAGTTTTTCTGGTATTCCTTTCTTTGGCTCGAGGGCCTCCTGCTTTCTCATCCGCTTTCCGTCAGGTCCTTCAACACTGCGCCCTTATCGCTCGTATGGAGGCCTAGGGGGCGTTCCACGCACCGAGACCAGTAGAAGCATTTCCCTCGGAGGTCGAGGTTTTGCGGCGTGACCTGCGCCTGGAGAGGGCAAGGGCCAACGTCCTGGCAGCTCGGGCAGAGGCTGCGGAACTTGCCAATTCAGTGAGTCGGGGTGTCCATCGTCGTCTGAGTGCGTCCCTCCGGGTCGTTGATAGGAAACCGGCGGATCTGGCCGAACGCTGCGCGACCATGGAGAAGGAGAGGGACGCCAGCAGGAGAGATGCTGAGGCGGCGCTTTTGGAGGCCCAGGTTGCCGAGGCTCGGGCTAAGAAAGCTGTGGCCGATTATCAGGCATCAGAGCAGTTTTACGTCGAGCTCGGGGAGTATTCTGCCGTCGCGTGGAACAAGGCCCTGGACGCCGTGAAGGAGCAGCTTCCCGAGTTCGACGATGGCGAGCTCCGCGCTCGGGTTCCGCTTCCGGTGGCGAGGCCTCCTATGGAAGATGTCGAGGGGAGAAGGGCGTGCCCCTGGTGACGAAATCTCCGGTGGTAAAGCCCCCGGCAGGCCGTGATGCCAGCGCTGAGGGGACCGAAATAAGCCTCCGGGCAGTTTGTAGGGCTGGGGAGCCCCAGACTACCCTTTGTAAAAACTTTGCCTTTGGTAATAAAAGAAAATTCTTGTTTCATCGGTTTGCATTTTATCCTCTGTGTGTGAAGAATGTTAGTAAAATATCTCCGCTTGCACTGTTGGGTCAGCTATCTGTCTAGCGATCGTGTGTTGGGTTGATTTCGATCACTTGCTAAGCGCTGCCGACCTGCCGACCTTGTATCTCCATCACTTGCCAAGCGCTGCCGAGGAGGCATCTCCATGGCTCCGGAGTCGAGGGGGGATCGCTTAGACTTCGATGGATTTGTTGCCCCTTTTTGGGGCCTCGGATCCTCAGCGTTGGTGGGGCTGTAAGATGCCCGCCAAGGATAACCGGGCGGTGAAGCTGCGCGGTCTCTTCTTTGCGATGGTTTTGATCTCTGACGTCGTGGGTAGGCAACTACCAGCCTGGGATAACCGAGCAGGGAAGCTGCTCGGATGCCTCTTGCGAGGGCTTCGATCCCTGGCGTCATGGGTAGGGAGCTACCAGCCGGAGATGACCGAGCAGGGTAGCTGCTCGGTCGCCTCTGGTGAGGGCTTGGATCCTTAGTGTTGGAGGGGCTGTAGGAAGCCCACTAAGGATGACCGGGCAGTGAAGCTACGCGATTGCCTCTTGGCGAGGGCTTTGATCTCTGGCGTCGCGGGTAGGAAACTACCAGCCTGGGATGACCGAGCGGGGCAGCCGCTCGGATGCTTCTTGCGAGGGCTTCGATCCCTGGCGTCATGGGTAGGGAGCTACCAGCCGGAGATGACCGAGCAGGGTAGCTGCTCGGTTGCTTCTTGCGAGGGCTTTTGATCCTTCAGGACGGGGACCGAGCAGGGTTACTGCCCAGTGCCTCTTGGCGAGGACTTTGATCCCTATCGGTTGTGGTAGGAAGCTACCAGCCGGGGATAGCCGAGCAAGGACTTGACTGCCTCTGGGAGGATTTTGGTCCTTAGCGTGAGAGGGGCTGTAAAAGCCTACCAAGGACCCTTGTCCGGGCAGGGTTACTGCCCGGTGCTTCTTGGCGAGGGCTTTTGTCCTGAAGGATAGCCAAGCGAGGGATCCTTAGGCTCGACTGCCTCTGGGAGGGCTTTTTGATCCTCGGCGTTGTGGCAGGGGAGCTGCCCGCTGGGGATAGCCGAGCGAGGGATCCTCGGGCTCGACTGCCTCTGGGAGGGCTTTTTGATCCCCGGCGTTGTGGCAGGGGAGCTTCCCATTGGGGATAGCCGAGCGAGGGATCCTCGGGCTCGACTGCCTCTGGGAGGGCTTTTTGGTCCTTAGCTGCAGGAAGTCCACTAAGGATAGCCGGGCAGTGTGTTGCACGGCCGCCTCTTGGCGAGGGCTTTGAATTGTAAAGATGGAACTCCACTCGGGATGATTCGACGTTTCTTTATTCGTATGGACAGGAATTTTGGAGAACGCTTTACACCATCTTTATGAAAGGGAAAAAGAGGGGGGTGGTACACACTCTCTGGCTTTGACCTCACTGGTATAGCTTGAGCTTCTCGGCGTTGTAAGGCCGCGGAAACTTTCGTCCGTCCACGTCTTGTAGGCGGTAGGCTCCGCCGGGGAGCGCCTCAGAGACGAGGACGGGACCCTCCCACTTTGGGGAGAACTTGTGAAGCCTGCCTTGGTCGGTGAACTCGTTCCTCCACAGGACCAGGTCCCCGGTCTTGAAGGAGAGGTGTTTGACCTGAGCGTTGTAGTATTGGGCAGTTTGTTGTTGATAGGCGGCGGCTCTGATCTGAGCTCGATCCCTCTTTTCCAACAAGATTTCGAAGTTGGTCCGTAGTGCCGAGGTGTTTGCGTCATTGTCGAAGTGCTCGACCCGGTGATTGGGTAGCCCGATCTCCGTTGGGACCATCGCTTCGGTCCCGTAGTAGAGGCTGAAGGGGGTCTTCCCGGTGGGAGTCTTTTTTGACGTGCGCAGGGCCCATAAGACCCAGGGCAGTTCTTCGACCCAACTGCCTTGTCGCACTTCTAGGCGGGTCCGGAGACCTCGGAGGACGTCTCAGTTAGCGACCTCGGACTGCCCGTTGTATTGGGGATGCGCGACCGCGGCGAACTTCATGAGGATATGGTACTCTTTGCAGAAGTCCTTCACTTTTTCGTTCTCGAAGTTTGTCTCATGGTCGGTGACGATGCATCTCGGGATGCCAAAACGGAGTATCAGGTTGTTTTGTAGGAACTTGATGGTTGTGGCAGCGTCTGGTTTTCTGATGGGGACGGCCTCGATCCACTTGGTGAAGTAGTCCACCGCGACGAGGACGTATTTGTGCCCGCCTGTTCCGGTAGGGAACTGGCCGATCATATCCAACCCCCACTGAGCGAACGGCCATAGGGATGTCAGGGCGGTCAGCTCGGTAGTCGGGAGGCGGAGAATGCTGCCGTGGAGCTGCCAGCTCTTGCATCTCCTGACCAGCTTCAGGTCATCCTCGTGCATGGTGGGCCAGTAGTAACTGTTCCCCTCCGAACGGCGGCCAAGACATGGACGTCTTGCCTAAGGTTCGGGGCAGATGCTATTTGGTTTTATCCATCCACCTCTCCGAAGATGCCAAGTTGATTTATGGCACCGTGTATCGGAGGTTTAGACGGATGCGGCCGATGTAGCAGACTTCGTCAGATTCCCCTTCGCTTGAGGGGTTTTTGATTGTGGGGACTCTCTTCCCTGCAGGCGCAAGCCCCTGCAGTTAATTACGCTACCGCATCGCGGTAACAACTTTTTCCTTCTCCATAATTTCACTTCGTGTCGTGGGTGTTTGTTTTGTTTGTGGTTGCCCGTAGATTGTATACGGAGACTAATTTATGTCGTCGCCCGTAGGATGTGGATTAGTCCAAATCCGTATTTTCTTAGATTTGGGTTTGGGATTTTGGTTTAAGGATACGTTAGCCATATTTGAGGCTAAGATCAACTTAAACGTTTGTTAAGGATACGTTAGTCTAATTTGAGACTACGATCAACTTAACGGGATCGTTTAGATCCGACAAAAGAGCATTTGGGCTCTATTGTTCCAGTTTAGGGACGTAGTGGTCCATTACATGCATGGCCGTCGGGACCCATCACCTCTCTGACGACGTTGAAGGATTACAACGACAGATGTTAGAGGAGTTCAGAGATGTACCCTTGAACCAAGTGTAAATTGATTTAAGAGAGCAGCCGTGCTCAGTCAATTTAATTTGAGGACTTACGGCCAGAATTGGGCTAAGTCCAGTTGAAAACGTTCAACATTTTATTTATCTTTGGCCTATTAGGCCAATGCTAGAGCTTTGCCCCTGTTTAATAATGCACTGAATTTTATTTTGGCCTGTAAGGCCTATTTGATTTGGGCTCTGTCACTTTTTTATAATACAGAGCATTTGTTTTAGTCCATTGGGCCTTTTAATTGGGCTCTGCCTTTTAATAATGCGCTGCATTAATTAGTCTGACAGAGTGCCACGTGGCTTGTCAGGCGCTTTGCGCCAATTGAAGAGCGCAAGGCGCAAGTCTATCGGGAGGTGACACGTGTCACGCTCTGTTGAGTTGCGCCAATTTCAAAGAGCAATACTCTATTTAGAAGCGCATAGCGCAAGTGGTCTTGGAGCTGACACGTGGCGCGCTCTGGTGAGTTGCGCCAATTTCAGAGAGCAATGCTCTATCTTAAAAACGCATAGCGCAAGTTATTCAGGTGCTGACACGTGGCGCTCTCTGGTGGCTTGCGCCCACCTGAGAGCGCAATAGTGCAGATTTTGCAAGTGCAGGGCACTGTTCTTATATCTTAATCCAATTTAAGATTCCAGAACCAATGGTTCATAAAAAAGGCAATGCCTTTGTTATTATTTTTTTATATTTTTTATTGAAGATCTTTGATCTTGTTCTTAGATCAATAATCTATTCAGAAGAAATTCTTCTTTTTATAAAGGTTTTACCTTCTTTTTTCTTTCTGAATTCTTCTCAAAATTCCTTAGAGGAGTTCTCTCTTTGTTTCTGTGTTTTTGCCTCTCTCTGTTTTTTTTGGTTTTGTTTTTCTATTCTCTGTGTTGTTCTTTTTTTTTTGAATTGGGGTCTAGGGGCATTTATATAGTACGCATTAATTTGTTAAATTTGTTAAAGAGATCCTTCTTTGAGTGATTTGGGGAATTTTCACCACCGTTGGATCTTTGATCCAAGAGATTCTGTTTTACAGAAGACAATATTCTTGTTTTAATAAGAACAGAAAGATCTTACTGGAATTTTAATTCTGTTTGGCGCAAATGCACCAGCGCTTGACACGTGTCGCGCAGCGCACAGCACAATGCAACTGCGCTAGCGCAGCGCTGCCACGTGGCGCGCTGCGCAGAGCGCAGCGCAACTGCGCTGCCACGTGGAGCGCTGCGCAGAGCGCAGCGCAACTGTGCTGCCATGTGGCGCGCGGCGCAGAGCGCAAGTCAGCTGAAGCGTTGCTTCTTTAATTTAATTTTTTAATTTTCATTTTAATTTTCAGAACAGAGCCTTGCTCTTATTGGGGGAAACAGAAGCGTTGCTTCGTTTCCTGCCTTGGAATTTGAACAGAGTTTTGCTCTGATTGGGGTAAATAAATGCCTCCCCACCGTTGCGCTTACGTGACCCCAAACGTGAGCAATGGTGGCAGAATTCCAACCGTTGCGACAACTTTTAGAAGTTGAAAGGGCATTTGATGCCTTTAAATAGGACCTTTGGTCCTCGACAGATGATTATCATCTCTTCATAAGAATTTTTATTCAGAGCCTTGCTCTCTTGTTTAAGCATTTTTAAAAGTTCAAACTCTAAAGAATTTTAGGTAAAAATCGATTTGGATTAAATTAAATCAATTTTAAGAGCCTTGCTCTCAATAGATCCCTGATCTAAAGAAGACCCATTTAGGGTTTCACTTAGCAGAGCTTTGCTCTAAAATGGTCTAAAGTGAACTAAGGAGAACCCTATTAGGGTTCCATTAATAGAGCTCTGCTCTCTGAGAGATTTTATTTATAATTTCTTGATTCATTAATGGAGCTTTGCTCCTTTTAAATCATATAGCAGAACTCTTAAGAGTTGCTGATTTTCGTCGATCTTCTTTTATAGGAGTGATGGACGCTCACATGTACGACCTCGACGAGATTATCTCCTATGGGGACATCCGCCGACTCGGCCGTTCCCAAAATCGAGAATTTACTAATGCCGAGTGTGCCGAGATCATGAGTCGCTTCGACGCATACAACGGTCAACTGCTTTCTCGGCGCTCCCCTCTGCTAAAGTTTATTGTGGGAGCCATCTGGGAAGCGCTTCCCTTATTCTTTACCGGCGTGCCGCTTAGAGCATTGGACGCCGCCGAGGACAAGGTGCACTTAGTGTACCTGATGAACTTAATCTCGAAGAGACGGCGAGACAATCTTATCGATCTCTTGCACGAATCCTTTCAACAGTCCGCCATTCTTGCTGCCTATCGGAGGGTGGAAGACATCAGTGGGGATCCCGCCGCCCGTGCTCGCGAAAGGAAGCACACCAGGATGGTTCGCCAAGCTTGGAAAGTCTTGGACAAGGTCACTTTTGAGTTCCTCAATCCCTGTCCAGGATCTGAGGTTTTGCCATTGTAATGATCTGGACAATGTCTTTGTTTATTTCTTTATGATTGTAAGAACCCTTTGCCATATGAATGGAATTTTTTTTTATTTCAGCTTTTTTTATTTCTCATTATGAGTCTTTTGCATATGCATGAATGGATGTGTCTCGAACGCTTGATCAAATGCAAATCGGATGTTCTTTCTGTCGCTTTCTTCTTTCTTTTATTGCCAACATATTACCTTAGTAAACATGGTCGATGTATGATAGAGCGAGCATTCTGTATTGGCTCCTTCAAGGGGTAATGAGGGCTTAGGACGCAGGTTCAGATCTGCTGCCTAAGACTTTTCAACTCTATGAGCCGTGAGGGTCTCATAGAGACTTTTCTCCCTACGGATCGAGAGGATCTCGTAGGTGTATTTTCTCCTTAGGGATCGTGAGGATCTCTAAGTGTGTTTTCTCTTATAAGTCGTAAGGATCTCATAAGAGAATTTTCCCTCTCACGAGTCGAGAGTACTCGTAAGCGGTTGTTTCCCTCCTTATCGAGATTCGAGTTGGGAGAGTGAGACCCGTGGATAGTATGCAAGAGACCGTTTTGGGCCAACTTGCAGGGTCCCAATGCTTAGGAAATAGGTTTTTTAATCCTTACTGCCTAAGGCTTTATCTTACGAGTCGAGCCGCATCGAGAAGTTCTCGCAAAGACATCAATTTCTTCACAAGTCAAGACGAATCGAGCATTTCTCGCAAGAATATCCTAACGTCACAGTTAACCTCTGCTCTTTATGACAGAAGTCCGTTAGGGTCTGTGGTACTTAGGGTTTTGGCCGTCATACCGTCGCATCAGCTGATATATTCCTCGATAGGCAATCGTGCTGTTTGAGTAGCCCTGCGACTGCCGTGTCTCTGATCCCTTCGGGGGCTGGACAAGACGTCTTCAAGCAATCCTCCTTGGCAGTTTGACCATCGGAAGAGCAAGCGTTAGGAATTTTGCCATGCCCCTTTTTACTTGAGGTTAGGCTCATTTTGGAGAGCCCCGATGAGTCATAACCACTCCGCGCTGGTGTGGGATGATCTCCGATAGTCTTTCAGGTTTTATGTGAGTTACCGTCAAGACCCTGAAGCTAGGAATTTGGCCTTTGTTTCGTTTGCTGGCATCGCGTCTGCTGTATCGAGACGAATGTCGCGGTTGTTTCTAGGTTGCTGGTGAACCGTCGAGGTTTGGAGCTAGGGATTTTGCCGTGGCTCCGTTAGTTTGATTGTCGCGTCTGAACCTTGCTGGAGGGAGAACGCTGGGGTGACATCTCGTCTGCTGTATCGAGACGAACGTCGCGGTTGTCTCTAGGTTGCTGGTGAGCCGTCGAGGTTTGGAACTAGGGATTTTGCCGTAGCTCCATTTGTTTGATTGTCACGTCTGAACCCTGCTGGAGGAAGAACGCTGGGGTGACATCTCGTCTGTTGTATCGAGACGAACGTCGCGGTTGTCTCTAGGTTGCTGGTGAGCCGTCGAGGTTTGGAACTAGGGATTTTGCCGTGGCTCCGTTAGTTTGATTGTCGTGTCTGCACCCTGCTGGAGGGAGAACGCTGGGGTGACATATCGTCTACTGTATCGAGACGAGCGTCGCGGTTGTCTCTAGGTTGCTGGTGAACCGTCGAGGTTTGGAACTAGGGATTTTGCCGTGGCTCCGTTAGTTTGATTGTCGCGTCTGCTGTATCAAGACGAACATAGAGGTGGTGACCATTCCACGTTGGTGTGGGATGATCTCCGGTTGTCTTTCAAGCTTTATACGACTTGCCGTTAAGACCTCGAAGCTAGGAATTTAGCCTTCACTTCGTTTGCTTTGTTATGTCCGAATCCTGTTGGAGGAAGAACATTATTGTTGACATTGCGTCTGCTGTATCGAGACGAATGTCACGGTTGTCTCTAGGTCGTTGTTGAACCGTCGAGATTTGGCTTCGCTTTCTGGCAGAGCCTGTTGGGAAGGTATGGTTCCCTCCTTGTTTGTGCCACTGGATTGTATACAGGGATCGATGTGATCTCACCTGTAGGGAAAAAAGTTTCATTTTTTTTTATCATTTCTTTTATTCTTTCAGCGATGCTCTATTATTTTAGCTTTTATATCGCGAAAATTGCGATTGCCCAATCATTTCGGCTATTTTTCGCGGTGCCTAATCATTCCGGCTATTTTTCTTTTTACTCGCTGCTTTTTATTGCGAGTTGCCCAATCTTTTCGGCTATTTTGCATGCATACATTTTTACTTGCTGCTTTTTATTGCAAGTTGCCCCATCATTTCGGCTATTTTATATGCATTTTCTTTACTCGCTGCTTTTTATTGCGAGTTGCCCAATCGTTTCGGCTATTTATTTTATTTTCACTCGCTGCTTTTTATTGTGAGTTGCCCAATTGTTTCGGCTATTTTGCATGCATGCATTTTTACTTGCTGCTTTTTATTGCAAGTTGCCCCATCATTTCGGCTATTTCGTATGCTTGAATTTTATCGCGAGTGTGGAACTTGGAATCTGACGCCAATCTCAGCATCAGCATCGCTACAACTGGAAAATTGCCAGGAGCGAATCATCATTTGCCATGACAGGACTTGGAATTTGATACCGGTTTAGGCATCAGCATCGCTACAATTGGGATATTGCCAGGAGCGAATCATCATTTGCCTCTGTCGATGTCGAACAAAGGTGGCTTAGCGAACAGGGTTAGGATCCCGTCGACTAAGGCTTTTGACTTCATGAGCCGTAAGGGTCTCACAAAGGTATTTCTCCCTACAAGTCGTGAGGATCTCGTAGGTGTGTTTTCTCCTTAGGAGTCGTGAGGATTCCTAAGTGCATGTTCCCCTGCAAGTCGTAAGGATCTTACAAAAGGGTTTTCTCCTTATAAGTCGAGAGGACTTATAAGGGTTGTTCACCGTATGGACATATCCCCAGTCATGGGTGGGACTTGGTTAGGGAAATGTTTATTCGCGCCCATGGATTGTATACAAGGGTCAGTATTGAGCCACTTGTAGGGCAATATCGAAGGTTGTGGGAGTTACTTAAGAACAGGTTCAGGTCTCTGTAACTTAAGACTTTCAAATCTTTTGAGCCGTGAGGGTCCCATAAGAGAGTTCTCCTTACGAGTCGTGAGGATCTCGCAAGTGTAATTTCTCCCTAAGAATCGTGAGGATCCCTAAGTGTGTTGCTTCCCTGTGAGTCGTAAGGATCTCACGCGGGTGGCTTCTCCTTACAAGGTCGAGAGGACCTTGTAAGTGTCTTTTAACGAGGTTGTGCCCTTTCGGGTTTTCACAAACACTCGCCGGTAACCCTGCTGTTTTTACTCACGGAGCCCTTTCGGGTTTTCATCCGTGCCTATTTTGCTTATGGACATACCGTTTTCTTCTTCTTCTTTTTTTTTCTAACGAGGTCGCGCCCTTTCGGGTTTTCACGAACACTCGCCGGTAGCCCTGCTGTTTTTACTCACGGAGCCCTTTCGGGTTTTCATCCGTGCCCATTTTGCTTATGGACATACCGTCTTTTTTTTAAAATTTTTTTAAAATATTTTTTTATTCTTTTTTTATCTCGTCAGCCTGAGGATGCTGCGGTAGTAGTTTAAAGATGTTTCGGTCGTCAGCTAGTTTTAGGACGTAGTGGTCCGTTATTAGTTTAAGGACGTTTCGGTCCGTCATCGCCGTATTTGAGGCGAATCTCTAGTTTACTGACTTTTCGGTCTATGGGACTTTCCCTATGAATGGGCATGATGCCCCCGGCGTATCCATCTTTCTCAGAGCATGCGGTTGTGGCGGGCTCACCTTCCAGTTTTCGGAGATGACGAACTTGCCCTGTTGGTATTGGTCTTCAACCCAGTTTTTGAAGACGTAGCAATCCTCGATCAGGTGACCTAGCGTTTGGTGGTAAGGGCAATAATTGGAATCTTTGATATCGCCTGGCTGCAAATGACGTTTTGGACTCGGCAGATTGATGAGTTTGTCGCGCACTGCCAGCTCGGACAGTCTCCTTGTTTCATCTTGAGGAAACGAGTAAGGATGTCCTAGCCTCTCCTCGAGGGATATGCGTAGACGCATATTGTTTTGACGAACAACCGGTCTAGGGCCACTCGATTGTCGTTGAGTGTTGGCGACGAAGGTCTTCTTTCCCTTTCCTTTATCCTTTTTGTTCGATCCTTTGTTTGCGGGGCCGAGATTTTTTCCGAGTAGCGTGCGATTGCACGGCTGAATGTTCTCGCAACTCCTCAATTCTTTCATTTTTGAAATGGATTCCTTGAGGAGAGGGTTGAGGGCATCTTCTTCGTCAGATTAGCTTCCAAAGGTGATAATTTGCGATCCCTTGGAGTTGGCTATATGACAGTCGTCGGCGGCTCTTTTGCACTCATCTATCGCATTTTCTTGATGTCTACGAGCTTCACACTTTGTCCTGTTGAAGTGTTGCTTTTGAGCGACATACCCTTGCCACCAACACTTAAAGGAGTCGCAGTCTTCGGTAGGATGTATGATCTTCTGATGATATAAGCAGAAGTTAGGAGGCATCTCTACTCCACCGAGAGTATTTTCTTCAGAGGGCGGTAGCTTCATTCCCACTGATAGGGCTTTGGCGAACCTTTTCCTCGTTTTGAATTTGTTTTTATTCGCAGCGGATGACTTTTGATTTGACGGAAGTGCCTCGACTCTTTGGTCTAGTAGTCAGTGTTTGGCTCCTTACAGTATGGCCATCTCACCCTCTTGATTGGCTTTAACTTTCAGACGAATCTCATTCAGGAAGGCATCGATCAACTCGTCTGACGCCCGCAGAATTTCTGGCTCAGGGTCCGCCCTCAGTTTCTCGGCGCAAGGAGCCTCTTTATCATCCACCAATGAGTGAGAGATCACATGACAACTCGCTACGTAGTCTTCGGATTCATCTGATGAGTCTTCTCCATCGTTTTCATCCTCAACAAAAGAACAAGCTGCCCCCATCGTGTCCGTCTTCTTTGGAGTGTGCGGCTGTGGTGGGTTCACCTTCCAGTTTTCAGACAGCGCGAACTTGCCTTGTAGGTACTGATCCTCGATCCATCCCTTAAAGACGAAATAATTCTCGATCGGGTGGCTTACCGTTTGGTGGTAAGGGCAATAATTGGGATAATTGAGATCGCCTGGCTGCAACAGACGTTTTGGACTCGGCAGATTGATGAGTTTGTTGCGCACTGCCAGCTCAAACAGTTTTCTTGTTTTATCCTAAGGAAATGAGTAAGGACGTCCTAGTCTCTCCTCGAGGGATGGGCGTGGACGCACGTTGTTTTGGCGAATGACCGGTTTTGAGTTGCTCGGCGGTTGTTGAGCATTGGCGATGACAATCGCTTTCCCTTTTCCTTTCTCATTTCGAGAGTCTGGTTTTGGAGGAGACGGTCTATGGCCCATCTGGTCCATTTGGGTTAATTTGTCGATCAAGGCCTAGAAGGTGGTCGGCCTGAAGAACATCATGAATTGCGAGATGGTCGTTTGCGAATCAAGAGTGCCCACGAACATGCCTACCGCAGGTGCCTCTTCTATGCGTTGTTCGCATTTCGACCATAGGTTCCGCCATCGTGTTGCGTATTGGACCCACGTTTCGCCGGGTCTTATCCTAGCATTAATCAATGCTGTTATCGGGGTGCGTCCACTAGCACTCGCGAATCTTTGTGTAAACAGTAGCTCCATTTCCGCAAATATTTTGACAGAGTTGTTAGGCAGCTCCGAATACCATTCAAAGGCTGTTTCTACTAAGCTGCCGACGAATTGGCGAAGTAACAATTTGTCATCGCCTCCAGTATTGCCGCATAAGGCCCTGAATTGAGCGACATGCTGATGTGGGTTCCCTGTCCCCTTATATACGTGGAATTTAGGGATCGTATATCCCGACGAATAACTGATTTGGTCATACCAGCCCGGATAGGGTCGTCCGGTTTTAACAATTTGCCCAGCCGCTTCACTCGCCTGATGAACTCGTATCTGCTGAGCTATATAGTCGTCTAGTGCAGCTTTGGAAATGGTTTCCTCCTTGCCTGATGAAAGGGCCGGAGGAGGATTAGATGTCTCCCCTCCGTCGTCTCCAACAATGATCGGAGGGTCTTCAGCTGGAGGGTCCGGCTGTAACATCATCCCTACCATATCTTGAAAGAGGAGCGCCATTTGTTTTATGTTAGCCGCTTGCTCTACAGCTTCTTTGTCCTTCTTTTCGAGGACCCTGTGTAAGAAATCAGCGTCAGTTTCTTGTTCGTGACGCTGTTCTGATGACGCCTCCGAGCTTTCTTTTGGCCCAGTAAGTGCAGCCATTGCAGTCATCATTTCCTGAAGCTTCTGTTGTTACTCTTGGGCTTTTGTCACGGATCGGGTGAGCGGTCGGTGGCCCGCAGAAGCACGGCTTTCCTCTTTTCCGGCAGCCATATAAATAGTGTGCACCACCATGCCCCCAGACTTGGGGTGTTTGTGCTCAGCGCGTTTACGGTTTGCCATGTTCACAGGGGCTTTTTGCGGCCTCCTTTTCTTCTGAGCGATTGACGTCAAAGGAGCCGTTGCAGTGGGCACCCAGTCAGCTGCTGCTTTTTCCGGATTGACAGAGCAGTCATTTTCCTGCCGAACCTTCATCTTTTTCTGTCGGCGGAGATAGTCTTGATCGACCACCGACTCTTGGACACGTCGCCAAACTTTGTAAATTTCAAAGGATAGCCGTTGAGGAGGTTGCTCCGGCATCTTTTCTGTATCATTCTCCACAGGTGAAGGAGTTCTCTTCAGCAATGCGGTAGGAGAGTTTCTGCGCACTTTGTTGAGCAGTTCAAAGCTGTTCTTGGTTGGAACAGCAGCCTCGATCCCCACCATCAGAGCCGGCGAAGTTATCCCTGAGGGGGAGTTGCTCCCAGCCTTCCTCACTTGGCGCCAATGGCGACGGCGAGCGTGTCGTGTAGATGGAGTTGGTTTAGCCGTAGGGGTGACCTCCTCATGCCCCCTGTGTTGGTCAAAATTTGCTGGTACCGGCCTTTTAAAGGCCGACGTCCGTTGAATGGGGACGGTTAACCTGTCAAAAGCAGACTTCTGAGTAGGGGAAGCAACCTTGGTGATTTCGCCTGGAACGGGAGCATGGATGGTTATCCGCTTCGGGATAACGCCTTCTAGTATTGCAGGCTTCTTCATGGGCCCGTTGGAGCTCTGGCCTAGTCTGCTAAAAACTGAGGCAGTGGAGTTAGGCGACCCGTTGAGAGGGGCCGCGGCAGCGGTAAGTCGATCAAAGACCGAATTCTTTGGGGCTTCTTGCAACGTCATTGGGGCATTGAAGCTCATCGGTGGGAGCATGGTCCCGAAGAATAATCCAATGGTGGCTTGAGTTACCTGCTCCACTGGCATCTTGAAAAGGGATGCCGCTTGGGGCCCATAAGTCACTCCTCTAGCAAGGATGGAGCGAGAGTTGCAGTTGCAGACAGTGCAGTTTGAAGCCATTGATCTCCTGTTTTCTGCACGGAGCAAGACACCAAATCTTAGTACCTCGAATCCACAGGCAACCACAGCAAACTGCGATTCGTTCGCGAACACGACACACGAAGTATGGAGTGGAAAGAGGAAAAGAGTCCCACCGGGCGTGCCAGAATCTGTTCCCCTCCGAACGGCGGCCAAGACATGGACGCCTTGCCTGAGGTTCGGGGCAGATGCTATTTGGTTTTATCCGTCCACCTCTCCGAAGATGCCAAGTTGATTTATGGCACTGTGTATCGGAGGTTGATGCGGCTGATGTACCAGACTTCGTCAGATTCCCCCTCGCTTGATGGGTTTTTGATTGTGGGGACGCTCTTCCCTGCAGGCGCAAGCCCCTGCAGTTAATTACGCTACCGCATCGCGGTAACAACTTTCTCCTTCTCCATAATTTCACTTCGTGTCGTGGGTGTTTGTTTTGTTTGTGGTTGCCCGTGGATTGTATACGGAGACTAATTTATGTCGTCGCCCGTAAGATGTGGATTAGTCCAAATCCGTATTTTCTTAGATTTGGGTTTGGGATTTTGGTTTAAGGATACGTTAGCCATATTTGAGGCTAAGATCAATTTAAATGTTTATTAAGGATACGTTAGTCTAATTTGAGACAACGATCAACTTAACGGGATCGTTTAGATCCGACAAAAGAGCATTTGGGCTCTATTGTTCCAGTTTAGGGACGTAGTGGTCCATTGCATGTATGGCCGTCGGGACCCGTCACCTCTCTGACAACGTTGAAGGATTACAACGACAGATGCCAGAGGAGTTCAGAGATTTACCCTTGAACCAAGTGTAAATTGATTTAAGAGAGCAGCCGTGCTCAGTCAATTTAATTTGAGGACTTACGGTCAGAATTGGGCTAAGTCCAGTTGAGAACGTTCAACATTTTATTTATCTTTGGCCTATTAGGCCTATGCTAGAGCTTTGCCCCTGTTTAATAATGCACTGCATTTTATTTTGGCCTGTAAGGCCTATTTGATTTGGGCTCTGTCCCTTTTTTATAATACAGAGCATTTGTTTTAGTCCATTGGGCCTCTTAATTGGGCTCTGCCTTTTAATAATGCGCTGCATTAATTAGTCTGACAGAGTGCCACGTGGCTTGTCAGGCGCTTTGCGTCAATTGAGGAGCGCAAGGCGCAAGTCTATGGGGAGGTGACACGTGTCACGCTCTGGTGAGTTGCGCCAATTTCAGAGAGCAATGCTCTATTTAGAAGCATATAGCGCAAGTGGTCTTGGAGCTGACACGTGGCGCGCTCTGGTGAGTTGCGCCAATTTCAGAGAGCAATGCTCTATCTTAAAAGCGCATAGCGCAAGTTATTCAGGTGCTGACACGTGGCGCTCTCTGGTGGCTTGCGCCCACCTGAGAGCGCAATAGTGCAGATTTTCCAAGTGCAGGGTACTGTTCTTATATCTTAATCCAATTTAAGATTCCAGAACCAATGGTTCATAAAAACGGCAATGCCTTTGTTATAATTTTTTTATATTTTTTATTGAAGATTTTTGATCTTGTTCTTAGATCAATGATCTATTCAGAAGAAATTCTTCTTTTTATAAAGGTTTTCCCTTCTTTTTTCTTTCTGAATTCTTCTCAAAATTCTTTAGAGGAGTTCTCTCTTTGTTTCTGTGTTTTTGCCTCTCTCTCTGTTGTTTTTTTTGTTTTTCTATTCTCTGTGTTGTTCTTTTTTTTTTTTTTTGAATTGGGGTCTAGGGGCCTTTATATAGTGCCCATTAATTTGTTAAATTTGTTAAAGAGATTTTTCTCTGAGTGATTTGGGGAATTT